>JARHVA010002962.1:192500-327500 GCA_037957365.1 Torreya grandis
GTATATGTATATGTATATACATATACATACATATATATGTATATGTATATATACATATACATATACATATATATGTATATATATACATATATATATGTATATATATATATACATATATGTATATGTTTATATATATATGTATATGTATGTATATGTATATGTGTGTGTTTATATATATGTATTTTTATGTTGTAAATTAAGTTGGGACTAGTGGTCATAACTTTATTGATATAAATGTATTATATTTTAATCAAATTATCTTATTTATATACATAATTTTCATACATGCATGATATGCATGAATTTTAACATATAGTTAGATAATTGGAAATGTAAATTTAGACTTTTCTTGTAGGATTAGGCATCGCACCCCTAAGCCTATATATATTTGTATCCTCCCAACACCCACAAGAGGAGAATTTTGGATATTGAGATTAATATTAAATTATGAGGATTGTTTTGTAATTGGTATTGATGTGCAAATCTTGTTATTCTCTATATTATTGACTTTTAAAGAAGTTCCACCAATATGATCTGTTATTCTTTTGGTTGTGCATGGAAATTTTATTATAAAATTAATTTATATTATGTTGTAGATAATTTGAATGTTTTATTATAATAATCATAATATCCCTTTGTATATGTTCAATTGAGATTTGATTATCTGCACTAAATTTTACTTTATTCTTCTTTACTTGGAATCTAAACTATGTCTGACTATCTATGAGACAACAATAACTTGCATCAAGCATTGGTTCTTGATTGTTTGTTTAACCCTTAAAAATATAGATTAAAAGGATTTCATCCTATTTGATTCATAAACCTTATTATCTTCCTTACCCTTATATATAATTTTTTAGTTTATTTTGATCTTATCCACCTTAGGTTAGACTCATCATCAATCCACCCATCTCAAGTAAGGTTAGACTTACATCATATCCAAACCCTCTGAGGTAAACAACTACTCCACTCACCATTATTCCACCACTAAGTTATTTATAAAATCCAATAGCTTGAAACTTGTTGTCTGACTTAATATTTATCCATCGATCCTAAAACATTAGAGGATACCTCATAAGGTTCCCTGATTTGTATAAAACCCACATCAACAAATTTGTCTCTTATTTTTATATGTAAAGTTATCTTCATATTTCCCCTTTAAATTTGAGTTAATTAAACTCCCTTGATTATTATTTTTATTTTCCTCTTTGGTATTTTAATTTCTTTCCTTGGTTTCAAGATCATGTTATATATTTTCTCCATATAGTCTCATCTTGTCCTAATTGGAAAAGTGAGAATCCACTAAATCATAAACACTTATATTTTTCATGTAATTACACTCCTCAAGACTGATCACAATATGAAAACATATTTAAGCTAAATATCTCAAATAATTTATTACTATAACACTATATTTTATAGTTTTTCCATAAACCCTCATTCTATGCACTAAGTCAATTACTCATGCAATATTTTCCAACTAATTCATTATCATAATTTCTTAAATTTTCAAAATTCTTTATAAAAGCTAAGAGTTTCAATTCTCTTACCTTAGTATATCCTAGATATAAATTTTAAAACATATTCCATGTCTCATGTGCATTACTTAAACCTATAATTATTGGGTAAATTATTGGGTCTATAACACTCTAAAGATATAAGAACGCTTGTGCATTCTTTTTCTTCATCCTTTTTTATTATCTTATGAACTTGTGTCAAGGTATTATAATATTGGGATGGTATGTACCCATGGATAACATTAAAAAAACTCATTTGCATATAATAACTGTACAAAAATTATCTCTCCAATATTCAAAGTTATCACTTTTGAAAAAATGAATATTCATGTAAGTATAATTCATTGAAGCCATTTTTTATTTTGATAATGGCTTGAAACCCTTATGAATATTTTTTGAATGAGGATCTAATACCAAATGAATTTTTTAATTTATGGAGTTATTGAAAATAATTTTTTATTTTATCTAAAAGTGAAGCTATGTACCAACCGATTTATCCTATAAATATTAGTTGTTAATCTAGCAGTGTTGTAAGTGAAACCATTAACAAAAAATTGTACAAAATAATGTAAAATATGAAAACACTATTTTATAGTATTAATTATTATATTATTATAATAAAATCAGAGAGAAACCATTAAAAATATTTTACCAATTGGAATAATGTTTTAAAAATCTTTGTGGACCTAAATTATTAATAAAACAAATCTAAATTAAGCTAAAATAATGAAACTTACATGAGAAGCAATGTCAAAAAAATTAAATATAAATTAATAATATAATTGAGAAATAAGTAATATATAATTATATAAATATAAATGTACTCTAAGACAACTAACATTAGACTTAAGGAAATAATTTTTACTTATGCTCAAGATAAGGTCAATGTGTAAGAATCTTTGCTCAGCAAGAACTTAACTTATGCAATATACTCAACTATGGTGACCCAAATTATCTATTAAATAGGAATAAAAGAAAACAAAATTACTTTAAGTTTAATAACTCCAAAAAATACACCCCTTATTTAGGATTAATGGATAACTATTCATACTCAATTAAGTAGACATATGATGAACTACACTTTAATTGTCACTTCTAACTATTTTTAGGAAGTTACTCTACTTTACTCTAGAATCCACTTTACTCTAGAATCCATAGGAATAACCCCATGGGGTTCCTCTAATTTTTAATAAAGCTTGAAACTTGAAGTCTAAAATAAAGGCTAAGTACCCCTTACCAATATCTAACAACCCATTAGACCAAAGTGATTTGGGCATGCCATCATTGGTAGTAAATACTTCATACATGGGCCATAAACATAATGCATAGATCCCATGCCATCTAGTGTTGTCTCTAGCACTACCCTCTATAATAGGGCTGAAAGAGCATAAAGAGATTGTCCCAAAATTACATTTAGGTCTGTGGATCTATCTAATAATTAAAGTGCATATAACTCCCACATTCAACTCTATCTCAATCTTAACTACTTCAAAAAAATTCCCAATTTCTTAGGTAAAGACATATCTTCTTGGATTATAGTGACCACCAAAAGGAGTTATATTTAAATGTGAAATTATTCCAATGTAGATTGACTTATCCAGCTTATTAATTAGAATAAAAGAAAGCCTTCTGTCTTTCCCCTAAAAGATAACATTCACAAAAATGAGGAATTTCTACTCCACTTGGATCATCCTAAGAACCTTCAATAAAACCATGGCTTTCCAAAGATTGATACACCACAATCATTGGGAAAGAGAAAGAACCAATAAAAAACCATTCTAATATAGAAGATCACCTCTAAAAAGTTACATGAAACTTTGTACTTTCACAACTTAAGGCCTCCTAGTCATGGTCATACTTAGATCCACTTAATAGTATCCAACTAAGCTAAGGGAAAAATCCTCTTAGGCCTAAATATGAATAGATCAAAAAGATAAATCCAATTTTGGTATCTTCCGAACCCTCAAATGCCACTAAGAACCAAGGATATATGGTTTAAGTAACCAGTGGCACAATATTTTCCTTGTCTAGAAAAAAAATCTCCTAGGAAACCAACATTAATTAGATTTGAATCATCTCCTTCATCATCATCATCATCATCATCATCATCATCATCATCATCATCATCATCATTTTCTTGTATGTCCACATAATTTGAATTCACACCATTGATCCCTTTCCCACTCATCCCTAATGTCACCATTTTCCTTATGATGAGATTTTTATATAGTGTCTAAAGATTTATTTATTTGAGATTTGGGATAGTATTTTTTCTCTTCCTAAATGAAATAAATCTTCACATTGAAATTTCAACCATAGTGTTACTAGTGATGGCATCATTGATCCTCTATGAAATAACAAGTAAAAAAGGATGTTTGAGAGTTTAATGAACTAATTAAAAAATATTATGAAAAAGGCAAAGGAAAGAAATGGATCATCCTTATGAACCAACTAAGTTATTTAATAAGAATTAGATGATGAGAGATTATAACAAGTAATGTGTCAATAATAGATATCTTATTAAGGCCTCTCTAAAATATTCATATCTTCTTACTCCTAACCATAAGTTATACATTCAAGGAGCCTCTTCTAAACCATTAAAATAAAAATAAGAATACAAATAAGAATAAACCAAAGGGAATGTCTCATCATTCACCTTCTCATTCTTATCAGTTTATATATTGTTCTTACTCATATTCATATAAAGATGAATTCAAGTTCCATGGTTGAAATATCATTTCCACCATCAACATTGATGACTATAGTTGTGATTGTTTTCCAATATGCACTAAAGTTAAGTTGTTAAGACCACTGGAGAGACTACTAGTGATGAAAATTTGGGTCAATCCTTAGGGATAGTGAATACAAAATCCAAGTTTAAATTTATACATATCATTCCTCTCTATTATAGGCTTAAACCCTATTATAACATTGAGGAGCTTTAGTCCTCTTCTAATATGATTTAAATTTGTGATTTTATTCACTTTTTCCATAAAAATATGACACTCATTTTTATGAGCTCGATCTCCATAGTGAGGAAATAATATGGATTGAGGTTTAGGTTTTAGTCACCTATCGCATTCCATAATGTGCTCATGTCCTATATTTTAACCAGTATTCCTTTCTGAATGATTCATTTCTCACCAAGAGAGCTTGTTTCACTCTCTACATTGAATCTCTTTTTTATGTTAATTATATTAAGTGGTGAATAATTTATGAAGGTTTTTATTTTAGTATCATTATTTTGTGGGTGTTTGATGAATTTAAAATATTTCATATGAATATTTATGAACATCACCATAACTAGGTCAATTAAGATAATGACACTATTCCTCCAATGTCTAAAGTGAAGCTTCAAATTAAGTTTGGACCCAACCAAAATAGTTTGGATTGAGTATTTTGTATTAAACCTTAATTTATCCTTAGCATGGTCCTAATTTAGATATATCAAAGGAATATGATAAAGTTTCATGGAAATTCATGTTTGAAGTCATTAAAAAGTTTGGTTTTAATGATAAAATATCCCTTCTTATCAGGGAGGCTATCTCCACTGCTAAATTCTCTATTCTAGTCAATGGCATACCTAGGGGGTTTTTCTCTTCATTGAGGGGGGTTAGATATGGGGATCATCTTTCACCATAGTTGTTTATCATGGTGGTTGAGGCCCTTGGGAGATATGTTCAATTTAAAATTACCTCTAAAGAAATTGTTGGTATTAAACCTACTTCTTCCCTTCCCGCTATGTCTCTGAAATAGTTTGTGGATGATACCATCCTCTTTGGTATCTATTATATGGTTGAAGATCAAATATAGAATAATATTTTAAATGAATATGCCAAAGCCTTTGGTCAAATCATAAACTTCTAGAAGAGTAATGTTTATTTTTATAATACTCTGGTTGATCTTCAACAAAAAATCATTAATATTATTAGGTGTACTGAAGTTGATCTCTTTGCTATTTACCTTGGTCTCCCCCTCATGGTCAAGGAGGTGTATCAAGGATTTTGGAATGAAATTTTGGAAAGAACTCAAAAAAAATTATTTGGTTGGAAGGGGAAGCTACTTAGTAGTGCTGGCAAGCTTCAACATCTACCTGCTTCATTGCATGGTATTCCTACTTACTTCTTATCGCTTTTTAAAAAGCCTACGTTTATTACTAAAAAATTGGATTAGATTTAAATAAAATTCTTATGGACTAGGGTGGAAGACAAATAGAGAATGTCTTTGGTTAGTTGGGAGAAAGTATGTCTTCCCAAATCTCATAGAGGTCTTAACATTAGATCTACTAGGAATATGAATAAATACCTCCTATCCAAAATAAACTAGAGTTTGATCCACAACCATAAAGAGTGGGGAGACATTATGAAAGCTAAGTATCTTCATGGAAATAACCATTTTAGTTATCTCCATCAGGAAGGGCTTCCCAAGGGATTTGTTATCTAGAATAAAATGCTAAAGTCTAGAAGTATTCTCAAGCATGGGCTTAGATGGAAGCTAGGGAATGGTAATTATATTAACTTCTGGGAAGACATTTGGTTGAATGATAAGGCCCTAGTTACCCAAGGTGATTATGGAGGTATTATTGGCATTGCTACACAATTTTTTGGGAATAAATTTTGTCATTATATTCACAATAACAATGGTATTAAGAGTTGGAAAAATAATTTGGAGTGTTGTACCCATCACCTTGATCTATATCCTAGGATGCGGTCTATCGAACATTTGTTTATAGGATTCAGAATCCATATTTTTCCTAGGGAAGATGAGTTGTATTGGTGACCAGATAAGAAAGGTAGTTTTTTTGTTAAATCTGCTAACCACTTGTTGATCCCTAATGTGCCTAAGAATGAGATTTGGGGGAAAGTTTGGAATCATAAAATTATCCCTAAAATTAATATGTTTTGGTGGGATTCTATTCATAACAAAATCCTAACTCAAGATAACATACAAAGGAGGGGATTCACCTTGGTTAATAGGTGCTTTATGTGCTTTGAGAAGGAGGAAATTGTCTCTCATTTAATTCTCCACTATGATTTTTCCATGGAAATTTGGAGTACTATTTTAAGGAATTTTTGCATTCAATGGGTTTGTAATTTTGATATTAGGGAAGTCATTGCTAACTGGTGTCCTCCCTTCTCTCATCCATGGCTGGTTGAGCTTTGGAACCAAACTCTGCCTTATCTTGCTTGGAATGTTTGGAAAGAACATAATAACAAGATTTTTAGGGATGTTTTTAGGGATACTTATTAGGTTATTCATTCCTTTTCTAAGAGCCTCATGGAAAGTGTGACCAATTCTCACATCAAAACTATGTAAAAACCTCTTTCTCAAGAAGAAAAATTATGACTAACTAGAGAATTCTAAACCAAATCCCAGCTCATAATAATTTCAAATAGTTGCAAAGATTGAATACCAGATGGATCCCCTCAAAGCCTAACTAGATCAAACTAAATTTTTATGGGTCATATAAGATAGATGGTAAGGCTAGTGGTGGTGGGATTATCAAGGATGACAAGGGGTGCATGGTTGCTATCTATGCTGGTGGGATAAGCCTTCAAAGCAATAATTATGTTGAAGCCTCTACTCTTCTATAGGGGTGAAATGTCTATTTCACTTAATATTAGGCAATTGCACATTCAGGGGGATTCTAAACTTATTATTTATGTTGTTACTAATGTGTTGAATTACAGATGGAAACTGAAAGACATTATAGTGGACATATAGATCCATCTACATTGGATCCCCAAAATTGATTTCTCTCATATATATAGAGAGGACAATGGGGTTGTAGATGCTCTTGTGGGCTTTGGTCAATAATTTTCTAATTGGAATTATTGGCACCAAATTAATAACATCCCTTTAAATATAAGAGACTTGATTCAAAAAGAGATGACGTGTCAATGATGATTAATCATCTTAGAAAAGATAGTTTATTCCACTAGTTTTACTAGAAGATGTTGATGTGTATCTCAAAGTACATGTTTTTTTATACTTCTCTTTCTATATGTCATCTATGCTTTATTACTCCCTTGTTTTAAGGCGAGTTTCTTATATACTAATTATAGATATCTCCTTGTAATCATGTTTGAGCATGGGAAGAGTAAGCCTCAATTGGTCCTTTGAAAGGTGGCTCTTATTAATGATATTACGTGTAGACTTCTTATCATAAAGACTAATCTCTCCTTTAACAATAACTTTGTGAATGGTTTTGGGGGTTTTATGTCTTTTTTTGTAAGGCTATAATGGGAGGAGATAGGATTCAAAAAAAGCCAATTTCCTATTGCAAGTTAAGGATAATGTTGTGGTATAGCATTACTGTAAGAAAGGTGGCATCAGCCCTTCTTTGGAATGGCTTAATGGCTATGATGAAAATCTATTTGAGAAATTCACTTAGACTTGGCATAACTATAGAGTCACTATTGGGAGAATTGGGTTTGAGGTTTTGGAGAAAGTTATTGCTATAGTGACTAGCCTATTGTCTAAGGGGACCAAGTTGTAAAGGAAAGAAAAAGTGGTGAACCATTCTAACCAAAATTTATTCCTTGGGGAAGGTGAAGAACTAGTTCCTTACTAGGGAGGATTCGAATGGGCTAAGTTTCTAGATCCATTGGATGATATGTGTTTCTTCCTTATGAAATACTTCACTCTAGAGTGGAGGTTTACCACATTCTACAATTATCATCTTCCTTTACTAAATCATTTTAGACATAATGCTCATATTAGTTTCCCATTCTATTTGTTGTCTTCCCTTGAGCATTTGGTTTTTAGAGTTAAAGCTAAGTCAGCTAAGAAACCCTCCAAGAAACCCATTCCCTTATACTAGGGTCTTATTCTCTATTTATATAATTTCCACCTTGCTTTGAAGCCACCTAAGCCTATCTAGTCTCATAGTAGTGAAATTAATGCCAAACATGATGATAATGTTGTATCTAAAAAGCCATACACTTTCCCTACTTATCATAAGATGAAAGGGGTTTCCTTTTCTCTATCTAATGAGGAGACTACCATGGGGACCACTACCCACACTCTGATCCTTAAAAGTAGTGTGAAGATCAGGAAAAGGAAACTTAGGGAGGGGGAAGAGGAAACTGGGTGGGATGATGTGGGAACCCCTAAAAATCTTAGCAGTACTCTTGTGGGACCAGGACATAAAACTAATCTATCTGCTAAGGATAAGGAGAGTTTGTCCTCCAGTGTTAGGAGGTTAGGGAGGATTACTGGAAAACCTGCACTGTAAACCAAACTTATTGATTATTCAGAGAGTGCTTCTAAAGAATCCACCCAAGGGGATGAGGCCAAGGTTATTGAAATCTAGGAGATATCTGAGGATGTAGAGGGTAAGAATGGGAACAAACTAATCAATGCTTTTGGTGGTGTTGTGGATGATTCTAAGGTTAATGCTGACAAAGTGAGAAGGATTTTGTGGAAGAAGTTATGGATGAGATGGAGGAAGGTGATGATTATAGGAAGGACATTGCTACTTTTAAGGGTCATATAAATAAAATGGAACACTCAATTTCCACTATGCTTAGGCGTACTATGTTACTTAATCTTTTTGTATTGTAGGATCTTGAGTCTATAGCTGTGGAGGATAGAGATGAGAATTTAAAAAATCTAGATGAATTTATGGATTCTTTGGCTAAAATATGGGAGAATATTTCTCCTTAGATCTGGTTTCCTTTATGTTGTTTTTTCTCTATTTCCTCATACATATTATCTTTAGGCTTGTTTTGTTGTTTGTGATGTTTATGCTAATTTAGCAGGATTTGTTGTTTTTGTTTTGAGGCGCTTTGGTGTTGATGCCTCTAAGTTTTTTTTTGTATGCTTTATAAGGGTTCATCCCCTTGTTTTCTACCTTATATTATCAAAAACCTAAATTTATCATATAACATAATACTTGGGCATATTTAGATAATAACTATGCAGATTGTTAATTTGGATACTTTCCAACTAGTTCAATTTGAGCCCAAAGTTAAGGTTTATCTCATGTAATCTAACTTGGGTCTTTGGGATTGTCTATATTCCAAGATAAATCCCTCTAATTAATATTTAAAATTCACCACATGGATTCCTATTAAATATATATGTGTTTCCATTGATGAATATTACCTTGTTAATGTTGATAAGTTTGATCATTTTGAGTACATGGCCTTCACTTTTTCAATGACTAATCATCACTCTCATGCACACCAATTGACATGAAATTTTTTTCCTACTTCCTCTCCTTACTATCCAATTATGTTTTTTCCATTGGGGATTATTTTTTCTAGTTTTCAATATTCTTTTGAGAATCACCTATCTTTCAAGTCTAGAGTCTCCTCTATAGAGCATCAATGTGACTAATTGATCACCTAAGGAATTAATATACACAAGTGATTATCTATTTATGTAGGAATATAAATCCATCAATATAAATATTCTATAATATATGAATACATAGAATACCATATTATATCCAACATACATATAATATGTCATGCTAAAAAGTAAGGTGGGGTTGTAAGCAAGAGTTGTTTATAACAATGATATCAAGGATATAATTAGGAATTAAATGAAAGGGACTAATGAAAAAATAATCACTTAGATCTAAAATTTAATCATATTTAAAATATTAAATTAAAGAGGGATATAAGTCATCATGTGGTAACAAAGAAGTATCTAAACTAATGATTGAACCAAGAGGTATATAAATAAATTTGTAATAACATGCAAAGATAACATATACTAAATATCATAAGATTATAAGTTCAGGGAAGGCAAAAACATAATTCTATATAATATGTATATATTTCTACCAAAGTAAACAAAATAATGAGTTTATGGATAGGGATACTTATCTTGGTTTGAATTTTTAGAACATCAATATCACTTGGCTCAAATGGCACTTAATGAGATATGTCATATGTGAAGATCAAGATGTAAGGAAGAATAAGTAAATATCATTAGTTATATAATTCAAATATTAGGTGTAACTTATTGGGAAACATAACCTCTTATGACATTTAAAGGCATTATGCAAATGTATACCTCCACAAGTATAAGGTCATATTACCTAGTTATTCCTTTTCTACTAAAATAAGATTTGAGTATGAAAGTAGACTGAAAATATGTTTTACTTATATAAAACTGGCATTTTGGAAACCTATCTATATTATTAAAACTCCTAAAATTAACCTATAAATTATGGTGATGGAATCAACCTATATCAATGCAATTTTTTTACTTATTTTGTAACCTAAATGAATTAAAATTAAATGTATATAGAGTATTTAAAATAAGGAAATAATCACATAAATTTAAATTTAAAAAGTAAGATTGGTATTATACTTATACTATTATAAATTTAAAAATCAAGATCAAATAAAATTACTTATCATATTCTAATATTTTTTTCTCATTCTAATCATCAATGTCTCTTAAAATTCTCTATGTATTTTCTATAACTACTCAGATCAGGACATAGGAGCTCAAACCTTACATAGACACTAGTGAAAAAAACTTAGACCCATGTGGTGACTAATAAATTATAGAACCTACCAATGGTGTCATTATTGACTATGAAATAATTTCACACCTCATACTATTATGCCAATACCTATTAATTCATCTTGTGTGTTCAGTCACCTTAAATCCTATGTGTTGTTCATAGTTTTCCCTCTTCTTTCTTTTAAACCATAATATCACTTTAACCACAAGAGGACCCTTGAAAAATGGGTTATTATGTTGGGTTTGACATCCCAAAACACTCACCACTAAGTGATAATAATTTTCTATGTTCTAATAATCCAAATAGGGCTTAAACTATATGTAGATCTCTGACCTAGGTGTTTATGTGAAATATCATGATAAATTTAGAATGCAATGTAATGTTTATATTTTTAAAGTTGTCACCATGCAACTTCGACATACATTTATATTCAAAATTGGCTCTAGTATTTCTCCTTTAAGTAGTTCTAATATGTGTATACATTTATGATAATTCCTTATAAGAGTTCAAATTGATTTCCTAATGTCATTTCCATGTAGTGACCAAGTTAACAAGTGACTATAATAATAGGATTGACTTTAATGTGTATCTAACTCTTTAATTTTTCCTACTATGGTCAACCCTGAAACATGTCTAGGCAAACCTAATAGAGACTTACCAATCTAAAAAGTATCCATTGAGTGTTCTTAGACACTAGTGGAAAAGAAAAACACTTGCAATAAACCATAACTGTCCAATTTTTTATGTTATCTTGGGAGTGAAAATAATTAATTTTAACTTTAGAATTTTATTTCACAAAATAGGGTGATCCTAAATATGTGTATATAGTTTAATTGATTGTCTAAGACATCAAGGGGTTTGATTGATAGAGTAAATTTTACAAAACATTTTAATGTGTGTGCCAATTCAAATTATGTCAAAGTGTGTCAAATTTTATTTTACCAACATGTCTAATACAAAATTTAGGTGTCTAAAAATTCCCTCTTTTAGTCTATTATTGAAAATAGTATATTAAAAGGATAAGAAAAATAAATTTGGTACCAACTAATAACCACACTCAGTGTTAAAAAGTATTTCCTCAATTTCCTAGTTGTTCCATAAAAAATATATAATGAAAAATGTATAGATAGAATTACATTCATTATATAAAATATAAGATAATCTAGATCATTAAATTATTTTAAATTGGAAATTCAAGTAATGGACACATATGAGGGTATTCTATAAAAGAAAAAGTGATAGTCTAACCTTTTACACTTGACCTCCTTAGGTAGGTCCAAGATAGCCGAAGAGGAATAATATGATAGACAATATATTGTTCTAGTTGTTTTTTAAGTATTTGAGGTGGTTAAATAGTCTAAGATGAAAGTGTTTATTGGTTTGAGTGAGATACATGCATAGGGTTTTGGGAAATGGTTTTTAGTGGATGCTTGTGTCTATAAAAAAATAATATACTTTAAAGTTTTATTTGATGGTAGAGAATTATGGTGTAATGATATCCCAATAATATCCTAAATCTAAAAATAAATAGGTAAGATAATTATTGGTATATGTTGGGTTCTCTAAATGTGTTAAAGTGAGGTTAGATTACTCTAGGTATATTATTGGATATCTCAGGTTGGGATTTACCATATAATGTAATTTATGAATCTAATGAAATTGGAAAAGGATATAATAAAGGATGAAATAATAATTTAGGTTTGGACATTAAGGGCTTGGTAGGATAATAAGTGAATTTTTCCAGCTAACTAGGTTTCAAACAACCTTGTTTGCTCATCTATAGAATTTATATGACTAATGATATTATTACATAGAGTTTTTTAAAAAATAATTACATCCCAATATTATAGTATATATTAATCTTGATATTATGTATCAATACGAATGATGGTAATCAAGGAAACATTATTAGTCTATGTAGATTTGCTTGTTCAAGAAGCATCACCTAAGGGAAATTTAAAAAGTTTTGTTTGTTTGGCTTCATTTTTTGTTTTATTAAAGTTTTATATAGCTAGTTTTTTCCCCAAAGGTATATTAATGTTAATTTTAAAATCTATTTTATTATTAAAGGTAAATTTGGGTTTTTGAAATAGACCCAAAGCATTTTTAAAAATGCTTAGAGAGTCAAGAACAAAACAAGAAAGTACAAATAACTACAAGAGGGAAAACAAGGAAAAATCCAAAGATTATAAATAGTTTTTGACAAAAAACAAACCTATAATGAACAAAATATGATGATACATCCAAACAAGATCAATGTTATGGGTAGGATAGTGCATTCGGTGTAACCATTGCTTCCATTTTTATTTTAGATTCTTAATTTGGTTCTTTATAAATTCACATTTTATACCTTATGCATCCATATTTTTTTCTTACTCTAATTTTTTATCCTCTTTCTATGACCCTCTTCTAAAGGGTCTTATTTTATTTTCTTAAACCCTTGTTGTAACACTTTTATTCCTCCAACATAGTTATTCATACCATTCATACTAATATTGATCACTTTAAAAAAATTATGTTAAATGGAAAAGAATACTTATCAACACTTTCCATGCTCACTTTTAGGCTAGATAAATCCCTCTTTTTTGGGGAAATTTATTCATCTTTATTATAATATTGTTTATCAAAATTATTTTCAATATTTGGATTAGGGGACCCTCCACTTAAGTGTTGATACAAAATTTACAAGATAACCTTCAATCAAATACCTTATGTTGGATTTGTAAATTAAAGAGGTTTTTTTTTTATATAAATAAAAAATAACATATAATGATATTTTATTTCAATTTTTTTAATATGCAAATAATATCCTAGAGAATTTGAATGATTTGTAATATAATTGATTATGAAAATATTTTTTGATAATATGAAAAATAAACTAATTAGAATAAAAAATATAATATATTAAAGAAAAATAAATAATAAAAGACAAATAAATATGCCCAACTAACTAAAGTAGAAGATAGTTGGATAATAATAATTTTATTTATGACTCAATTTTATTGATTCTCAGGATACTATCTCCTTAATTATTACACAATGAAGACATGTGAATTATCTACATAGATGAACACAAAATGTAATTAAAATATAATCATAAAGTAAAGAAAAGTGGTAGATGGATTGTGTCTAATTATCATAAACAATAGAGTTCTATGCTACAAGTTTTTGAGTTTATTCTTCCAATTTCCTATATGCTTAGAAGGTTACTATGGGAGATGGGATGATTTCCCATGGAAATTATCTAAAGAATAATATAGATCTCTAAAAACTTGTATACTCAACTTTCAATGCATTTTTTGGATTTTAAATTCAAGGTAAAATTAGTTATTTATAAGAAATAATGAAGATGTTACATGTGGGAGTTAATAGAATATGTCTAGGAACTTGTTGGAGTTAATTTAAAGTTGTCTAAAATTTTATTAGACATGAATTGGAGTGAATTGAAACATTAAAAAGTTAATTTTATAAAATTAAAAATTAAAAAAAACAAGTTTAAACATGTAAAAAAATTAAAATATGTGTCATATGAGTGATTTTCAAAAATATTTCAATGGTGGTGAAACTATTGCTATATTTAGGATACATTTACATAACCTTGATAATTTATATACTACTATGGTAGTTTTAAAACCACCTTGGTGGTTGAATAAACCTTCACTACCATTTCATAAACCTTCGTAACATGTTTTCTATGTCACATGAGAATATTAGGTTTGGGAGGGTAAAGATAAAAATATGCAAATCTAACACTAGGGAGAGGCCAAAAAGGAGGAAAAATAATAGGATGAGGTAGAAAAATAGGTTTTATAATATTATTATTTAGGGATGTCCTTACATAATTATCAAATATCATGACATTTTTCACCATGCAAAATTTGGGTGTGCAAATATTACCCCTCAAAAAGACTCCCTACTAGGAATTAGTGAGGGTGTTTTCCCAAGTAGTGATTCAATGAAAATTAAAAGGAGGGTTAGATAGATTACCTCACTTACATGTTCATCATATAAAAGCTATAGAGATGGAGTTGTAACCTACAAGTGAAAATTGAGAATCGATGGTGATTTTATGACAAAAGAGGAAAATGTATTAATTAATCAAAATAAGGTAAGAATTACTTACAATTTTCATATGGATAAAAATACTAATTGAACCATTCCTTTATGGGATTGATCTCAGTGTCTTGTGAAGATATGTTAACATGTAAAACTAAAAAAGGAAAATGTTTTGTAATAAAACTATGGGAAATAAAACATTGTGTTTTTTAGCATTTAGGTTATTTGATGTTGTTTAAGTTTGAAAAAAAATCAAGTTTTCTAAAATATGAATAAATATATCTTTCAAGAAATATTTTTCTACAAAGGTTTTTTTTTTAAATATAATAATAAAATGCTAAGCTATAAATTTAAGAAACTTCCTAATTTAGAAATCATTTTTGCATTGTGATCTATCTAAATTTGAATTTTATATTTCATTTGATGAAAATGTGAGAGAACATATTTAATTTGATGAATGCGAGGAGAGGATGGAAATAGTATTAGTGTAATTAAGAAGGGTGCAGGCATGAGTGTGTTTTCTTGACTTTTGTGTTATAAACCTATGTTTTAAGGGTAGTTGAATTGAAAACTTTCAGTAGTAGAATGTTTTTATTAGTATATATGTTATGGAAATGTCAATTTTTTTTAATTTTAATATTTTATGAATTTTAGTTTCTAAGCCATGACAAGTAGATCCCTAGTCATGTGGAAAAATTTCTAGTCTTTATAGACTAAAAATTCCACTTCTACACTACTAGTTTTGTAACCACTATAGAATTTATGAAGCCACCACAATGATTATGGTTAAAATATAAAAGTACTATTTATTCCCCAAATACCACCTACACATAGTGATGGTTACACTATGGTAGAGCTTGGAGATATTTTAAATATTTTTTGATTAATCTAGATCTTTTTTATTATAATGGGGATACATACATTAGAGTAGATATAGAGAGTAGGAGTAGATCCCTAAGGTGACCTAGTTATTAATAGTAGAGGACAATCACATAGTTGAAAATATAGGAATTTAGATATTTATGTGGGTGGGTATAGTTTCCCCAATGATCAACATAATTTGTAACCTATTCACATACCAAGAAACTGATCTCAACACTTTCTAGTTATCATAAGTCCAAGGAGATCTAGTCATTAATTTAGTTGATGTATATAATATTATGGGTTTAACATTTATATAGAGGATAGTTACACTAAAATAGACCACTAATTTATTATATTCCAAAATATGGGTAGATTAATTTGGATACATAAATGTACCAAACATGGATATGAAGAAGGATGTGAGACTAGAAGGAATTGAGAGGGTGGTAATCACAAACCTCTACAAGTTGATCATTGGGAGATTGGTATAATTTTTGGTAGGGGAGAAGGGGATAAACCATTTCTTTTATAATTGGGATTCAATTTTAAGGATCATCAAGGAGTGTAGATACCAGTTTTATTTGGCCTAAAATGTGATTTTTTGAAACTATAAATACGTGTACTACATTTATAGGTTGGGGGATTGTCTATTAGTAACCTAATGTCCATCATGTTTTTGGTGTATGAACACATGACCCTTTATCAAAAATATTTTATAATTGTATATGTAATATCCATCAAATATTCTTGTTGGATAAGGATGGTTCCATTATAGGATGTGCCTTATGCTATTGTAAATGTGACAATGAGACATGGTCCTGTAATACATGTGAATGGTATGTCAGTGGGGTGATGAGGCCATTACTCTAATGGTATATAAGATTACATGATAGGTTCACCAAAAATTGGGTAATTATGAGTTACATATGATAGATCAGGTCTTGTATGAGTTTGGGATATAATATGTATCCAATTTCCCATCCCACAGGTTTTAAATAAGTAGAGGGGGAGATTTTAGGATTCTAAGTATGTATCTATTAATGTTGGGTACTATTGTCATTATATTGGTTGGTGGAAGGAGAAGAGGTGTAGGAAATGCCATAAAATCTATATGAGTGTCTATTCATTATCTCATATGGTGAAGAGAAGGAAATGTTCTTGTAATGGTGGCTTATATGGTTTTTGGGGAATCCCATAATAGTAGTAATAAATACCACATCCATAATAGTTAAAAAAATGACATGTAGTGGATAATTGAGAGGGAGAGTATATAGGAAAATATCCCATAGTATATTATCCTACTATAAATGAGGTGGATGAGGTGGATATGATATTTGATAAATATTCAAAACATAAATGGCATGATGGAGATATAGGTAAGTAAATGTGTTATTTAAGTTTTTATAGTAGTTTCAACTAGTTTGATTACTTTACTGATTTAATTTGTGACCATTTATAATCTATGTTGGTGTGTTAATATATATTACATACTTTATAATATAGTAGAGGATATTGATCCAAGATTCACTAATGGATCTATTCCATGTCACTTAAGGGCTCAATAAAGAGTAGATTCTCATAGATATATGTCTACTTGTTAGTGTGTGTTATGACTCTAATGTTATTTCCCTACTTATAAAGGAACTTAGGGCTTATTTTCCAAAGGACTAAGATAATTTACATTCAAGAAAAATTATCTATATTATATGCTTTAATGAAGAGCTTAAATGATTTATTTTATTGTAATATGTAGTCATTCCTCTTGTAGTATGAATAATATAAGAGGGGAGGCCTCCTAGGCTAGGACTAGCCATAAGAGACACTAGAGAAGGAGTAAGAGACCTCTCCACTCTTTGTCCATGGGTTATTAGAGGAGGATGATTAGGATCCCTATACACTTTTCTTAATGAAGTGTCTACAGGTGGGGATTATTGGGCCTCTACTATTTTATTTCTTATTTTTTGATGTTTTAGCCATAGTCACCCTCTTGGTGTGGAGATGATGTAAAAATAATTTGATTATGAAAACATATATGATATGTGTATGTGACCCATTTTTGGATTTCAATATATTTTTATCATCTCATTAAATTTTTATAACCTTTGATTTTTAATATATGCACCATGGATGGCTAAAAAAGTAATAAAATGTTATGGATATTCTCTTTATGGAAAAAAATTATGGATATTTTCTTATTTAAATGTTATAAAAGAATGTATGAAAATGTAACATGTGATAAAAATGAATGCACTTATTATTGTTTTGCAAGAATTGATAAATCCAGTTCATCCATGTCATAAGTGACACTTAGTTTGTATCAAGGAATGGAGGATATGATATGAGGAATGGTCAAACAATAGAATATATTCATTGAGAATTTCACAAAGAATAAAAGGCTAACTTAATCCTTACAGGCCATGGGATAATTAAACTTCATGTTAGGCTTAGAAAAAACTAGTTTAATGGGTTTTATATAGAATTATATAAATAGATGGCCAATCAAGGAAATATTGGTAGAAGGGGAGGATTATCCTTTTAGGTTAGACATCTATGCAAGCTTTTTAGGATTTTGTTACTTTTTATTTTGGACACTTTTCAATTGTTTTACTTTTCCTCTTGATTTTTATATTTATTTGTTTTGAACCCCTATGATTAAACATTTTTAACTAGGAAGATACATGGTATCATTACCAAATATTAAATGTAGGTAAGTAATAACATAGCTTACCAATTCTAACCCCACACAAACTATAGTATCAAATCCCTCATCATTGAGGATTAATGGAGTGTGAGAGATGTAAATTTTATTTTTTAATATACTAAGATTGATTTTTAATAGTATTTATTTTTTGGTGAAGGGTATTATACCTAAAAAATTTCCCCATACAACCAATAAAATGAGAGGGATCATCACCAAGGATCAAATTAGGTGGAAAATATTACCTAGTTAGAGAATGCTAGTGTATTTCCTAAGAGGACTAGGTTGTAAGCTAGAGTATCTAAGATTAATTAAAGATATATGGGAATGATATGAATAATACCCATAGTAATTGAGATAAGACTCCTATTTTATTTTTATTTTGATTGTATTTTTTGAAGAGGAAAAAGGGTAATGAGTAAAAAAATGAAATGATGCATTACACTAGAAGTTTTTTCACACCAACATGTAGCTATATAATCATTGGTGAAAAATATATGGAATGTGAAATTAAAAAATGAAACTGATGATCTTATTAATGAAAAGAAGGTAGTGTGAGAATAAAGATCTATATTATGTAAAATTAAATGTTAAAATAGTTCACCAATTTATCGAACTCCTTACCCCATAAGGTGCATAAATAAAAATATCCATTATAAACATATTCTTTTTACCAAATATGGGCCTAATGAATTAGTTATAAAATTTAAACTTCCTCATTTATTTTTAAAATTATACTATCATGCCTTAATAAAAGGTCAAAAACATGGATAGGGAACTTGTGTAACGAACATGGTTTTGTGAGTAACGAACATGGTTTTGTGAGTATATGATTCAATGGTAATTTAAAATTTTAAACTTAGTAAGACATATTTATATACTATTATTCATTTAGGATTCCTTGGAGAGAAATGGGAAGGCCTTGAATTTATACCTCTGAATGAAGAATGGATTTTGCCCTAGGGTTTTCCAAGTTATCATATGAATACTTCTCCTATAAGCCTAAAATGTAGGATAAATCTAAATATGGCATTCCTATTTATTTTTTTAACCCTAAATTTAGATATGTGGGGTATCTAGGTTTAATGCTATTAAATTAAATTTTACACATGGGTAGTGAAATAATATAACAATTAGTCCAATTAATATAAAATTTAGATAACAATATTTTAAATTTATAAAATTGATATTGTTAAAAAAATTAAAGTACAAATATTGATAGACATTTCAATAAATTAGAAAGAATGGTACTTAGTTGGTTCACTGTGCACATGTAAGTCTAGGTAGGAAATAGGTTGGAAGTGGACTGGAATATTATTCTAGAATAGTCATCATATTCTAGGAATATCCTTTATGTGGCATTAGATGCTTGTGTCAGACTTGGGTAGTTACACTGTCACATGTGTCTAACTCTACCACAAGTTTTTGATATGTAATACTAACTAAATTTATAAATGACTAATTGTAGACTTATGGTTTTATGGTACCTTTCTTATATTGTATTTATATTGTACACATAATTTTTTTCACTTTATATAATGATCAAACCCTATCTCTCTAACCTTGGAATGACTATGTGAAAATGGTTTAGTGATGTCAAAGTGCTGAGTTAAACCCAAAGATCCATCTTTCAATGGGTGTTACCTACATAAAAAATATTCCAAAGAGGGCCTAATATTGATTTATTTCTCCCCTACATGTTGGTTTGTGTGTGAAAAAAGGTGCTATGTATGATAATCAAAGACATGTAGTGACCTAGCTTGTAACTTGGAAAATATGGCTCATGGGATACTATTTGAATGATTCAAACCCATAGAAATGTTTATTATATCTAATATGGAAATATGGACAAATAGGGCATATTTTCTCACTTGAATGCTTGATTGAGTGATTTGTGGTATATTTACTTCTTAGTTTTATGTCATTTCCATGTCAAGAATGAATGAGGGTTGATCTTGTGTATATACAAATCCATTTTGGAAATATATTGAATTAAATCATATAGGAAAACCTTTTATACATGTTTATTTTTCAAACTAGATGAATCTTGGTCACTTGACACTTTGTAGGAAAATGAACACTTGTCTAGATGCATGTGTCTACCTAGGATGCAAGTGTCCAAGAAGCTATAAAATAGGTACATGTCCAAAACTAGTAGTGAAGGATAATAGTTAGTTTTAGAGATTTTTACACAATATATAAAATTCCTTGTCATCAAAATATCAATGGTCAGACTAAGGTATAATCAATTAGGTGCAAATAGATAGTGAACACAATCCTTTTGGTAATGGAAAGGTTTAAAATTGAAAGGTACATACATGATATGTATTTTCCAACTATACAAGACTAAGGTAATATACAAAACATTTTAAGTATCTACACCCCCCTTAATCTATTAATAAAATTTATAATTTAAATAAATAAATGTGTATTTGGGTGTGTATAACATACCTTGCCTTTGCATGGCCTAAATTGAGTGATTTTCTAGTGATTATGCTTTAACTAATATCATTTTACAATATATATTCAACATATAAAATCTAAAATTGAACTAATTTGAAATGATTGAAAGTAAGAAAATCAAGGTTAGGTGTACATATTTTTATCTATGTAACCATCTTGCATTTTGGAAACTTTATTTAAGAGTATGCCTTGTTATGAAGCATTAAAGCTGAGATTAGGACAACTGTAAAACTAAAAGTGCATATATAAAGAGAGAGGATAGATGAAACATTTAGCCATTAAGTTTGTTTCATCTCAATCATGCAACCTAAATATGTGCATAATGTATTGAGTGTGAGTGATTTAATCAAATCATAATATATATCTAGTGAGGGTGGATGATTTAATCAAATCAAAGCTATAATCTTGGTGAATTTATATGATTTAATCAAATATAACTTATAATTTTGGTAAGATTGAGCGATTTAATCAACTCAATCTTCCAAAAGTGGACTAACTACTATAGTAGATTAGATTGATAATTGTCCATAAGAGTCTATCATGGGTATGATTAAAATATATAATAGTATTTGAAATATGGAAAATTATTTGATTTTTGTAATTTTATGTTCACTTTGCATGTCATAGGCACCTTATACATGCCTCAAACTAAAATTTTTGTATAATAATACCAATGTATATAATTATACCACAAATATGTATCTAATTCATATAAGTATGAGATCTAGTGAATTTTAAATCAGTGCAAGTGTGGATGATATGTTTCTATGATATTCTCACATTGTTACATCCTAATTTCTCACTAAGCAAATTTACTTGATTATCTATGGATTTTTATGGTTGATAATGTGATTTGATTATTATTAACTAAGTTGTAATTCATATGTTGTTATGGGATAGATGTATGTTTATTTGGATTCATGATTGCATTGCTATAAATTTAGTTGTATGATATATTCTTTACATTATGATCATGTTGATTTGTTATTTTAGAAATATTTTATGATATGTTTGTGTGTGTGTGTGTGTGTGTGTGTGTGTGTGTGTGTATCTATATTTGTATATGCATATGTATATGTATATCTATATGTATATGTATGTGTGTATGTATATATCATGATATTATGAGGTAACTACCTTCTTGTTGTGCGGATGATGTAGGAGAGATTCATCCCTCAGATCCTAATAAAGGGAGAGAATCATCGAAGAGGGTGATGTAGATGGAGGTAATAAAGGGAGAGAATAATCAAAGAGGGTCATGTAGATGGAGGTGTTTGAGGATGATAAAGAAATGGCTAGAACCCATGTAAATACTACATTAGATAGTACATGTTATATGCATTGTTTGAATTGTTAGCATTAGTATGTTCTTTATGTTATCTAATTTTATATAATTGTATATGTGTGTGTTAGTTCAATTTAATACTTGTATGTGGAATAAATATTGTATGATTTCATTATGAATATTATGTGTAGGTTTAAATGTATAATTTTATATTATGATTATTTTATGTGATTATAGTCATAATTGTTAATGTTTACAAGAACAAAAATATGCATGAATAGTATCAAGTTATTTTTGGAGTCCAAGGTTACACCCTAGCTGTGAAAATAAATGTTCAAGTCCTCTACTCATACCTAATCCAACATGGAATTGAACTAAGACTATGGGTTGTCTAGTTCTTGGTCAAACCTCTAGATTTTTAATGGACTAGATCCCTTGATATGGTAATGTAGTGATTTAATAAGATCTAAAAATATCATAAGGAAAAGGGAGAGAACTGAAAAATAAAACCAAAATCTATCCTATGTGGTGATGTACCAATTGATCAATTATCTACTTCAGTTATCCATTTGATGATTATTAATGAATCTAATGACGACAATGTTGATTATACTCTTACATAATGTTTTAAACATGAATGTTTTGCATGAAGGTTGATAAGAGACCTGAAACATGAAAAACATAGAGAGATAGGTCTGAGCAAGACACTAAAACCTATGACACTTCAAGAGAATCCTCACTAGCTATCTCTTCACACAACCTACAAGAAACCAACAAGATTAAAGCAAGGTACATGAAGGATATATATATATATATATATATATTATGAATTAAAAACATAGGTTATGCATATAAAACTTCAATAAGGTACATTTATATTTAGCTAGAATTTGAATTTGTCTTTTTTTACTTTACAAGAGTTTACATAATGATTTTGGCAGAGCTTTACTAAACCTAGCTGAGGGATGGAAAATAAGAGCTCAACGTATACATTTATAGAGAAAATGGAATATAAGAGAGAGAAAATTAGGCATAGGAGTGGTAATAAATGAGCCCAAAATGGCATGGGAGAGTTACACAAGAAATGTCTACCTCCTTAAGAATTAACACTCATTGATGAGTCCAAATTTGGCATTATGGAGGTTGTAACTCCCTCAATTTTATTCAATCATGATTTTAATACCAATAAAATAGATCCAAACTCCCTCTTTTTTCATTTATGTAATGAATATAGGGTGAAAATAGGTCCATTTGAGGCATTAGGTAACCTTTCCATCCATATGCATGATAAATTATTCATAAAACTACCTCTAACCTACAATAATGCCTCCCATTTTGGTGTAGGCTCATTTGGATGGATATTAAAATGCATGAAAATGTCAAATAAATGTGCCAACAACATCATTTTCTTCCTATATCCTTCCACTTGCTTGATAAGTGGGCATGTATAGTTTGCTTACCAAATTTCTACTCATATTCACTATGCTAGTGATTCAATAGTTGAAATTATGCTTCAAACTCATATGATGAAAATTAGATAACCCTTGAAAGGAATTTAGTTAGTTCTTATTGATATACTTGAATATTTCCTTACCTAAAACATACCTTAGCTTTGCATCGCTAGGCTAAATAGGTTACCTCATAGAGTAGCACTTTTGAAAGAGATGGTGAGAACCTTTTTAGTGGGTTCCATGGGTTTAATTAGTATTGGATAGGTATTAAAAGCCCTGAACCTATTCCCTCCATGTTTTAGAATCTTTATTAGGACCTAAAACACATAATTTAACTAAAACTTTATAATTTTGTCCTCTCAAGAGACATTTGTACACCTTTTGTACCATCTAATACCATGAGTTAAACCCCATCTAAGTTTCCTATAGAATCCAAGTGATAAAATAGGAAATTTTGAGAAAAATAATGTATTTTCAGTTAAACCTTACTATACTAATTTTTTTTGGGTTTCAAGGGAGGTTTTAGGTGGTTTGGTAGTTTTAGGCTTGGGTCTTAAATATCTAAGATTGGGTTTATGAACTACTTGCACCAATCCCAAGCTAAAAAGACCCTTCACTTCCCATAAACCTTTGGATTCTGAAAGTATAACCCTCTTAGACCTAGTAAGCACTTTAATGTGTTTATTTTATGGATAAATTATTCTTTGAGTAGCCTCTACAGGGCTACAAGTGGGAAGTTTTAGTATGGTGGTTTTTACAAGGCTTGAGTTAGCCCAAAGGGATTTAAAATTATGCAAAATGTCCCCCAAATAGGATTCATATCCTCTCAACCCTTAAAACTATTCTATAATCTAATAATTTCATTTCATAATTAATGTGGAGCTTGGGTATTGTTCTATTTTCACACCTCAGCTATAAACTTTGACCTATACATTAGTCTACGAACCATGTCTACCTCACATATAATTAGAAAAATATCTTAGATGCCTCAAAAATTGGATTTGTTGCCTTCATCATGCCAATTTCAATTCTTTTAGTGTACATAGCTAAGAAAAATAAGACATGAAACTTTTTTCCTTCAAACCAATAATGGAGGCCAAAATGGAGACTTAGTCAAGTGCCTTGAGAGTCTTCCTTTCTCTAACTAATTTTGCATATGAATATCCTCTATACCTTGACCTTTGAGTTCAAAATAGATTTTATATGCCTCTTTAATACAAATATGACCCTAAAAATTCCAACTAGGAGACATGGTGGTGCCTAAAGGACCTTAAATTTGGTTTCATGGCTAAAAACTTGCATCTGAATGGGTTTTAATGTGATTTTTTCCATCAGGTCATTTCTATTCTTTATACAGGGTTAGAAGTGTCTACAATATTAACAATGGTTCATATAGTATGAAAATCAAATATTTTAACAAAGTTCATGGATATTTATGTAATTAACTCCTCCTCCTACCAAGTATAGGCTAAATTCCCATGCAAAGGATTCATGAAAATATGAGCATCAAAAGTTAGTGCTAGGGTTAGTTCTAGGTAGTTTTGAGTGCCTAATTTCTTAAAAATCATTCATAAAGTCTATCCCCAAATTTATGATCAAATTTCAATGAATTATTATGGAGAATTAAATTCCCTTAGGATTTTTGGATCATAGGATGCTTTTCGTGGAGTGGGTGAGCATGTGAATGTGCCCCTCGAAATGCTTACACATAAATGGACTAGATCAAGCTAGTTTTTAGGGTATTCATACCATTATTTTCCACCTTTTTATTCTTTAAAACCCATTTTTGGGTATGAAACATGATCCCACTCTCCACCTTAGCCATTTTAGTGGTCCCCATATCTTGTAGAGGCCTTAAGTTATCACTAAGGTTTGAGTACAAGATTGCTTGCTTGCCTATATTAACACATTTCCAAACTTTTTGAATGCAAACCTAAGTTATAAACATTAATATGGGTTCTAGGTAAATTTAAAAATAATTAAATATTGTAACAAGACCTTTCATGGACCCCAGGTTTATTGTAAACATCATATGACATAAATGGGATTTTAACTCATTGTATGCCTACACAAACAAGCTTGGGTCTGAGAAAAAAATGAGTATGTCCACTATTTATCTCATCCAAATGAGAATATGGGCCTATTCCTTAGGTCATCACATAATTATAATTTAATTTGGATACCTAGTTACACTTATAAGGGGTCTATATCATCATTTTGGCTCAAAATAGATTCAAACTATCTACCAAAAATGCACTCAGATTTGTATCTTTGAATATAACCTTTAACCAAGTTTATAAAAACGTTTTTGACCTTTATAAGTGTTTATAATGGACTTATAATTACTATTATCCCTCATTTTTAGCTTCCCAACACTACCTCTCATAAAAACCCTTCTTTTCATTAGTATTGTGTTTGTATAAGCTTGTGTAGCTTGATGGTTGTGGTGATGTCATTTGGATTTCAAAAAGGTGATAGCCATCATGCTTTCATTTCCAAAAATTTCAAATTTTCCTTAATTTGTATGTATATTACATCTTTGAGTCCAATAACAACCTAGACCAGTGGTGCCACTTTTTGTTACTTTCTGCCAAGGTGACTGCCTGTAGGATGGTTTTGATCAAGTATGCATAGGTTGGATATGACTCATATGATGCTTGAATTGTGCCAAAAGTGACCTCCAACATCATTTAAATTATTTATCATGTATATTTAATGATATAAATATCATAATTCTTGATTGGGATGGTTCCCATAGTCCTTTATGAGACTTTGCTACAACCTTAAAGCTAGTTGTAGGTGCATAGTTTGCATTCCCAGATTACTATGTGGCCCTATAGGTATATTATATAAGAATACCAATGTTTTTTATGGATATAGTGTAATATTTGGGTCAAATTTATATGATAAATCCATGGGGGAAGGTTTGGTGAATGGATAAAGTGACAGTGGAGCCTTATGAGTTGAAATGAACATGAAAACACAATGATAATATAACATGATGACAATGAAACTATAGTGAGATTATGTGAATATGGAATGGGCATTAAATGAGCAAAATACCCCTCCTAATACCAACCTAAGTGGATCTTAAGGACACCATAGTTCATAAAAAATAAACTATAAAGGTTTGTATGTAGAGGCAAGGCATATATACCCTCAAAATGAAACTTGGGAATCTTAGAATTACCTTAACATCTACGAACAAACCTTAAACTTTAAAAAATGTGACTGAGTAGACTCATAGACATAGATTATTTTGTAGGATTTTGAAACCATTATTGAGGATTGGGAATATTTTCTAAAGACATGAAGATAACTAACCACCATTTTAACATCTCTTTCATATCCCTTGAGGCACATTGGAGTCCTATAGGTGTTTTTGAACCATGCACACAGTCCAATATGCAATGTTCTTAAACCATATGCAGATTGATATCAATGAAGTGTTATGAGGAAACCATAGGACCATTAATATTTTAATCTAGGTAAGAAGGCATTGAGATCCATGTTACATCTTTTCAACCTTCCAAACTTTCATTACAACCCTTGATAGAGGCACCTAAACCTTGTCTTTTACACATAATGGTCTATAGACCATACATAGAAATCAATCAAGGATATTTTCATGCTATCTAATCTTAGATATGTCGATTCAATTTAAAATAATCATTGAAGGATTAATCATATAGGACTTATAAAAATAAGATAAATGATTAGTCTTAGCAAATGAATTAAATTCCTTGAAAAGTCATTGGTTCCAAAACTACCTATGTAGATAAGGAGGGTGTAAAAATTCCTTAACTTCTTAATGAACATTCATAGAGGATAGGAATTTAAATCTTAGACAAATCCCATGGATTATTATCTCTTTAAGTCTACCTTCCATGGGTAAAATCTTGGACGCCCATTCTAATTCTGTTATACATAATAAACATGAACATGAGGGGTTCTATGAGAATGTTAGTGAGATTGAAGTAGAGGATCCATGGTTTTTGGCCCTAAAGTGACTAAAATACTTTGATTCTTCCACCATCTAATCTTTTTGAATACCTCCTAAAATGATATGTCCTTAACTAAGCTAATCCATATAGTATAGATCCATACTATTATTTATCCTATTAATATTCATATTTTATCCTTAAAATGTATATCATTGGTGTTTTGGAGGGAAAATCAGGGAAACATAGATTTTTGACTTAGTAATATGACGTGAAGAAGCTAGAAGGTCATAAATGTCATATGTGGGCCCATTTTGGAGGAAATAAACATTGACTAGGGTGTTAATGGATCTAATTGAGGTATGAAACCATCCTATGATTGTTTAATTGGGATCATAAGGTCTTTTCAAGGTATATGGGTTATTTTGGTCAATTAAGGCCAAAATAACATCTTATTATGGTCCAAACCATTGACTAGGTTCAAGTATATAGATTTAAAAGGGGATCAACAATCATATCAGTAGGTTAATGAATAAGGAACACCTCAATGGTAACTAAAACATTAATTATACCCCATGAAATTCTTTATAATCCTTATTGAAATATCACAAATGGGCATACCTTTGATGATTGTGCATGTCTAATATGCTTTTAGGCCTTTATCAAGTTGTCTCTTCCATTTACCTTCATTATTGCATAGTCATCATGTTGATGACCCTTCAAGATGGATAAGGATTAAATAGTAACTTTGGAGTCATGAAACTATATGACTCAAGTTTTAAAATAATTAAAAATACCTGTAAGGACTACTAAGGCAATTTTGAGACATGACTAGATAATAGATGACTAGACATCCCTTTTAGCTCACAACATGACTAACAACGAAGTGTCAAACAAGGATCATGATCAAAAGATATAAGGCTGGCCAATTTATAGGTCTAGTAATATAAATTAACCAAATTTTTTTGGTGAATCATCTAGATTGACCAGCCTACTAGTTATGGAACCCAAAAATTTGATCAAACTTGCTCATGATGACTAGATAGATGAAGCATGACTGTGACATAGTTTCTATCTTCATTTTGTACACTCTTTAAGTAATGAGATAAATCCAAATAATAGAAAATAATAGAGAACACAACACGTAACTACCTAAACAACTTAACAAAACAACACACATGACATTTGTGCAAAGGCGCTTGGAGGTAAAAGACAAACCTACCTACTTATATAGAAGAGAACATGAATGAAAACTAGTAACAAAAGTTTAGATACGTCCTATTGAAATGGATGGGAAGGATATCTCCATTTAAATTATCAAGATCAAAGGCATTACACTCCTTATAACATGTGATGATATAAGACCCACTCCAAAGACTCAAATTTGGAGTGCTTTCCTAGTTTTACATAGTCCTCATCCCATTTAAGGATTATATCACCTTATTGAAATGTATTTGAGGAGGCTCTCTTTTCAAATTACGTATTCACTTGGTGTTGATTCAAACACATAATTTTCATGACACTATCCCTTGTCTACTCCATCTATCTTAGTTTATTCATCCTCACTTGTATAACATCATCCTCTAAGAGCTCAGGTTGGTGGGTTAACTTTAATACAGGCAATTTAATAGAGATATGAAGTCTTGTTTCTCTCCCATAGATAAAGAGGCATGGGGAGTGCATAGTATCCTTCTTTGGTGTCATCTTATCTACCCATATGGTAGTCTTCAATCTATTATGCCACTCCCTTTTACTATATTCCATAGTCCCCTTGATGATCCTCAATACATTCTTGTTTATGGACTATGTTAATCCATTACCCTATTTTTAATAGTTAGAGAATGATTTGAGATAAATTCCATGTGAAATATCTCATTCACGTACATTTATACTATTTAAGGCTAATGCATTGTTAGAAATGATTATGAAAGGCACCCCAAATCTGATCACAAGGTTATCATAAAACTCCAAGACATAAATCTCATTGGCTTCTTTGAGGGTAGTAGCTTCAACCCACCTTGTGAAGTATTATATGGATGTGATGATCTAGTTATATCCAAAAATTTAAGGGGGGTGTATCATCCCTATGACATCCAAGCCTCACTATATGAAGGGATATTCTACTTTTATTGGTTGTAAGGGAAGGTTAGCTAGCATCTATTTACCAATGAACATGGCACATTTTGAACATTTTCTTACCGAAGAGTGTGCATCTATAAATAAGTTGGCTGAAAATTACCTAGATCTAATGAACTTGGAAGATGTGGGATTGGTAACAAAGTTCCCACTAGCTAGACCATCATCAAACTATTCAAGTAACTTTTCAACTTAGCATGATTCCACACACCTCAAAAGCATGCCTCCTATGTCCTTAAAATTTACTCCATCTATCAATACATAGGGTATAGTTTTCCACCTAAAGTGCCTCTTATTGGCTCTATCCAACCCCATAGGATATTGCCCTGATTAAAGAAACTTGATCACATCATGTGTCTAACTAAAAGGTGTGTTTATTTTATCTTCTTATTGGTTGTCATGGACTACCAACACTTGGTCTTTACCTTCCTTTACCTCAACTACAAGGTGATCACATAACCATATACCCATGGTAAGATTTGTAAATATAAACTCAAGGTCATACTCCATGCCTTTTTTTACCCACCCAACTCTCTTCTCATTGAGGTTTCTATTGAGTATATACTCTTTAATGTTGGGGTGTACTACCATGAGTATGGTTTTGCTATTAGAGACCATGTGCCTAAATTTATTCAGTCCTCTCACTACAATAAGTACATGTTTATCTACAAAACTATAACTCTCTCCATATACTTGTAAGGATTGACTAAATAAGGCAATAGGTTATTCTACGCCTTCATCATTATGCTGAATTAACATGATAGAAATTAAATCTTATGTAGAGAAGGCATACAAGTAGAATTATTTGCTAAAATTAAGATTAAGAAGCATAAGGGAATGACAGATGACCTACTTGATGGCCTCAAATATCATTTTACCTTCTTTTTTCAATGTAAACTCCTTATGTTTCCTTAACATGTGAGTATGAGGATTGACCAACTATGCAAAGCCTAGGATAAACTTTATTATGAAATTAATCTTCCCCAATAAACTCTGTAGAAATTTCTTATGTTTGGGAAGGGGTAAGGAAAGAATGGATTTAAATCTCTCAAGGTATATGGAAATACCATCTTCATACACCACATGGACCAACAATATAACCTCATGAACAATAAAGATGCACTTTTTAGAATTCAAAGACACTCCAAACTACCTGTATCTTTCAAAGACTAGTTTCAAGTGAGTTATGTGGTCTACTAGGTATTTTGAGAAAATAGTAATGTCATCAAGGTAGATGAACACCATGTCATTGATTAATCCTTCAAAGGAAACATCCATTTCCATTTTTAAAGTTGCCTCTACAATGGACATTCCAAAGGGCATTTTTCATGTATGCATAAGTAACCCACTTTATAGTGAAGGCAATCTTATGCATATCCTCTTCCTTGACCAATATTTGGTTGTATTCAGAGAAGCCATAAAATAGTGATAATCTCTAAGAGCTTAACACCTTCTGAATAATCTATTCCATTGATGGTAGTGGGTAATGGTCTCTTAGAGACACCTTATTTAGGTCTCTAAAGTCAACACACAAGTGCATTTCCCCATTGTTCTTCCTCATTAGCATAAGGTTTTCCTCCCATGAGGAAGATGGAATATTATCCTTGAATAATTATCTTAAAAAAATCCATTCTCATTAGATCTTCCACCTTTGTATTGATAGGCCTTTGTCTTTGTCTCATTATATTTGCATTATTTTCCAATTCTATGGTATGTTGTGAAATTTTTAGTTAAAAACCTTTTAAGTCATGGTACTACCATGAAAAATCATATGAATATTATTTTCATAGAGAAATAAAGGTATCCATTTCCTCTATTTTTGTTAAAATTTACCAATTTCAACAACTTGTCCCTGAAGATATCTACTCTCTCATAATAATCTTCTTTAGTAGATATCCATGCTTTGGATTTTCTCATCTGGTAATCTTCATTGAATATTATTTCCATATTCACAAGTCCCTTAGGAATCTTGTTGGACCTAGATACTATCTGATCATCATATTAGTTTTATAACTTACTTTGGTTCTTGCGGTAGAATTCTACCTCTTACATGAAAAAACACACAATTTGCTCATAATTATCAAAACCCTACCAACTCACCTCATTATTAGGTATAGTTGTCCTACATATAATATTTATATTGGATTGAATTTTAATACCTTTGACCCCCTCTACAATATCATACTAGGCTCCAATGTTTTCATGTTGGTTTGCCTCTCTTGGTATGGATTGTATGTTGAATGCCAAGAAATATTCTTTGAAGTCCCACACTCAGTGCTTATAAGAATTTAACTAATGTTTATTTATTTAAATTATACCCCTTAATTATTACACAATAAGCTCACTATCACCCTTTACTTGAAGGAGTTTGACACCTATCCTTCTTCCTTCTTGCAATCCATGTAGAAGAGCCTCATACTCAATCATGTTTGAGGTATAGCTGAATTAGAACCTTGAAACTGAGTAGTATTTATTATTTTAATTTTATATCAACATCAATCCATCCCCACTACCATTATTTTATCTTGATCCATCAGATAATAGGGTCCAAAAACAATCTTCCTCTTGAGTTGTGTTTGTTAGGCTAGGTATAGAAACATCCTATTCATGCATACAATACACACCTGAAGTTGCCTCTTCAATGATGTTATAAGGATAAAATCCATGTTTTTAGTTTTCCATTAATCTAATTATAGGTGTGATATTCCCTCAAGGTGATCATTAGGCTCTTGTTCACTAGCATTCTCAACTTCATCCAATATGGTGCAATTGACATTTGAAAGATTGGGAATATAAGGTTCTAAGTGAAACCTTGAGAGAGAATCAGACCTAATAGTGACCCTAGTTACATATTTTTTCCTAAAGACTATGTATAACCAATCAGAGGATAAGTAACCCCCAATATTTTTAGGAAAGTCCTTAGATATGTATAGGGAAAAATATGGGGGTAAGTCAACAACCATAAAATCTTGAGTAATGACACAATTAGGATAGGATGGTAATGTAGTCTTTAGTTCCTTTAAGATACATATATTTTTATGGGAAAGCCATAAAACTATAGAACAACCTTTTCATTATGCATATACTTGAGTTAAATCTTGTCTATTACGGCTTTGGGAATGACTAAAGTTGAAGTACCAGAATCTATCATAAAATTATGTTAAAAATAGTCCCCTATGATGATTAAAAATTAAAATAGAGGGGGATTAACAATTTTATGGGTTTGGGAAACATTATGATCTTGGACTTGACTAGGATCTTGAAATTGACTAGGTTGACTATTATTGACATAAAGAATACTTACTTTGTTAACTAACTTATTCACATGAGAGATCTTGAAGAGATCTTGTTTAATCATGTCTTTATATGATGGAATAACATTGTAAAATAAATGTTTATGTTTTACCTCTTCATATAGTCCATAATTTTGAATGGATAACTAATAACTTTAGATTGTATCTTGGATGTAGAAGTATCGCTTGACACTTGAGTGATTTGAGGAACAAAATGAACCTTATACTAATACCCATGTGGCTAAAGTATTTGTTGAGTTGGATGGGCCTTAGTGGTTTCATTATGAGTGGTAGGTTTTTGGGTGATTTTTTGAGGTATATAAGAGACCATTGGCTACTCTAAACTATCATCCATCATCATCATCATCCTTTTATACCTTGTATGGGCTAAAACTGATTCATCTGCCTTTTATGAAGTTTGTCCCATATTTTTTTACACATGTTCAAACATATTATTCCCTCTTAAAAATTCATACAAGTACTATCAACTGGTGCCTTACCCATATTTTCTTGTTGTTGGTTTGAAACATCTGATGGTGTCATGGTAGGCAAGCTAACTTGATCACTAAAGGACCTTGTGATACAGGAGGCATTATATCATGGCCTTGAAATGGAGAAGCCTACTATCAATTAATATCATAACATGCCTATCCATTTATAGACATTATTATCTCATTAGACTACCCTCATGATTGTTATCATTGGCCTTCTTATGCAAGGTTTTTTTTATGTGGGTGCCAAGGCTCTTGATCTACTTGTAGCTATTGTAATGTCTATCTTGAGTGATTTGGAATTAAGATTATTGGATTTATGGGTAATGAGGCTTATTATAATAATGAGATTGGTATGGGGCCTAATAGGTGTTTTGATAAGGTCTATATGAGGTATACTACTACCTCTCTAAATCCACCAACTTATTATTTTGTGCTTTCAATAAGCCTTGATTTCCCCAAGCCTATACATTTGGATGTCATATGATTATACTTAATTGTTCAGTGAAGGTAAAGGGGTAATGGTGGGTAGAGTAGGTTGGAGCTTAGGAAAGAGGGGCATGAGGATCTTGGCATTAGTTTCCCTACTTGTATCAAACAATTTTCTACCCTTATAGATATCTCATAATCTTTAAACAAAGTTTTCCCACACATAAATTGATTCATGACTACAACATCTAATATTAAGGATATTAGGTAATAAATATAAACATAATTGGGTGTAGGATTAATGATGACAGGGATTTTATCTCAAGTTTTTTGTAATCTATAGTTGAAATCAACCATAGACTTTTGGTGTGCCCTCTTGATTGATGTGAGCTACTCTACTAATGACACATGGTCACTCATATCTTTAAAATGATTGAAAATACACTCACATTACTCATCCTAGAGATTAATTAAGGATTCAAGCCCCTATACCATTATAGGGCATTACCTATAAAGGATGTGGCTAGTAGTCTCATGGCTACATTCTCCTAGGTGATATTAAGCATTGAGCATGGGTTTGCAATGTTGGATATGTGTTCCATAGGAGTGGTGGAGTTATATCCTTTAAAATAATTAAAACTCTTCAAGGAAACAACTAGGATATCATCATATTGTTAGAGGTTAATAAGACTTCTACCATTGAAGGGTACAAATGATTGTAATTTAAGCCTTACCATTAGGATTAGTAGACTTTTAGGGGACTATGTATGGGCATTATTTTTAGAGATTGTAGATGTGGGAGAAGTATTAGGTGTGAGGTTTGGGTTTGAAATAGGAACAATATTTCTCATTATAATATCTAATGTAAACTCAATGAACTTAACTTAATTACCTTTGGAAATAGACCTAGTGGAGATTTGGTGCATGAACTTACCTTCCAATATGTTGATGATTGTTCCAAGACTTCCAATTACCTTTTCACATTACCAAGTTATCCCAAATAGATGTCCAAGTGCCTTGATTACAATCCCACCTGGCATATCAAAATTGTTGGAGTCTTAGATTGCACCCTAGCTGAGAAGAGAAATATTCAAACCCTCTACTCAAATCTAATCAAACATGGGATTAATCTAAGATCATGGGTTGTCTAGTTACAGGTTTGATCTATAGATTTGAATGGGATATCCCCCTTGATGTGGAAATGTATTTATTTCCTATGATCTAAATATATCATAAGGAAAAGGGAGAGAAGGTAAAATTAAAACCAAAATCTAACCTATGTGGTGATGCACCAATTGATCAATGATCCACTCTCAATTATTCACTCAATGATTACTAATGAATATAATCAATACAAGGGTTGATCAAAATCTTACATAGTGTTTTAAACATGAATGTTTTGCATGAAGGTTGATATGAGACTTATAACTTGAATGATAGAAAGAGATAAGTCTGAACAAGATAGTAAAACCTATGACACTTCAAGATAAACATCACTAGTTAACACTTCACACAACCTAGAATAAACAAATAAGATTGAAGAAAGGTACATGAAGGATATACATATGATGAATAAACAACATATATTCTATAAATCAAACTTTAATAAGGTACAGTTAGTATTCAACCAAAATCTAATTTTGTCTTATATTGCTTCAAAAAAGTTTACATAATGATTTTGGCAAAGCTTGCTACACCCAATCGAGGAATGGAAAACAAGATTTCAATGCCTACATTTATTAATAAAATGGAAGATAAGAGAGAGAAACTTAGGAATAGGAGGGGTCATCAATGAGCCCAAAATGGCATGGGGAAATTACACAAGCATTATTTCCCTCCTTGACCATTAAAACTCATTGATGAGTCCAAATTTGCTATTATAGAGGTTGTAACTCCCTTAATTATATTCAATAATGATTTGAATAACCCTAAAATAGATCCACACTCCCTCCTTTGGTAGGTCCATTTGAGGTGTTGAGTAGCCTATCCATCAATATGTATGCCAAATTATTTATAAAATTGCCTCTAACCTATAATGATGACTCTCATTTCAGTGTAGGCTCACATGGATGGTTATTAAAATTCATGGAAATGGCCAATAAATGGCCCAATGCTAATCTTTAATCCCCAAATCCTACCACTTTATTGATAAAGCTTGTATAGTTTGCTTACTAAAATTGTTCTTATATTCACTATGCTAGTGATTCAATAGTTATACTTGTGCTTCAAAATCAACTAATGAAACTTAGATAACATTTGAAAGGACTTTAGTGAATTGGTATTGAGATCCTTGAAGGGTTTGTTACCTACAACATACCTTAGCATTGCATCACTAGGATAAATAGGCTACCTCATAGACTGACACTTTTAAAATAGATGGTGAGAACATTTCTAATGAGTTCCATGGGTTGAATTGGTGTTGGATAGGTAGAACAAGTCTTGAACCTACTCCCTCCATGGATTAAAATCCTTTCTTGAGCTCTGTAACACAAAATTTAACTAAACCTTTACATTATTTTCCTCTCAAGAGACATCCATACACCTTATGTACCATCTAATACTATGATTTGAATCCCCTCTAAGTTACTTATAGGATCCATGAGATAAACTAGGAAATTCTAAGAAAAATAATGGATTTCACTTAAATCTCTCAAGATGGGTTGTTATTAGGGTTTAAAGGAAGTTTTATGGGGTTTGTGAGTTTTATGATTGGGTCTTCAAGATATTGTATGCAATCAAAAATGCATCATGTCTATAAATCAATCTTGGCTTGGAGAATATATAGCATACCTACACTTCTAATTGGGGATACATTTGATAAGTGAGAGCACGACCAATATGGGGATCCACTAGACCTGATTAGGGGATAACTTGTCACAATACACCATGTGAGGTAGGGTTATAAAGCCTAAAGTTTGACATAATCATGAGACAACCCTAAAATATTCCTAAGGTTTGATATTTCACTTATGTCTAATAAATAAGAAATTGAATCTAATTTAGTTCAAACCAATACTTGTGGCACAATAAAGGGGTTAACAAATAAATAAAAACATGTAAAATAGAATATCAATTAAGATAAGTATGAGTAAGACCCTAATATATGGAATATGAAGATTAATATTATTTGAGCCAACACTTATGCTACTTTTATCTCCTAAAAAGAGGAGAATAAAGTTAAAATATACTTACCTAAATGTGAACCCATCAAGACTCAATCTTTCCCTTGGCCAAAGGGGATTCACAAGAGGTTATTTTGGTTTGTAAGAATCACTAAGAAATGTCAAAGCTAGAAACCCCTAGAAACCCCTAGATTATCCAAGTAGAAACCCCTAGCTAAGACTCGTCAAGTAGAATGGTGGAAGAACATATTGTGAAAAAACATGAGTGAATAATAACTCTTGATTTTATATTCTAATAATGATGGAAATGATCTTGTATATATAGTTGGATCTTGCCCTAAATTCTCCTACAAATGTTGGATATCTAGGGTTATTCATGGTTTACCCTATATGTTTTTGGGGATAATTCACTAGGTCTAAGATATGTCAACCGAAAGGCTAACAAACCCAAAAAGTTAAAATACCCCTAAACTATATAGGGTTGACCATGGTTGACCTAGTACAACTAACAATTTAAAGGGGAATTAAGGTAAGAAAAGGAGGATGGAAATAGGAAAAGACTAGAGGAGTGTTCAAGGGAGGAGTAATAGCTTAGGTAATGGTTTTAGGAGCTGGTTTGATTGGTAATAATATAGAAATAAGGGACAACAATCCTATGAATCACCAAAGGTTTACCCACCCCTTTCTTAGTGTACCCCTTAAGGCATGCACTTAGATAAATTGAGTCTTGATGGGTTCCTACAAGATGTAAAGAATAATTAGTTAATAAGAGATTAAAAATATTATGTGTATAAATATTCCCTACTTGAAGATCATCATGTGTCACTAAGGTATAATAGGGGATCATGCTTCGAGAAAAAACATAGTAACACACAATGTTGATGCTCAAAAAAAGTTGTAGCATTTTAAAGCAAAATTAACTAAAAGTAAATGACTAAAAATTAAAGAACTAAAAAGTAAATGTAATGTTTACCTTGACTTACCTTTATCACTAAATGTTTTTTTGTTGTGTTATTAGTTTTGATTGTGTAGGTCACATAGACTGCTTTCGACAAACTTAAGAATATAAAACTAAAAAGAAAAGATAAATAAACATAAGAAAATCTAAGAAAATTGGTGCTATGAGGATGGGACATACTAGGGAAATTTGGAAAGCTGGGTTGACAAGTCCTATGTGAGACCAAATTACCAAGTCAAAAATAAGAATAAATTGGGTAACTAAAAATCTAAGGTTACTAAAGATTGAAAAACTCAGACAAACTATCCTTAAGTAATAAAGGAAAATTCACCAAGTCAAACCAAGGATACATGTAAAATAGGATGGTAAAACAAAATAAATCAATTTTAAAAGACTAAATAAAATGGTAAAACAACATTGATGAGTGAGTAGTAACAATCACATCTGAATCAATAATGGAAAAAGGTGCATTAAAAGGGAAAATGACATTATCGAGTGACAAGTAACAAACCAATCTCACTCAACAATGGAAAAAGGGTACAAAATTAAATGTGCATAACAATAGGATAATAAAGAAATGATAAATGGTAAAAGGAAAGTAAAGTAAGTATATAAATTTAATTATATGGTATAAATAAGGTAATCCATAGTTACTCAAAGATTTTCTTTCACTCTAAGGATAGATAAAATTGAAACAAAGTAGTGTAAGCATGCATTTAAGATGTAAAGAAGGAATTAAAAAAGATGGAAAAATAGATTTGGAATCATAATTCATCTATCAAAGGGAGAAATGAAATGGGTGGAGGGGATAATTAAGGAAAAACCAAGGTATAATAACTCTTTACCGAATTCAAGACACTCAAATTAGGTTTGTCAAAACAAGAGGACTTTTGACCTTAAGAAGTATGAAGAACTTCTCTTAGCCACACAAATATTAGGTCAAAAAATGGAGTGTGTGTGTGTGTGTTTGTATAATCCCATGAAGGCTATATGCATGAAAATTAGAATGGACCTACCTTCCCACAACATGTTCCCCATTCCTTAGGACCCCTTATAGATCCATCAGTCCACTACAAATATTAAGTACTTACATGAGAAAGTAGGTAGCACCATATATTTTTTTGAATTACCCTATTACAATCTACTAGCTTGCTACACCCCAAAGGACCTAAGCTCTATGTGAGGCCAACTTGGGAGTTTGAGATTTGATTGGAGATAGGAGATGCGATTTAAATCATGTATTTTGGTGTGAATTTGACTTCTAACATTTGTATGTTGCCTTTTAGATATCATTTCCTTTTATTTCAAATGATTTGACTTTTGACTTCCTTAATGGATTTTTAAGATTCCTTTTCCATGCATATTTGGAAGACCAAACATGGGTGTTAAAGATAAATTTAAATTAAATAATTGGGACAAGGTTACTAAGAGAGAGAGATTTAAAGAGCATAGGGTCTAAGAGTCTCATAAATCTAGGTGAAATTAAAGTGTTATCTTGATTTTGACCTTGTTTCATCTAATGTGGAGATGAAAGGAAGGGGAAGTAAAGAGGAATGAGACATGGAAAAAATTTGAATTGATTTAAATTGGAAAAAATGTGACAAAAGGCAAAAAGGGATATACTGATAGTAAAGTGTGATTCCTTATCATAATAATGAAAGAAATGGAGGAAAACATGATAACAAATTTTTTTTTGCATATATTTCATCTAACAAAAGAATAAAAATCTAAAGTTGAGAACAAGGATGAAAAACATGAAAAGGTGGTAATTTTATAAGGAGGGTTGGGTCCTATCTGTGGTCTTACACTGCAAATTCATAAAATAAGGAAAAGATAAAGTAAAGCGATGATAGTTTTATGATGGATAGTAGGTCCTATCCATGGTATTACAAAGTAACTCACAAAATAAAATCCCAAGGGGTGCCAAAAAAAATTTGGCAAGAAAAAAGTAAGAGAAAAATAAGTAAAAGATGGTGGTTTTATGAGAAATGTCAAGTCCTATCCATGGTATTATACTACAAATGATGAAATAAAAACTGAAGGGGTGCAAGAAACAAGCAAAAAATGTAAGAAGATAAAGAAGACTATTGTACATCAAGAAACCAAAAGACCAAAAAAGGAATAAATGTTTTTGAAAGGAAATAACTTGATGCATAGGGAGAGACCCATTATTAAGTAACCTACATAAAGTATTAGATATATGTAGATAGGAAACATGACAAGAGGGAAATGTTTTGGTAAAAATACTTTTTAAGGAATTATGCATTGGTGGGTTCTTTTAAAATAAGGCCTTCATTGGTTTGAAGGTGGTAGGTTCTTAGACCAATGGAAGTGGTTCATATCTATAATAATAATAATAATAATAATAATAATAATAATAATAATAATAATAATAATAATAATAATAATAATAATAAAAATAATAATAATAATAATAATAATAATAATAATAATAAAAGACCGACCATTTGACTCACCTTTAGTTTTGTGACCACTTCATGTCAATTGGTCATCACTTCCTTATTCATGATGTACCAAATATATATCTATCTAGGGTTTAGGTGAGAGAGAGAGAAAAGGGTTTAGGTGGGAGAGAGGGATGTTAGCTAGGAGATTTCTTCATTAGGATGGAGAATGGAGATAGGGTGCCCTACCCTAAATAGATATATAGGGAAGGCAGTCAATCCTAAGAGGTAGTGTCATATTCATGAAGTGTTATAGAGAGGTAACTATAGTGCATCCCTCTATAGTGCCCTAAACATAGATATTGTAGAATATATTAGAGATCAGTGGGGAAAATTCACACTAACTAGTCGAGAGATAAATAGATAGGCTTATCTATATCTACATTAGGTGTTCCACCCATCCCATCTCATATATATATAGGGTGAGACTAGACTAGATTTAAACTCTAATCTATATAGGGTATAGGGAGGGGGCCACCCCATCCCAACCACTATCTAGGGATAGGGAAATGTCTTTATCTAAATATGTACCCCACCATTTTTGGGTATATTTACCTTATTTATCATGGGTATAGTCTAATTTAAGGACAAGATCACCAATATTAAATGTACATACTTTAACACATTTATTATGTTGTTAGGCAATGTGATCCTTTTATTGGTGGTTATGTTGTAAAGTAAAAAGATGATGTTCATCAAGTAGATCAAGGGCATGAAGATGAGATTCACATAATTATTCATCGATAATAATTCCATGATGAGATATATGAAGAGAGGGAAACTCAATTTCTAAAATAAGAAGTAACTCAGAACCATAGACTAGCGAGAATGGAGTTACCCCAGTGGCAATGCATATGCTAGTCTAATAAGCCCAAAGTATAGGGTACATATGAATATGTTAATCCATGTGGGTTTCACATATTATTTTTTGAATGATTTTGTTGATAATTTTAATAGTGGCCTTAGCTTGACCATTGTATTGTGGATGATAAAAAATGGAAAATTTATGATTAATCTTAAATTTATTACAAAGTTGTTTAACATGTTTATGTTTTAATTTACCATCATTACCTAAAATTATGGTATGGGGAACACCAAAATTGAAAATGATTTTATTAATAATAAATTTGGAAATAGTAGGACTAGTGACATTAACAAGGGTAATGGCTTCTACTCACTTGGTAAAATATTTGGTAGCAGTGATGATAAAGACATGCCCATCATGGAAGCAAGGAATTTTACCAATGAGATCAAATCCCCATCTATAAAATGGCCAAGGAGGTTTAATCATTTAAAGTTCAGCTAGAGTTGAATGGACCAAATCATCATGAAGCTAAAAAGGATTGCACTTTTTAACAAATTTAATTGCATCCTTTTCGATAGTAGGCCAAAAGTAACCCATACATAGGAATTTACATGTTGTAGCATGTAGGTGATAGTGACCACTACAATTGGCCCCATGTGCTTGTTCAATAATAAAAGGGACCTCATCTTGCATAATAAAATGGAGTAAGGTACCTTTAGTGTTGTGATAGTAAAGGATGTTGTGTCAAAATACATATTTGAAATATTTTTTATGAATGCGTGTTTTTCACAAGAATATAGATTAGGAGGATAAGATTGATTTTCTAAGAATTAAATGATATCTTGGTACAATAAGCTTTGAATCTGGAAAATAAGTGAATCTGGTCATTGAGTTGAAGATGGATAATTTCTTATTTGTATAAAAAAAGAAGTATTGGAAAGGACTTGATGTAGATGAAAGAGAAATGATGATGAGGAAAGAGAGTCAACAATTTAAGTTTGATCTCTTAGAATAGGATTAATAGTGAAAGATATGAAATCCTTAGCAAGAGTGGTTGAAATTTGATGACAATTAATAAGGTTCTCACTGTTACATTGATAATCACCACTAAGTTGGTGACAAATAAGTTGAGAATCACCTACATCATGAGGGTATTGAATGTTTAAATTAAAACTAGCTCTCATGTCTAAGATAAGATCTTCATATTTGGCCTTATTATTGGTGATATCAAAGGTGAAGTGAAAAGCTAAAGGAATGATCCTACCAAGAGGACTCATGAGAATGCATCCTACCCAAGCTCCTTGAAGGAATTTAACACCATAAAATTGGAAGGTCCAAGTATCTTCATGTAAGTCAAGATTAATTTGAGGGAGCTTATCAAGAATAACTTTTGGTTTATTAGTACTATAGGGAGTTTAATATTCATCAAGTTGATTCACTTCAAGATTGGTGATAAATCTATGAAAGTATTATTTGAGAGAGATAGCCTGATTAAGACCCTCAATGTAAAGGATATTGTCATATGGAAGATCATCTTGAAGAGAAGTGGCTAGAATGGGGGCTATGATAATTTGATTAGATATGACTAACCCTTTAACAATTTTTTGAGTAATGACGCGAAGGTCAAATTACATAAGTAAGAATTTCCATTTACCACTTTTATCTCCAAGAAGAAAGGATTTACAGAAGAAATAACAAAGGGCGTTAGAATTAACAATGACATAAGTATTCTGGTAAAGTATATAGTGGTGAGGATTTTTAGTTGTAAAATAGATAACGAAGAAATCATACTTAATTTTTGTATAATGTGTTTCATAATAGATGAGGCCTTTTATAATGTAGTAGATATCATACTCACTTCTTCTATCATCATGTTGGACAAGGATTGACCCAACTAAAATAGGTGTGGAAGAAGTATATAGAGTCAATGGTTTATAATTGGAAAGAGGACTATGTATGGGTGGGTGAAGAAATGACTCTTTCATGTTATCAAAGGACTTTTGAAATGAATCTATCCATTCTAAAGTAGTACCTTTCTTGATAAGGGAATTGATGGAGTGAATTAAATAAGCCATTTCAAGGAAAAATAATCTAATTATACCAAGTTTTCCTAAATAAATATGAATATCAGGTATAGAATAAAGAATGGGCATGTTGATGATATCACTAATTTTAGAAAGGTTAACATCAATGCCACATAGAGAGACTAATAATCCTAACAATTTTATTAATGTGACTCCAAAGACATATTTGTAAGGATTAAGTCTAAATTTATATTTAAGAAGATGGCAAAATATGATAGAGAGATCAGAAACATGATTCTTATGATTTTTGGATTTAGCAATAAGATCATCCACATATGTTTCAACAATTTTATGGATGAGATCATGAAATATGTGAGTCATTACTCATTAGTAAGTGGCTCTAGAATTTTTGAGGCTGAAGGTCATTTTGACATATCAATAAGTACCCCATTTTATGGTGAAAGAAGTTTTATGTTGGTCTTCAAGAGTGATATAAATTTGATTGTATCACGATAAGCCATCCATAATAGATTACATTTCATAACATTATGTGGGATCAATGATGGCATCTATTGAAGGTAAGGGGAAGTTAGGACAAGAAAGATTGAGAATATGGAAATTAATGTAAATTCAAATGGCAATAATGACTTTCTTCTGAATGGGAACAATGTTAGAAACCCATTTAAAATAATGCACTGGTTTAATAAATTTAGAATCGAGTAATTTAATTATTTCTTTATGACATAAATTTCAAACTTTAGGTGTAAATTTTAATTGATTTTTAAGTATAGGCTTACAATCAAGATATGTAATAATGTTATGCACCATAATGCTAGGTTCAATGTTAATCATGTCCCTATAGGACCAAATAAAATCCTCATGATATTTGTCAAATAATAAGCTAAAATTATCATTTTTAGTAGGTGAGAGTTCACAAAAAACTATAATTAGTCGAGGAAAAGATGGAGTACCATATTCGAAATGAGTGGTTTCTTCGATAAGCATGGCATGGCCATCTTGAAAATGGTATGGTGCATTAGGTAAGGCTGAAATTATATTTGCTTTAGGATCAATGCTAGTGATGAAGTTGTTGAAGTAAGGAATTTTAGTTTTAAAATTTCCAAGTTTATGATGTTCTCGAGGAATTTGAAGTTCTTAGGCATAAAGTAACTCAAGAATAGCTTCATCACTAGGCAAGGTAGGAAGAGTACCATAATACTTGATATCTACTTCAAGATCTAAAATTTTATTGCAATGGCAATTAGACTCAAAACATATATTATAAATATTAGTTTCCTTGGCATCCAATGTGATTTTAGGAGTATGCAAAGTAGATGGAGTAGAATATATTAGTGTGTTGGTGGATTTAGTGATAAGAGAAGTATTAGATATAATGATTGGATCCAAAGCTGATAAAGGAGATATGAGAATTTATGGAGGTTTAGAAGGTGTAATTTTCTCTACCACCTAAGGAGTATTGATAAGAGGAAGGTTGATGGGAGGCACATGACCCTTAGGATCTAAGGTATGATCTAAAAAAATGGTATGAACATCTTGATTAAATCATGAATTTAGGTTAAGATTTTTTGATAATGATAGACATCTAAGTCTCTAGATTGATCTTGGGCCATGCTATAATTATATTCATATGTTGGATAAATAATACATGCTTGAGAATCTATGGGAGTTTCATAGGATGAAATCCCAATATTAATGAAAGTATGAGGAGACATGATGAGAGGATCTTGAAATAATTTGGCCACTCTAAAATCATTACAAGTAAAGTAATATTCTTGTAGATAAGACTCCTTAACATTGCATGGAGGGGTAAAATTAGTGATCTCATCCATGAGAGGAATAGTATGGTCTCTTGTTAAGAGAGAAAGAGGAAGCCATTGTGAAATGTATGGAGGTAACTTGGTAGTATTACAAGTATGTTATAATTCATTGGGCTCATCCTCATTCGAATCCTCAAGAGTAACTTTTAAATTAGGATTCATGTTAATGAACTTGGGTAAAGGAGAACTATTGATCTTAGGATTTGTAAGAACATGGTATTATGATTTAGGATTAGGTAGTTGGATAGTCTATGGGTTAGGATCAGCTTCATGCTTATATCATTTTCCATTATGTAATAATTGAATACATTGACTACTTGAAGAAGCAATGGCCCTCATTTGATTAACTTGGGTAAAGGAGCACTATTGATCTTAGGAATTTTAGGAACATTATATTGTGATTTAGGATTAGGTAGTTGGATATTCTATGGATTAGGATCATCTTCATGCTTATATCATTTTCCATTATGTAATAATTGAATACATTGACTACCAAAAGAAGTAATGGCCCTTATTTGATGAGTCCATGGATGACCAAGGGGTATGTTATAGGTTAAAGATAGGTCAAGGACCATAAGCTTGGTTTAAACTATCTTAGGTCCAATGGTTAATGGAAGCCAAATACAACCAAGTGGTTTTTAATATGTCTTATCACAACCATGATAAGTAAAATAGGTTTGTTTGAGATTATCCTTGTTATAACCAAGTTGTTATATAAACCATAAAGATGTGACATTAATACCAAAACCTTCACCAACTAGAAATTACTAGATAAGAGTGTTATTCATGGCTATTTTGATAAAGAGTGATGGATCATCAACACGAAAAATGATTTCATCATTGATCATGTCCTCATCAAGGAATTCACTAGAGGTCTTATAAGAAGGATATGTGGTTTCAATGGTATTGATTTTGGTAGGTTGAGAATGGATATAAGGTGGTTATTCATCTATGGAAGATGGATATTTAATATATTGAAGTTGTTTCATAAGGAATTTATGATGATAGGGTGAAGTACGAACCAGCTTCATAAGTGGAATCTTAAAAGGCATAGAGTTAAGTTCTACAAAAAAGTTCCAATGAGATTTAGAAGAACCAGCACAAGGTTTAGAAGGTAAATTGGATTTTGGAAGAATACATGTGGTTGGAGGATTATAATGAGGAAGGTGTTCCTTAGGTGATTCTAAATTGGGATTTGTTGTGGTAATATCTTTAATAAGTTGTTACTCTAAAGATGGATTTTTAGGCTTGGTAGTAGGATCTTTGTGAGCCAATTTATGATGATAATTGACCTTAATAGTGTTAACATATTAAGAATTGTTAAAGTATTGGTCATAATCAGTGTCAATGGAACAAACATCCTTAAAAATTGATTGATTATTAGGAGAATTTTTTTGGTTATTTGAAGTAGAGGCTTTATAACTTTGTCATTTTTTAAAGGTAGCAGTGTACTCTTGATGATGAAGATTGATCATAGATTCATGATTGAATGAATCGCCAAGCACATAAGAGATAAAAAAAATTAGTGGGAACTTTACAAGATTCATGAGAATTCTCAATTTCATCATGAAACCAATAAAATATATTAGGGTCAAACCACTTAAGATGAGCATTGGGATAAATGAAAGGTTTCAAGGGAGGTAAAAATTGTTTCATTTGTTGAACTGAAAGAGGTGTATGAGAAGATAAAGGAACATCAATTTTGGAAAAATATTTTTTGGCTCATGGAGTATTACTAGTGATAACATTAGATGTTTGAAAATATCCTTTAAGAATTTTATGATTAGGTTAAAATTGTTTCACGAGAAAGTCTTGACATTTAGCTTGATCAAGAGCTTTATTAAGTGTTTGGGGAACAAAGGTTAGAACCTTATATTTGAGAGTGGGAGTCAAATATATCATAAAGAGTTTGAATAAGTAATCATAAATCATGTTATGGTTAGCTTTATGAGATAAATATTTCCATATTTTGATAAAGTCATGAGCTAATTCAGTGGAAGATTGTTTGGCATTGATGAAGTGGCTAAGACAATTTTTGAGAAGATCACTATGTTTAAAATCTTTAACTAAAAGATTAACCAAATCTTCAAGTTTATAAATATAATATTTGTGTGGTTGATTATACCATTCTAATACATCACCGATAAAAATTTTAACTAAGAGTTTAGTTGTGGTACAGGTATTAGTTTGGATCCACTCCTTGTAAAGGTTGTGAAAGGCTTTAAGAAATGAGGTAGGATCTTTAGTCCCATCATATTTGATAGTTGGAGATATGTTTCCAATATCAATAGATATAATAAAAGTGGATAAAGACTCATTTTGAATTGTTTGAATAATTTTTTTATTCATTATGGGTTGAGGAATAACATTACCTGAGGCATCCTGAAGAGGTGAAGGAATGAAATTGGGATTTTCTTGAGGATGTATAGTTGGAGGTTGATTAGCCACATTGATTAGATGTTATTGAAGTTGCATCATTTGGTTGGCATCATAATTTTTCATAATGTTCATTGTTATATTACTTGGGCTAAAAATTTTGTTTTGTTAGGTGGTGAGTTAGTATTGGTAAGAACACTCCCAAAATTGGTATTAGGGGGAGGATTACTAGAAGAAGTATTACTAGTGTGATTGGTAAGTACACTTATGTCAATCACTCACACATTAGTTTGACTATTTTTAAGATGATAAGTTTATTGGTAAGTGAATAATGTCAGGATCCTTGCTCCTTAAGAGAAAAATTGATTACCTTTGTATAAGCAACTAAACATGGAATTTAACTAGAAGTAATATGTAAATAGAATTCAAAAATAGCACAAAATATGAGAGACAATACAATCTTGTATTAACACTCTTCCAAAAGGAAATACAATGAAGAAATCACACTCTTCCCACACTTCTAGGGTGTACCAGTAATTCTCTCTCAAGATTTCTCTCTCACAACCAATTACAACCATAACTCAAACATAGAGTTGTACCCTCCACCAGTCAGTAACAATACTGCCATTACCAAGTACTTAAAGTACTCCAAGTAGATCTCCCTAATCTTGAAAAAACCTACAAATCAATTGATCTTACTTACCATGTAGATCTCCCCTGATCTTGCAACAACCTATAGATCAACATGATCTTACAATTGGAAGGATCTCTTCCTTGTCCTTGCCTTTGCAAGTCCTTATGATTCTACAAATTACAATACAACCCCATGGGTCTCTTAAATAGATTCCATACAAAAAATAATTATAATTTCCAATTACAATAATTAGAAACACAAACTCAAGACTAAAATTAGTCTTTTACATGCAAACTAACTATCTATCTAAAATTAGACCAGTTCTAGAACACACAGATGATCGACATCGGTCACTGTCTATCTAGAGATGACCGACATCAGCTGATCCATGACCGATGTTGGTAGCTTCCTGTCTACTCCTGACCGACGTCGGTTGGCCTGACCGATGTTGGTTACTATGACACTCAGAAACCTCCTCCATGTTTGTATACTTGTGAAGCTTTTAGCTCTACAACCTAATAATCTCCTAATTAGAGATAAATAGTTGCACTTGTACCTGTAACTATACATCATCTAATTTTCTTTCCTAGCTTGTATCCCTCTTCAAGTTTAGTCTTGAAGACCAACCACTACAAATCATGTGGTGCTTCTCCTGTCATCCAAGTAACCTGCCATATCCAAATCTACATACCCATGTAGAGAAGTGCTTGACTCTGCATAGCATGTATACCTATTGTTGGTCCCTCTCAGATACCTGAGAATACATTAAACTACTTTCTAGTGCTCCTTTCTCGAATTGGCCACAAACTTGCTAACAACTCCCACTGCTTGGGTAATATCAGGTCTAGTACTCATATACTCAACCTCATCATGTGATTTGGGACACTGTTCTATGAACTGTCCATCCATAGGTGTGCTAACCAGTTCTGCATCTTACATATTGAATCTCTCCACTACCTTATTCACATAATCATCCTGAGACAACATCAACCTATGATCTTCCTTATCTCTAGAAATACTCATGCCAAGGATTTTTTCTCTTCCTAAATCCTTCCTGGTACACCATTGAGCTACTTTTACCTTTAGCGTAGCAAATCCCTACATGTATGAACTTGCAATAAGCATATCATCCATATATAGTAATAGGATAATGTCACGACCATCATCCAACTTGGTAAAATAAACAGAGTGATTACATTGACATTGACTAAAGCCATGCTTTGTCATACACCTGTCAAACCTCTACCACTATCGTAGAGCTTGCTCAAGACCATATACTCTGGCCTTCGGTCTCACTTGTCCATTCTCTACTTTATTTAACTTGGGAATCCATTCATCTTTCAGTGCTTTCATTCTAGCTAACAACTCTACCAAATCTCCTATTTGGTTCTTTCCCAAGGAATCAACTTCCTCATTCATGCCATGATCCCACTATTTCTTAGATTCTACCTGCATTGCCTCTTCAAAACTTTTTGGTTCTTGAACATTAGCGAGCAACAAGTTTAAGTAGTATAAAGAAGGGGAATAATGAATTTGAGGCTTACTTACCCTTTCAGTCCTCCATATGGGCATTTGAGACTCCTTGATAGCTTATTATCTACCAAAAATCCATTCTCTGGTCGACCCTGGTCTGCACCTGACCAATGTCAATTCCACCTAATCACTAATGCCAGTTTCTTGACCACCACCAGTGTCTACTTGGTCACCAACATTAGTTCCCTGACCGACATCTATCTCCACCTGCCTGACACCACCGACTCTAGTCTGCACATGATCGACATCAGTACCTACTTGTTTGACATCAGTTCTTACCTAACCAATGACAGTAACAGTGTTTTCCTATGAGTGATGAATTTTACCCACGAGCTCACTTTGGATCATAACCTTATCCAAACTACCCTGCTCAGAATTATTTAGCCCCTTGAGCTAATCTCTATCCATCATCTCCTCCATGAAAACCAAGGCTTTCTAGTTCTTAAGTTTTTCAAAGACATCAAACTTCCTCTTAAGAACATGCATCCCCTTCTTATTCATGTGACCAAGCCTATAGAGCCACATCTTCACATCTACATCTGAAGTAGATAAATCAAAAGAAGAATTAGTAATACAAGTAGATAGCTAAAGTGTACCTACTTTCTTGCCACATGCTAATTCAAGTGCACCCTTGAAAACTTTCCAAGATTCTGCTGTGAGAGTAACTATGTAACCCTCATCACCCAACTTTTCTATAAAAATTAGACTCCTCTTTAAGACTGGGACATGCATGACCTCCTTCAACACCCATGTGTTGCTCGTCTGCATTTTCAACCACACTTCCCCTTTGCCAACAATTTGAAAAGGCTCACCAACCCCTAAATAAATCTTCTCAAAGTCTCCATGGACATAATCATGGAAAAATACTCTATTTGGGGTTGCATGGAAAGAGACAACAAAATCTAAAACCCAAGATTCTACTTTATCTAAGAAACATACAAGAGCATCCTGTGCAACAATACCTGCAACATTTGATTTTTTATTTCCTTCATGCTGATCTTTTACCAACCAACAATCTTTCTTTACCTGCCATTTCTTTCCATAATTCAATAATTGATCATTCTTGCCATTGATTACCTCTATTTTTAGTGTACATTCTTTTGCCATTGCTTTAATCCCACTCAATCAGAAACTCCTAAGAGTGACATGTAATCAACAAACACTTAACACGCTCTGACCACCTGTTAGTGTACCTAACCAAGCTCTGATACCAATTGTCAGTGTACCTAACCAAGCTCTGATACTAATTGTCAAGATCCCTACTCCTTAAGAGCATAATTGATTACTTTTATATAAGCAACTAAACATAGAATTTAACCATAAGTAATATGTAACTAAAATTTAGAAATATCACAGAATATGAGAGATAATACAATCTTGTATTAACACTCTTTCAAAAGGAAATACAATGAAGAAATCACACTCTTCCCACACTTCTAGGGTGTACCAGTAATGCTCCCTCAAGAGTTCTCTCTCTCTCATAACCAATTACAAACACAACTCAAACATAGAGTTGTACCCTCCACCAGTTACTAATAATACTGCCAGTACCAATTACTCAAAGTACTCCAAGTAGATCTCCCTGATCTTGAAACAACCTGCAAATCAATTGATCTTACTTACCATGTAGATCTCCCCTGATCTTGCAACAACCTGTAGATCAACTTGATCTTACAATTGGAAGGATCTCTTCCTTGTTCTTGCCTTTACAAGTCATTATGATTCTACAAATTAAAATACAACCCCATGGGTCGCTTAAATAGATCCCATACAAATAATAATTAAACTTTCTTATTACAATAATTAAAAATGCAGACTCAAGACAAAAATTAGTCTTTTACATGCAAACTAACTATCCATTTAAAATTAGACCAGTTCTAGAACACATAAACGACCGACATCAGTCACTATCTATTTGGAGATGACCGACATCAGCCAATTCATGACCAATGTTGGCAGCTTCCTATCTACTCCTAACCAATGTCAATTAGCCTAACTAATGTCAGTTACTGTGACACTCAACAACCTCTTCCATGTTTGCATACCTGTGAAGCTTTTAGCTCCAAAACTTAACAATCTCCCACTTGGAGATAAATAGCTGCACCTGTACCTGTACATCATCTAATTTTGTTTCTTGGCTTATATCCCTCTTTAAGTTTAGTCTTAAAGACCAACCACCACAAATCCTATGGTGCTTCTCCTGTCATCCAAGTAACCTGCCATATCCAAATCTACATACCCATGTAGAGAAGTGCTTGACCCTACATAGCATGTATACCTGCTACTGGTCCCTCTCAGATACCTGAGAATCCATTAAACTACTTTCCAGTACTCCTTTCTCTAATTGGCCACAAACTTGATGACAACTCCTACTGCTTGGGTAATATCAGGTCTAATACTCATGTACTCAACCTCATCATGTGATTTGGGACACTGTTCTGTAAACTGTCCATCCATAGGTGTGCTAACTGATTCTGCATCCTACATATTGAACCTCTCCACTACCTTATTCACATAATCATCCTGAGACAACATCAACCTATGATATTCTCTGTCTCTATAAATACTCATGCCAAGGATTTTCACTCCTCCTAAATCTTTCCTAGCACACCACTGAGCTACTTTTACCTTTAGCTTAGTAAATCCCTACATGTATGAACCTACAACAAGCATATCATCCACATACAGTAATAGGATAATGTCGTGACCATTATCCAACCTGGTAAAATAAACATAGTGATTACATTGACATTGACTAAAGCCATGCTTTGTCATACACCTGTCAAAGCTATACCACTGTCTTGGAGCTTGCTCAAGACCATATACCCTGGCCTTCTATCTCACCTATCCATTCTCTCCTTTCTTTAACTTGGGAATCCATTCATCTTTCAATGGTTTCATTCTGTCAAGCAACTCTACCAAATCTCCCATTTGGTTCTTTTCCAAGGAATGAACTTCCTCATTCATGCCATGCTCCCACTGTTTCCTAGATTCTACCTGCATTGCCTCTTCAAAACTTCTTGGTTCTTGACCATCAGTAGCAACAAGTTCAAGTAGTATAAAGAAGGGGAATAATGAATTTGAGGCTTACTTACCCTTTTAGTCCTCCATATGGGCATTTGAGACTCCTTGATAGCTTGTTGTCCACCCAAAATCTATTCTTTGGTCAACCCCAGTCTACACCCGACCGATGTCAATTCCACCTGATCACTGATGTTGGTTCCCTGACCGACGTCGATGTCCACCTGGTCACCAATGTCAGTTCCCTGACTGACATCAATCTAAACCTACCTGACACGACTGACTCTAGTCTGCACATGACCGACGTTAGTACCTACCTATTTGACATTTGTTCTCACCTAACTGACATCGGTATCAATGTTTTCTTGTGAGTGATGACTTTTACCTATGAGCTCACTTTGGATCATAACCTTATCCAAACTGTCTTGCTCAGAATTATTCAGCCCCTTGAGCTGATCTCTATCCATCATCTCCTCTATGAAAACCAAGGGTTTCCAATTCTTAAATTTGTCAAAGACATCAGACTTCCTCTTAAGAACATGCATCCCCTTCTTATTCATGTGACCAATCCTACAAAGCCACATCTTTGCATCTACATTTGAAGTAGATAAACCAAAAAGAGAATCAATAATACAAGTAGATAGATAAAGAGTACCTACTTTCTTACCACATGTTAATTCAAGTGCACCCTTGGAAACTTTCCAAGATCCCACTATGAGAGTAACAGTGCAACCCTCATCACCCAAATTTCTTATAGAAATTAGACTCCTCTTCAGGACTGGGACATGCATGACCTCCTTCAACACCCATGTGTTACCCGTATGCATTTTCAGCCAAACTTCCCCTTTCCCAAAAATTTGACAAGGCTCACCAACACCTAAATAAATCTTTCCAAAGTCTCTATGGACATAATCATGGAAAAATACTCTATTTGGGGTTGCATGGAAAGAGGCAACAGAATCTAAAACCCAAGATTCTACATTATCCAAGGAACATACAAGAGCATCTTGTGCAACAATACCTGCAACATCTGCTTCTTCATTTCCTTCATGTTGATCTTCTACCAACCAACAATCTTTCTTTACCTACTCTTTCTTTCTATAATTTAGTAATTGATCATTCTTTCCATTGATTACCTCCATTTATAGTGTACTTTTTTCTGCCATTGCTTTACTCCCACTCAATTAGAAACCCTTGAGAGTGACTTGTAATCAACAAACACTTAACACGCTCTGACCAACTGTTAGTGTACCTAACCAAGCTCTGATACCAATTGTCAGTGTACTTAACCAAGCTCTGATACCAATTGTCAGGATCCCCACTCCTTAAGAGCACAATTTATTACCCTTGTATAATCAACTAAACACAAAATTTAACTAGAAGTAATATGTAACTAAAATTTAGAAATAGCACAGAATATGAGAGATAATACAATCTTGTATTAACACTCTTCCAGAAGGAAATACAATGAAGAAATCACACTCCTCCCACACTTCTAGGGTGTATTAGTAATTCTCCCTCAAGAATTCTCTTTGTCACAACCAATTACAACTACAACTCAAACACAGAGTTGTACCCTCCACCAATCAGTAACAATACTGATAGTACCAAGTACTCAAAGTACTCCAAGTAGATCTTCCTGATCTTGCAATAATCTACAAATCAACTAATCTTACTTACCATGTAGATCTTCTCTAATCTTGTAATAACCTATAGATCAACCTGATCTTACAATTAGAAGGAACTCTTCCTTGTCCTTGCCTTTGTAAGCCCTTATGATTCTACAAGTTACAATACAGCCCCATGGGTCTCTTAAATAGATCCCATACAGACAATAATTAGACTTTCTAATTACAATAATTAGAAATGTAGACTCAAGACTAAAATTAGTCTTTTACATGAAAACTAGTTGTCCATCTAAAATTAGACCAGTTCTAGAATGCACAGACGACCGATGTTGGTCACTATCTGTTTAGAGATGACCGATATTAGCCAATCCATGATCGATGTCGGTAGCTTCTTGTCTACTCCTGATTGATGTTGCTTGGCCTAACTGACATTGGTTAATGTGACACTCAACAAACTCCTCCATGTTTGCATACCTATGAAGCTTTTAGCTCCACAACTTAACAATCTCCCACTTGGAGATAAATAGCTGCACCTGTACCTATACATCAACTAATTTTGTTTCTTGGCTTATATCCCTCTTTAAGTTTAGTCTTAAAGACCAACCACCACAAATCCTATGGTGCTTCTCATGTCATCCAAGTAACCTGCCATATCCAAATCTACATACCCATGTAGAGAAGTGCTTGACCCTACATAACATGTATACCTACTGTTGGTCCCTCTCAGATACCTGAGAATCCACTGAACTACTTTCCAGTGCTCCTTTTTTGAATTGGCCACAAACTTACTAACAACTCCCACCACTTGGGTAATATCAGGTCTAGTACTCATGTACTTAACCTCATCATGTGACTTGGGACACTGTTCTATGAATTGTCCATCCATAGGTGTGCTAACCGGTTCTACATCTTGCATATTGAACCTCTCCACTACCTTATTCACATAATCATCCTGAGACAACATCAACCTGTGATCTTTCTTGTTTCTAGAAATACTCATGCTAAGGATTTTCACTCCTCCTAAATCTTCCCATTTGGTTCTTTTCCAAGGAATCAACTTCCTCATTCATGCCACGTTGCCATTGTTTCTTAGATTCTACCTGCATTACCTCTTAAAAACATCATGGTTCTTAACCATCAGTGAGCAAAAAGTTCAAGTAGTATAAAGAAGGAGAATAATGAATTTGAGGCTTACTTACCCTTTCAGTCCTCCATATGGGTGTTTGAGACTCCTTGACAGCTTGCTATTCACCCAAAATCTATTCTCTGGTTGACCCTGGTCTGTACCTGATTGATGTCAATTCCACCTAATCACCGATGCCAGTTCCTTGACTAACGTCAATGTCCACCTGGTCACCGATGTCAGTTCCTTGATCGATGTCAATCTCCACTTACCTAACACCACCAACTCTAGTCTGCACATGATCGACGTCAGTACCTGCCTATCCAACATCAGTTCTTACCTAACCGATGTCGGTAACAGTGTTTTCCTATGAGTGATGACTTTTACCCATGAGCTCACTTTGGATCATAACCTTGTCTAAACTACCCTACTCAAAATTATTCAGCCCCTTGAGCTGATCTCTGTCCATCATCTCCTCCATGAAAACCAAGGCTTTCTAGTTCTTAAGTTTGTCAAAGACATCAGACTCCCTATTAAGAACATGCATCCCCTTCTTATTCATGTGACTAAGCCTATAGAGCCACATCTTTTCATCTACATCTGAAGTAGATAAACTAGAAGAAGAATCAGTAATACAAGTAGATAGATAAAGAGTACCTACTTTCTTACCACATGCTAGTTCAAGTGCACCTCTGAAAACTTACCAAGATTCCTCTGTGAGAGTAACTATGCAACCATCATCACCCAACTTTTTTACAAAAATTAGACTCCTCTTCAGGACTCGGACATGCATGACCTCCTTCAACACCCATGTGTTGCCCATCTGCATTTTCAGCCACACTTCCCCTTTGCCAACAATTTGACAAGGCTCACCAACCCCTAAATAAATCTTTCCAAAGTCTCCATGGATATAATGTTGGAAAAATACTCTATTTGGAGTTACATGGAAAGAGGCAACAAAATTTTAAACTTGAGATTCTACTTTATCCAAAGAACATACAAGAGCATCCTGTGCAACAATACCTACAACATCTACTTCTTCATTTCCTTCATGCTGATCTTCTACCAACCAACAATCTTTCTTTACCTACCCTTTCTTTCCATAATTTAGTAATTGATCATTCTTGCCATTGATTACCTCCATTCTTATTGTAATTTATTCTACCATTGCTTTACTCCCACTCAATCAAAAACTCCTGAGAGTGACCTGTAATCAACAAACACTTAACACGCTCTAACAAACTGTTAGTGTACCTAACCAAGCTCTGATACCAATTGTCAGTGTACCTAAGCAAGATCTGATACCAATTGTTAGGATCCCTACTCCTTAAGAGCACAATTGATTACCTTTGTATAAGCAACTAAACACAGAATTTAACTAAAAGTAATATTTAACTAAAATTTAGAAATAGCACAGAATATGAGAGATAATACAATCTTGTATTAACACTCTTCTAAAAGAAAATACAATGAATAAATCACACTCTTCCCACACTTCTAGGGCATACCAGTAATTCTCCCTCAAGAGTTCTCTCTCTCACAACCAATTACAACCACAACTCAAACATAGAGTTGTACCCTCCACCAGTCAATAACAATACTGCCAGTACCAAGTACTCAAAGTACTCCAAGTAGATCTCCCTGATCTTGCAACAACCTAAAAATCAATTGATCTTACTTACCATGTAGATCTCCCCTAATCTTGAAACAACCTACAGATTAACTTGATCTTACAATTGGAAGGATCTCTTCCTTGTCCTTATGATTCTACAAATTACAATACAGCCCCATGGGTCTCTTAAATAGATCCCATACAAATAATAATTAGACTTTCTAATTAAAATAATTAGAAACGTAGACTCAAGACTAAAATTAGTCTTTTACATGCAAACTAACTGTCTATCTAAAATTAGACCAGTTCTAGAACGCACAGATGATCGACGTCGGTCACTGTCTATCTGGAGATGACTGACATTAGCTGATCCATGACTGATGTTGGCAGCTTCCTGTCTACTCCTGACCGACGTCAGTTACTATGACACTCAGCAACCTCCTCCATGTTTGCATACCTGTGAAGCTTTTAGCTCCACAACTTAACAAATAAAGGATCAGATCCATCAAATTCATCTTGAGGTGTTATTTTCACCATGTTATAAGTCATAGATAAAGAATGAGAAGAGGTGCCCCAAGAGTTATGGTGGTCTTGGGAGGAAAAGAGAGGGAGAAATGAACATCCCATATAGTAGAAATATAGATTCAAGCTATCCAATAATATTCAAATAGGATAATTCATTATTACTAAAGAGAGATGAATAAAATGCAAAATTAGAGAAATATGGAACTAGATTAATGAACAAGAAAATCAAAAAATAGTGCAAGGTCAACTAGGTGGACCTATCATAGAAAATAGGGCCTAAAAATAGTACAAGGTTGACTGGGTGTACCCATTATAGAAATAGAGGCAAGATAAATAAGTAAAAAGAGTTGTAGATAATACAAGGTTGAGTAGATCAATCTTGTATAGTACATAGAGAAAAAGGTATAGGCTCGACTGGGTTGACCTATAAAGAAATAAAATAAAATGAGAAGGTTAATAACAAGTTGTGAACTAAAAAAAGATAATGTTTTTAGCTAATATATAAAACTAATAAATAAAAGGAAATAAATAGTAATTTGGATCAACATTGGCCAATTTAATTGAGGCACACATACAAAACCTTGCTCTAACACTGGCTAATGTAAATTTTTATACGCAAAATTTTAAAAAGAGCAAACAATAAACTTGAAAAGTAAATAGATAAATAATTGGTCAACCTAATAAATTTTATTAGATTATTTATAAATTATTTTAAATGTGATGGAAATTTAGATATAAAACAAGGAACTAGATATCAATCTAAGGATGGTTTTAGATATTTTAGGTTGAAAGGGACTATAGTGGAAATTATATAAGCCTTGTAATATGGCCTACACCCTCACTTTACACACCATAAAAATAAGGGTGTTGGGTTCTTAGACAAAATATACCATTAACTAAGCTTTATACTTGACTAGAGTATTAAGTTGACTTCCCGCTTGGTGATGAAATCCAAGTAGGTTGTCCTAGGGTAGACAAATGTTGAAATGCTTATTTAGATTATGTGATTTGCCTATGTGTGCATACAATATAAATATTAAAACTAAATATTTAATTAGAAACCCTCTAATTAGACTATGTGAACTATTCTAAGCATACAAGCAATAAGAAAAGAAAAGTGTAAACTAATTACTAGCATATGGAGATTAATTCCAACTTGAAACAAGGTATAGTGTTGACACTATATGCATAAAATATAGAATAGATTCGATAATATCAAACATTTACTATTGAATTAAGGTCTAAAAATGAACATGGTCATCCAAGGTTAGCCTAGTTATTCAGATAACACACAAAACATAGAACTAGGTTGATCTAATTGACTATGCAAGGGTGGTTTTTAAGATTACAAACTATGAAAGAAAACATAGAAAAGAAAGAGATAGAGATATAAAAAGGACTCTTGGTGGATAAAATATTATAAGAATGAAGATTTATAGTCAAGAACCTTTGAATATGCTTACAAAATCCACTAACTAGGTCAATTGGGTCGATCAAGCTTTATAGAATCTTACTATTGAGTGCTTGAAATGTATAGGGTCAACTAAGGTGGACCTCATAGCTTGAAATAGATGCCTAAAAGTGTATAGGGTCAACTAGGTAGACTTAGTAGTCTAAACTATAAGTTTGAAAACCTATATTAGGTCATCTAAGTCAATCTAGTTGCCTATTCCTAAAAATCTATACATAAAGATTACATCTAGGTTGATAAAGTTGATCCAGTATGATAGATATATGATAAAAATAATGAAATAAATTGAAATAAATCCTGTAAGGGTTAGTTTCATGTAAAATTCACCAAAATTCAATATGAAGGTAAATCCAAAGTGAAGCTAATACTAATAAGAAAGAAATAAAAATGGAAATGTGAAGACAATACAACCAGTGGTGGGATAGGATTCGCATCAACTTCATCATAATGAATGTAATCATAAATGAATAATTTTTACAAATCATTCCCAACTCTTAAAAGATAGAGCATACCTACACTTCTTATTGGGGATGCATTTGTTAAGCAGGAGCATCACCAATATGGGGATCTGCTAGACCCAATTATGGGATCTCTTGTCAAAATACACCATGTGAAGTAGGGTTTCAAATCCCATAGACTGACACAATCATGCAACAACCCTAAAATATTCCAAAGGTTTGATATTTGACTTATGTCTAATAAACAAGAAAGTAAATCTAATCTAGTGCACACTAAATCTTGTGGTGCAATAAAGGGGTTAGTAAAACAATCAAAACATGTATAAGAGAATCTCAATTAAGCTAAGTATGAGTAAGACCATAATACATGGAATATGAAGAATAATATTATTTGATCCAACACATGTGAGTTAGACTTATATTCCACTAAAGAGAGGAAAACAACATTATAATATACTTATCTAAATATGATCTTGTTAAGACTCAATCTCTCCTTTTACCAAATGGGTATTACAAAAGGTTGTTTTGGTTTGTAAGGATCACTTTGAAAGGACAAAGCATCTAAGACTTATCTACAAGACTAGATTATCCAAGTAGAAACCATAAGCTAAGACTCCTCAAGTTGAATGGTGGAAGAATAGATTATGAAGAAGCATGAGTGAATAATAACTCTTGATTACATATTATATTAATGATAAAAATGATATTATATATATATATATAGGTGGATATTTCCCTAAATATTCCTATAAATTTTGGCTATATAGGGTCAGCCATGGTTAACCCTATATGTTTTCAAGGACAATTCACTAGGTCTGAGCTAGGTCGACCAAAATGCTAATAAACCCAAAAAGTGAAAAATACCCCTAAATTGTACAAGGTTGACCATGGTTGACATAGTACAGCTAATAGTCCAAAAGGGAATTAAGGCAAGAAAAGGATGCTAGAAAGAGGAAAATATTAAAGTGTGCAAGGGAGGATTAATAACTTAGGGAATGGTTTTAAGAGCTAGTTGGATTAGTAATAATGTGTAAATAAGGGACAACAATATTTTAAAGCACCAAGGGTATACCCACCCCTTTCTTAGTGTACCCTCTAGGGTGTACACTCAAAGATATTGAGTCTCTATAACTTCTTATAAGATGTAAAGTGTCAGTAATTGATAAAAGGTTGAAAATATTATGTCTATATAGATATGAGCTTGTGTTTGTGAACTACCCTCACCAGTCCCAGGATAACAAACCCCCTCACTTCTCATGAACCTTTTTAATCCCCAAGTATAACCCTCTTAGATTTGGTGAATACTTAAAGGTGCTTATTTTGTGGAGAACTTTCTCTTTTAGTATCTTCTATGGGGTTTCATGTGGTAAGTTACACTATGGTGGTTTCTCTAAGTCTTGTGTTAGCCCAAAGTGATTTATAATAATTTAGAAATTCCCCTAAAGAGGATTCATATCCTTTTAACCCTTCGAACTTTGCTCTGATCTACTCCATTGATGGCATAATCAAGGTAAAGCATAGGTATTATTCTATCTGTACACCTCAGCTATAACTTTAACCTACACATTAGTTTATGAACCATGTCTACCATATATATGATTTGGAAAAGATTTTAGATGCCTCATAAATTAGATTTATTGACTTCATCATTCGAATTGCCCTCTTTGAAGTGCACATAGCCAAGTATACTACGAACTAAATTTTTTTGCCTTTAGACTAGTCATAGTGGCCAACATGGAGACATCCAAGAGACTTAGTCGATTTCTTTGAGAGTTCTCCTTTCTCTAACTCATCTTGCATATGAATATCCTCTACACCTTGATCTTTAAGATTAAACTAGATTTTCTAGGCCTCTTCAATATAATTATGACCATGGGCATGCCAACTAGGGAGCCATGGTGGTGCCCATGGGACATAATATGACCTTAAAGGTGGTTTCATGGTTTAAAACCTACATTTTATGGGTCTTAAGGTGATTTTTTGCCATTGGGTTATTTGTGTGCTTTGTATAGGGTTGGAGGTGCCCACCATCTTAATGATGGCTCATAAAGTACAAACATAAAACCCTAAAACAAAGGCCATGGATATTTAGGGCATTGATCCCCCCTCCTACCATGAATAGGCTATATTTACATGCAAAGGCTTCATGGATATATGAGCATCACAATTTTTTGATAGGTTTAGTTGTAAGAAGCTTTGAGTCCTTAATTTCGTAGAAATTGTTCATATAGTCTATCCCCCATTGAAAATTAAATTTCCATGAATTTTTAGTGCATATGAAGACTTAAATTCCCTTAGGATATCTATATCATAAGATACCTATGGTGGAGTGGGTGAGCATGTGAACATGCCCCTCAAAATGCTTACACACAGGTGGATAGGCTCAAGTTAGTTATAGGGAATTTAGACCATTTTTTTCCACCTTATGATTCTTGAAACTCCTTTTTTGGGTCTTAAACATGCTCCCAATCTCCACCTTGGCCATTGTATTTATCTCCATGTCTTTTATAGGCCTTAATTTATCACTAAGGTTTGAGTGTAAGAAACCTTGCTTGCCTGTATCAAAACATTTCCAAGGTTTTTAATGTAAATTTGAGTTCTAGACTTTAAAAGAAGTTAAAGGCGACCTTAAACATCATTACATATTATAAATAGACATTTTATGGACCCAAATTTGACTACAAACATCATAAGACATGAATGATCTTTTAACTCATTATATGTCTACATAGACAAGCCTTGGTTTGAGATAAAAAAGTGAGTATGTCCACTATTTATCTCAGTGAAGTGAGAATATGGACCTCTTTCTTGGGTCATGACCACTATATGAATTGAATTTGGAAACCTAGTTGTGATTTTAGGGGGTGTATATCATCATTTTGGCTCAAAATAGCTTTAAAATATCTATCAAAAATGTAATTAGACTTGTATCTTTGAATATAACCTTCAAATAGGTTTATATAGATGTTTATGACCTTGAGAGTGTTTATGAAAAACTTAGAATGACTATTACGACTTAGTGGTAGCTTTCCAACACTACCTCTCTTTAAAACCCTTCTTTTCATTCAACCTTAGTATTATGTTTCTATAAGCTTATGTAACCTGATGGCTATGGTGATGTCATATAGATTTCACAGTGGTGATAGCCCTCATGTTTGCATTTCCAAAAATTTCAACATTGACTTCCTTTGTATATATATTTCCTCTATGAGTCCATATGAGGTATAAATACCAACCTAAACCAATGGTCCCACTTTGAGTTGCTTTCTGCCAAGATAATTGCCTATAGGATGGTTTCGGGTATGCATAGGTTGCATATGACTCATATGATGCTTTAACTATGCCAAAAGTGACCTAAACCATCATTCAACTTCCTTGGCATGTATATTTCATGATGTCCATATCAAACATCATGCCAGGGATGTTTCTAACAATCCTTTATGAGACTTTGTTATAATAACCTTAAAACTAGTTGTAGGTGCATATTTTGCATTCCCATATTGTTATGTAGTCCTATAGGTGTAGTATCTAAGAATCCCAATGGTTTTTATGTATCTAGTGTAGTATGGGTATGGATGATCAATTCATGGGGGAAGGTTTGGTGAATGGAGAAAGTGACAATGGAGTCTTATGAAGTGACATGAGCATGATAACATAGTGATAACACAACATAATGGTAGTGAAACTATAGTGAGATTATGTGAATATGGAATGGGCATAAAATGAGCATGACACCCCACCTAAGACTAACCCAAGTGGATAATGATGAAACCATAATTCATATATAAGCAACTATAAAATTTTAGAGGCATAGGCAAGGTGTATACAAACTCAAAATGAAACTTGGGAATCTCAAAAATACCTCAACATCTACAAACAAACCTTAAACTTTATAAAATGGGATTGAGTGGACTCATAGACATAGAGATTGGTTTTCAAGCTTGTGAAACCATTATTAAGTATTAGAAAGATGTTATAAAGGCATGAATATAACCCACCACCAATTTACTATCTCTTCCATATCCCTTGAGGCACATTAGAGTCCTGTAGGTCTTCCTGGACTATACACACAGTCTAATATGCAATGTTATTTAACCATACATAGATTTATCTCCATGAAGTGTTCTAAGGAAACTATATAACAATTAAAATTTTAATCTAGGTACTAAGGCATTTAAATCCATGATACATCTCTATAACCTTACAAACATTTATTACAACCCTTGATAGAGGCACCTAAACCTTATTAGTCTTATCAAATGAGTCAAGTTCTTTGAAAAGTTATTGGTCCCAAAAGTGCCTATATAGATAAGGAGGGGGAAAAATTTCCTTAAATTCTAAATGAACATGCATATAGGATAGGAATTTAACTCTTAGACAAATTTCATGGGTTATTATTTCCCTATGTGTACCTTTCATGGGTAAAATCTTGGACCCCCATTCTACTTTTGCTATATAGAATAAACATGAACTTGAGGGGTCCTTTGAGTATGTTATTGAAATTGAATTAGATTATCAATGGTTTTTGGACCTTAATTCATTGAAACACTTTGCTTCTTCCACCATCTAATCTCTTCAAACTCCTCCTATAAGGATATGTCCCTAACTGAGTTGATTGATATAGTACATATCCATACTATTGAGAAAACACCTATAAACTACCATTTTCATACAAATATTTTAATTTTATCCCTAAAATTTATCTCACTACTGTTTTGGATGGAAAATAGGGGGTAATGACATCATTTTGACTTAGTGGTATGACTTGAGGAATATAGAAGGTCACAAATGGCATGTGTGGGCCCATTTTAGAGAAATTAAGCATTGATTTGGGTGTTAATGGATCCAATTGTGGTATGAAACAATATTATTATGGTTTAATGGGGCTCATGAGGTATTTTTTAGGTGTATGGGGTGATCTATTGGTCAATTAATGCCAAAATAACATCTTATTATGGTTAAAACCATTGACTAGGTTCAAGTATATGGCTTTAAAAAGGGCTCAACAATCAGATCAATAGTTTAATGAATAAGGACACATCAATGGTTAATATAACCTTAATTATACCTCATAACCTTCTCTATTATTCTTCTTAAAATTTCACAAATGGGTATACCTCTAATGATTATGTATGACTAATATTCTTTTAGGCCTTTATCAAGTTGTCTCCTCCATTTTCCTTCCTTACTAAAACTCCATCATGTTGATTACTCTTCAATATGTATAAGGATCATATAGGAACTTTGGATATAATAAAACTACATGACTCAAGCTTGATAGGAGGTACATAGACCTACAAGGACTGTTATGGCAAATTTGAAACATGACTAGACAATAGACTGACTAGACATCCCTTTTAGCTCACAACATGACTAACAACTAAGTTTCAAATATGGATCAGGACCCCAAGATATGAGGTTGTAAAATTTTTATATCTAGGATTATAAATTGACCAACATTTTTGGTGACTCAGCTAGCTTGACTAGCCTACTAGTCATAGAGGCCATAAATTTGATCAAACTTGTTCATAGTGACTAGATAGATGAAGCATGACTATGACATAGTTTATGCCTTCATATGTACACTCTTTTAGTAATGAGACATAACCAAATAGCATAAAATAATATATAACATAATACAAAACTAACTAAAAATTAAAACCAAATAAAACATGACATTTTTGTAAAGGCACTTGGAGGTAAAAGATAAACGTACCTAATTATGTACAAGACAATATGAAAGTGAACTAGTAGTATAATTTGAGATACCTCCCATTGACATGGACGGGAAGGTTCTCTACATTAAACTTATCAAGCTCAAATTCACTTCTCTCCTTGCAACATGTTATGATATAAGGCCCACTCTAAAGACTCTCAAATTTGGAGTGTTTTTCTAGTTTTTTACGGTCCTCATCCCATTTGACAACTATATCACCTTGTTGAAATGTTTTATAGGAGGATATATTTTCAAATTACTTATTAAATTGGTGATGATTTGACCATATGATGTTTATGGTACTTACCCTTATGTCCTCCATGTTTTTTAGTTCATTCATCCTCACTTTCATAGCATCATCCTCTAGGAGCTCAAGTTGGTGGGCAAGCTCTAATGAAAGCAATTCAAGAGAGATAGGAAGTCTTGATTATTTATCATAAACAAGGAGGTATGGGGATTTTTTTATATCCTTATTTAGTGTCACCGTATTTTCCCATAGGGTAGTCCTCAATCTAGTATTCCACTCCCTCCAACTATCTTCTATAGTCATCTTGACGATCCTCATAAGTTCTTGTTTGTGGACTTTGCTAGTCCATTGACCCATGGGTAATAGTTAGAGGATTTTTTGAGATAAATTCCATGTGAAATATACCATTCACATACTTTTCTCCTATTCAAAGCCAATGTATTGTCAGAAATGACTGTGGAAGGCACCCTAAATCTAGTCTCATGGTTATCATAAAACTCTACGACAAACTTCTCATTGTCTTCTTTGAGGATAACATCTTCAAACCACCTTGTGAATTATTTTATGGATATGATGATCCACTTATGTGAAAAAAATTAATGGGGTTGGATCATCCCTATTAAATCCAAGCCCCACCATATGAAGGGATATTCTACTTGTATTGGTTACAAGGAAAGGGTAGCTAGCTTCTATTTGCCAATAAACATGGCATATTTTGAAAATATTATTACCCAAGAGTGTGAATCTCTAAACAATTTGTTTAAAAAGTATCTATCTATAATGACCTTGGAGATTGTGGTCTTGGCATTAAATTACCCACCAACTAGACCATTATGGAATTGTTCAAGTAACTTGTCCACCTAGCATGATTCCACACACCTCAAAAGCATGTCTCTTATGTTCTTCTTAAAAAGGAATCCATCTATCAATAAATAGGGTATATTTTTCAGCCTAAAATGACTCATTTTGGCTCTATCCAACCCCATAGGACATTAGCCTAATTAAAGAAACCTGGTCACATCATGTGTCTAATTGAAAGGTGTGTTACTTGAAAATACTTGTTGTTTGTCATGGACTACCTACACTTCATCTTTACCTTCCTTTACCTCTGCTACAAGGTGATCACATAACCCTCTACCCCTAGTAATCTTTTTAACTCTAATTTCAAGGTCATACGCCACACATTTTTTTACCCACACAAATCTCTTCTCATTGAGGTCTCTATTGAGTATAAAATCATTAATTATTGGGTGTACTACCATGAGTATGATATTTCTATTAGAGACTATGTGCCTAAATTTATTCAATCCTATCACTATAGAAATAGCATTTTCTATACAAAAATATACCTATATTAATATCCTTTTAAGGCTTGACTAAATAATTTAATAGGGTATTCTAGACCTTCATCATTATGATGTATTAACATGGTAAAAATTATATCTGATGTAAATAAGGCATACAAGTGGAATTATTTGCTTAAATCAGGATTAAAAAGTTCAAGGTAATGAGAGATGGCCTCCTTGATGGCCTCAAAGATCCTCTTACCTTATTTGTTCCATGTAAATTCCATGTGTTTCCTTAACATGGGAGTAAGAGGCTTGACCAACTCTAAAAAGACTAGGATAAACCTTCTTATGAAATTAATCTTCCCCAAGAAACTCTGCAGACCTTTCTTATGTTGGGTTCTCTAAATGGGTTGAAGTGAGGTTAGATTACTCTAGGTATCTGATTGGATATTTCAAGTTGAGATTTACCATATAATATAATCTATGAAGCTAATTAAATTGGAAAATGATAGAATCAAGGATGAAATATAAGTTAGGTTTTGAGCTTAAGGGCTTGGTAGGATAATAAGTGAATTTTTCTAGCTAATTAGGTTTCAGACAACCTAGTTTTATCTTATATAGAATTTATATGACTAATGATAAGAATACAAAGAGTTTTATAAAACAAGTTACATCATAATATTATATTATATATCACTCTTGATATTACATATCAATATTAGTGATGGTAATCGAGGAAACATTCCTACTCTATGTAGATTTGCTTATTCAGGAAGTATCACCTAAGGGAAAATAAAAAGTTTTGTTTGTTTTGATTTGTTTTTTTATTTTTTAAAAGAGTTCCATAGATATTTCCCCCCCCCCAAAAGTTATGTTATTGTTAATTTTAAAATCTTTTTTATTATTAGAGGGTAAAGGTGGATTTTTGAAATGAACCCAAACCCTTTTTGAAAAGACTCAGAGAGTCAAGAAAAAGATAAGAAAGTAAAAATAACTACAAGAGGGAAAACAAGGAAAAATACAAATATTATATATATTTTTCAACAAAAAAAAAACCTATAATGACCAAAATATGACAATACATCCAAAGAAGATCAATGTTATGGGTAGGATAGTGTATTTGGTGTAACCATTGCTTCAATTTTTATTTCAGATTCTTAATTTGGTCTTTATAAATTCACATTTTATACCTTGTGCATCTATATGTTTGTTCTTACTCTAAATTTTTATTCTCTTTCCATGACCCTCTTCCAAAGGGTCTTATTTTATTTTCTTAAGCCCTTGTAACACTTTTATTCCTCTAACATTTTTATTCATACCATTCATACTAATATCGATTAGTTTTTAAATTTTATGCTTAATGGAAAAATGTACTTTCAACACTTTCCATGATCACTTTTAGGTTACAAAAATTCCTCTTTTTTGGGTAAATTTATTCATCTTTATTCCAATATTGTTTATCAAAATTATTTTCAATATTTGGATTAGGGGACCCTCCACTTAAGTGCCAATATGGAATTTCCAAGCTAACTTTGAATCTATAATTATTGGTATTGTACCATTTGAGGGTACTCAAATGAATACTAAACTCAGTTTCAATTTTATCTATTTTATCCATTAATTACTCAATAAAATACCTATTATTATTATTATTATTGTTGTTGTTGTTGTTGTTGTTATTATTATTATTATTATTATTGAAACTAACATTATCAACTTTTTCATAAGACTGAATCTTTGGAATAATAGGGATAGCCTTTGTTTTTCCACTTTTACATATTTTAGTTGATTGAGTATGATCATCATCCTAAGAAATGTCATGAAATATATAAGATGGTAACAATTTCTCAAGTCAAAATTAAATTTCTTACATTTATCTTTATCAACATTTAGAATATTTATGTTGGTCAAGTCCTTCAAAACTTCCTCATATTTAGTATGAGTAATGGTTTTCTTATCCACCTATTTAGGACAAGTAGATTCCCCCTTTTTAGTTTTACTATGTTTTGCCTTTTTAGCATTAATAATTTTTATTTAAATAGTTTTATAACATTTACTCTTAAAATAATCTACATTTTTTTAAGCCACTCTATTTTGGTTTTTGTATCCTTAATTGTAGATAATTGAATTCTTCTATTCAGATCCATAAGGGATCACTTCAATTAGGGATATAATTATTTGAGCATATTAGAACAATAATAAAACCAAGGATTTATTGATGGGTAATTTGACTTTGTTAAAATGGTGTTCCCTTATAAAGCTATCAAGTGACATAAATGGATAAAATGGAAAACTTACTAGCTTACTATGTTTAAAGAGGTTTAGTCAAGTGAAATGGTAAGAGAAGAGTCCCTTCATACTTTTCAACATAAGGTATTTGATGATGAAAAACTAACCTCACTCGAAAAACTTGATAAATATGTTATGATGATGCAATCCTAAATCTCTTAAATTTTATATTTTCCTTTGAGAAAAGTTTTGATATCCTCATCCTTATTTATTTTATCCTTGATGAAGTTTCTACCAATAGTTGACATACTTATCACTCGTGCAATGTAATCCTTTGTAACTTAAATTTTGACACCCTTGAAAATCACCACTTTGGCATCCCATGTTTTCTAAAATTAAATGAAAAACTAATGGTCATGTTTATTTATTATTTAATTTTTATTTTGCAATCCCTCATTCCTCATAATATGACATACCATGGATTTTAGAAACTAAATGATTCTATGCTTAATGACTTGATGTTTTTTCCATTAGAGTAAGGTTTTTAAATGGTTACATAGGATACAATATTAATGAAAATAAATGTGATGAAATTAAATAAATTAAATATTCCTTTTTTTCTTAAAATAATATATGCGAATGCAGAATAATCTAAAATTAAAACTGAGCTATGTGAATCCTAGTTTTTCTTAATTTTCTTGAAAAGTTCAAAAAAATTATTGAGCTTGTTGAAAATATGTTTTGATTTTTATTTATAATCAAGTTAAAATAATGGTTAATTAATTTTATAATAATTATATACATAAATGAAAATCTAAACCTATAGTTTCATAGTTTTATGCATGCAATAATAGTTCTAAGTTCTATAAATCTAAGTTTGAATGTATGTTCAATGTTCTTGATTTGTGTTGGATGCAACTACATATAATGTAAAAATAGATGATTATGATTTTTATTATGGTTATTCTTTTGTAACATTTATAAATATTTAAGAGGGATAAATGAGTCTACATATGCATTTCTTTTTTATGTTATTCTATACAAGTGTGTGTGATAATTTATACTTATTTTGTATGTGAGAATATGTATGTTACAATATAAAACAAAGGGAGTTTTAAATTAAAGAGTTTTTTATATAAATATAAAATAACATACAAGGATATTATATTTAATTTTTTTAAATATGCAAATAATATCTTAGAGAGTTTGAATGATTTGTAATATAATTGATTATGAAAATAGTTTTTTGATAATTGAAAACTAAACTAATTAGAATAAAAAATATAATATAATGAACAAAAAATACCCCTTCCTAAATAGTTTCACAACAATAATTTTATTTGGACAACAATAATTTTATTTGGACAACAACAATTAGAATATAGTTGGACAACAATAATTTTATTTATGACTCAACTTTATTGATTCTCAGGATAACTATCTCCTTAATTGTTTCTTAATGATGACATGTGAATTATCTAGATATATGAAAACAAAATGTATTGAAAACACAATCATAAAGTAAAGAGAAGTGGTAGATGGATTGCGTCTAATTATCATAAACAATATAATTATATGTTGTTAGTTTATGAGTTTATTCTTCCAATTTTCTATATGCCTAGAAGGTTACTATGGGACTTGGGATGATTTCCAATGGAATTTATATAAGGAATATTATAGTTCCCTCAAAAAATTTATACTCAACTCTCAATGCAATTTTTTTATTTTAAATTAAAGGTAAAATTAGTTATCTTTAAGAAATAATGAAGACGTTACATGTAGGAGTTAATAGAATATGTCTAGGAGATTGTTGGAGTTAACTTAATGTTATATAAAATTGGATTAAAAATGAATTAGAGTGAATTTAAACATTAAAAATTCAATTTTATATAAATAAAAGTAAAAAAAATAAGTTTAAAAATGAAAAATGTAAAATATGTGTCATATGAGTGATTTTTATAAATATTTCAATGGTGGTGAAACTGCTACTATATGCAAGATAAATTTACATAACCTTGATAATTTACATAATAATATGGTAGTTTTACAACCACCTTGGTGGTTTCATTAACCTTCACTCCATTTCATAAACCTTCATAACAATTTTGATATGTTACATTAAAATATTAGGTTTGGGAGGTTAAAGATCAAAATATACAAATCTAACACTTGGGAGAGGCTTAAATGGAGGAAAATTAATAGGATGAGGTAGAATAATATGTTTTATAATAATATTATTTATGGATATCCTTACATAATTATCAAATATCATGACATTTTTTACCATGCTAAATTTGGGTGTGCACATATTACCTCTCAGAAAGAATCCCTACCATGAAATGGTGAGGGTGTTTTCCCAAGTAGTGATTCAATGAAAATTAAAAGGAAGGTTAGATAAATTACCTCACTTACATGTTCATCATATAAAATCTATAGAGATGTATTTACAACCTACAAGTGAAAAGTGAGAATCAATGGTTATTTTATGATAAACGAGAAAAATATGTTAATTAATCAAAACATAGGTAAGAGTTACTTACCATTTACATGTGGATAAAAATACTAATTTAACCATCCCTTTATAGGATTTATATTAGTATCTTTTTAAGATATGTTAACATGTAAAACTAAAAAAGGTGAAAACAAAATGTTTTTTAATAAAACTATAGGAAATAAAACATTGTGTTTTTTAGCATCTATGTTATCTAATGTTGTTTAAATTTGAAAAAAGAACAAGTTTTATAATATATTAAAAAATGTACCTTACAAGAAATATTTTTTTTAAAATGGTTTTTTTAAAATAAAATGATAAAATTCTAAGCTATAAATTTAAGAAACTTCCTAATTTGGAAATCATTTTTGCATTGTGATCTAGCTAAATTTTGAATTTTGTATTTATTGTGATGGAATTTTGAGAAAATATATTAAATTTGATGAATTAAAAGAGAGGAAATAAATAATATTAGTTTATTTAATAAGAGTTCAAGCATGAGTGTATTTTCTCCACTTTTGTGTTAGAAACTTAAGTCTAGAATTTTTCTTGAAAAAATACCTAAGGTTAGTTAAATTCAAGTTTTTAAGTAGTAGCATGTTTTTATTAGCATATATGTTAAGGAAATGTAAATTATTTTTGAATTTTAATATTAGTTTTGATTTTTTATGAATTTTATTTTCTAATCCATGACAAGTAGATCCTTAATCATGTGGAAAAATTGCTAGTCTATATAAACAAAAAGTTACACTTCTACACTAGTGGTTTTATACCCACTATAGAATTTATGAAACCACCATAATTATTATGGAACTTCAAATCTAAAAATAAAAATTATTATAAAAGTAAATCCTAGAGATATTTTGAAGAGTTTTTGACTAATCTAGATCTTTTTTTAATTATAATGGGGATACATGCATTGGAATAGATATAGAGAGTAGGAGTATATCCATAGGGTAACCTAGTTATTAATAGTAGGTCATAATATTATACATGAAAAACTAGAAATATGTAGAGTTATGTATGTGGGTATAGTTTCCCCAATGATCAAGATAATTTGTGACCTATTAACATACTAGGAAATTGATCTCAACACTTTCTAGTTATCATAAGTCCTAGGAGATTTGGTCATTAATTTGTTTGATGTATATAATATTATGGGTTTGAAATTTCTATAGAGGATAGTTACAGTCAAATAGGCCATTAATTTAGTATATTCCCAAGGATGGGTATATATATTTGGATACTTGGATGTACCCATTGTGGATATGAAGAAGGATGTGAGATTGGAAAGAATTGAGAGGGTGGTAATCCCAAACCTCTACAAGGTGATAATTTGGATCTCAGCCTCATATTTGGTAGGGGAGAAGGTTATATACCATCAATTTTATAATTGAGAATCAATTTTAAGGAGCATAAATGAGTGTAGCTACCAATTTTATTGGGCATAAATTGTGATTTTTACAACTATAAATACTTATACTACATTTATAGGATAGAGGGATTGTATATTAGTCACATAATGTCCATCATGTGTTTGGTGTATGAACACATGGCACTTTATCAAAAATGTGTTATAATTGGATATGTAATATCCATCAAATATTCTAGATGGATAAGGATGTTTACATTTTAGGATGTGCTTTATGCTATTGGAAATATGACAACAAGACATGGTATTTAAATACATGTGCATGGTATGTCAGTGGGGTGATGAGGACATTAATATAATGGTCTATAATATTTCATGATAGGTGCACCAAAAATGGGGTATTATGAGTTACATATGATAGATTAGGTGTTTTATGAGTTTGAGATATTGTATGTATCCAATTTCCTATCCCATATGTTTTGTATAAGAAGAGGGGGATATTCTAGGATACTATGTATGTATTTATTGAGGTTGGGTAATCCCATCATTATATTGGTTGGTGAAAGGAGAAGAGGTGTAGGAAATTTCATAAAATATATGAGTGTCTATTCATTATTTAATATTGGGAGGGTGAGGAGAAGGGAATTCTCTTGTAGTGGTGGATTATATGGCTCGTTGGGAGTCCCACTATTGTAAAAATAATGACATTTAGTGGATACTTGAGAGGTAGAGTGTATAAGACAAGATCACATAGGAGATTATCCTACTAAAAATGAGGTGGAGGAAGTATATATGATATTTGACAAGTATTGAAAACCTAAATGGCATGAAGGAGATATAGGTAAGTAAATGTTTTATTTATGTTTTTATAATAGGTTCAACTAGTTTGCTTACTTTACTGATTTACTCTATGACCATTTCTAATCTATGTTGATGTTTTCCTATATTATATATTCCAAAATATAGTAAATGATATTCATCTAAGATTCACTAATGGACCAATTCCATGTCATTTAAGGGTTAAATAAAGAGTAGTTGCTCATAGATCTAGGTCTACTTGTTAGTGTGGGTTATGAATATAGTGTTTTTTCCCCTATTTATGAAGGAAATTAGGAGATTCTTTGCAAAAGGATTGAGATCATTGACATACATGAGAAATTAGCTATATTAGAGGCTTGAATGAAGAACTTAAATGATTTATTTTTTGTAATATGTGGGCATGCCTCTTGTAGTATGAATAAAATAAGAGGGTAGGCCTCCTAGGCTAAGACTAGCCATACGAGACACTAGAGAAGGAGTAAGAGACCTCTCCATTCTTTGTCTATGGTTCATTAGAGGAGGATGATTAGAATCCCTAGACACTTTTATTCATGAGGTGTCTATAGGTAGGGACGATTGGGCATCTACTATTTTATTATTTATTTTATGAGATTTTATCCACATTCACCCTCTTGGTGTAGAGATGATGTATAAATAATTTTATTATGAAAACATCTCTGATATATGTATTTGACCCATTTTTGGATTTCACTATATTTTTATCATCTCATTAATTTTTTATAAATTTTGATTTTTAATCCATGTGCCATGGGTGGCTAAAAACTTAATAAAATTCTATGGATATTCTCTTTATAACAAAATTTTAATGATAATCTCATAATTAAATGCTAGAAAAGAAAGTATGCAAATGTAACATGTGATAAAAAATGACTTCACTTATGACCATTTTTTCTAGAATTGATCAATCCAATTCATCCATGTCATAAGTGACACTTAGTTTTTATCAAGGAATGAAGGGATAATAGGATATGAGGAATGGTGAAACAATAGAATATATTCATCAAAAAATTCAAAAAGAATAAGAGGCTAACTTAGTCCTTTCAGGATGTGGGATAATTAAACTTCATGTTAGGCTTAGAAAACACTATTTTAATGGGATTTATATAAAATTATATCAATAGATGGCCAATCAAGGAAATATTTCTAGAAGGGGAGGATTATCCTTTTAGCTTAGAGATATGTGCAAGATTTTAAGGATTTTTTTACTTATTATTTTGGATAGTTTTTTTCTTTTTTAATTTTCCTTTTGACTTTTATCTTTCTTTTTCTTGAAACCTTATACTTAAACGCTTTTAACTAGGAATATACATGGCATCATCACCAAATATTAAATGTAGGTAAGTAATGGCATATCTTACCAATTATAACCCAACATAAACTATAGTATCAAATCCCTCATTATTAAGGATTAATGGACTGTGAGATATGTAAATTTTATTTTTGATATGCTGCTTGATTTTTAATAGTATTTATTTTTTGGTTGAGGGTATTATCCCCACACAATTCCCCATGTGGCCTTAGACTCTTGTATCAGACCTAGGTAGTTGCATTGTCACATGTGTCTAACTCTACCACAAGTGTCCTATACATAATACTGACTAGATTTGTTTATGACTAATTAGTGCCTTATGTTTTTTATGGTATATTTCTTATATTGTCTTTAGATTACACACATATTTTTTTTCACTTTATAAAATGATCAAACCCTAGTTCTCCAACCTTGGAGTGCTTATGAAAAAATGGTTTAGTGATGTCAAAGTGTTGAGATAAACTTAAATATCCCTCTCTCAATGGGTGATACCTAAATAAAAAATATTCCAAAAAGGGCCTAATATTTATTTAGTTCTTCCCTATATGTTGGTTTGTGTGTGAAAAAGGGTGCAATGTATGATGATAAAAGACATGTAGTGGCCTAGCTTTCAACTTGGAAATATGGCTCATGGGATTATATTTAAATGCTTTAGATATGTAGGAATGTATTTTCTATGAATAATATTGAAATATGGACAAATAGGGTAGATTTTCTCACTTGAATGCTTGATTGAGTGATTTATGGTATATTTCCTTGTGAGTTTTATGTGATTTCAAAGTAAGAAATGAATGAGGATTGATCGTGTGTATATACAAATCCATTTTGGAAATATATTGCATTAAATAATTTAGGAAAACCTTTTGTATATGTTTATTTTTCAAATTAGATGAATTTTATTCACTTGACACTTTGTAGGAAAATGAACACTTGCATTGATGCATGTGTCTACCTAGAATGAAAGTGTCTAGGAAGTTATAAAATAGGTACATGTCCAAAACTAGTAGTGAAGGATAATAATTAGGTTTAAAGATTTTTACATAATATATAGAAGTCCTGGTTATCAAAATAATAATGGTCACACTAAGATATATGTAATTAGGCGCAAAGAGTTAGTGAACATAATCCTTTTGGTAATGGGAAGGTTTCGATTTGAAAATTAAATACATGATATGTATTTTATAGCTATACAAGAATAAGGTACTATATAAAAAAAAAATAGTTTCTACATCCCCCCCTAACCTATTAATAAAATTGATAGTTTAAATAAAATAAATGTGTATCTAGGTGTGTGTAACACACCTTGCCTTTACGTGAGCCTAAATTGAGTGATTTTATAGTGATTATTCTTTAACTAGTAACATTTTAAAATATATAATTAGAATATGAAATATAAAATTTAAATAATTTGAAATGCTTGAAAGTAAGAAGATCAAGGTTAGGTATACATATTTGTGTTGACGTAACCATCTTGCATTTTGGCAATTTTATTTGAAAGTATGCCTTATTATGAAGTAGTGAAGGTGAAATTAGGACAATTATAAACCTAAAAGTGTATATATAGAGAGATATACTAAAGGAAACATTTTTCCATTGAGTTTATTTCATCTCAATTGTGAAACCTCAATTTGTGCATAGTATAGTGAGTGTGAGTGATTTAATAAAATCATAATATAAATATGGTAAGGGTGGATGATTTAATTAAATCCAACCTATAATTTTGGTGAATTTATATGATTTAATCAAATATAACTTATAATTTTGGTAACTCAACCTTATAAAAGGGAACTAACCACTACAGTATATTAGATTGATGATTATCCATAAGAGTCTATCATGGGTATGATAAAAATCCATAACAGTATTTGAAATATGGAAAATTATTTGATTTTTGTAATTTTAGATTCACCTTGCATGGAATAGGAACCTCATATATTTCTCAAGCTAAAATTTTTGTATAATAATAATACCAATGTAAATAAATATACCAAAAATATATATCTAAATCATATAACTATGAGATCTAGTGAATTTCAAATCAGTGCAAGTGTGGGATATGTTTATGACATTTTCACACTATTACATCCCAATTTCTCACTAGGAAAATTTACTTGATTGTCTATGGATTTTTATAGTTGATAATTTGATTTGATTATTATTAACTAAGATGTAAGTCATATGTTGTTATCGGATAGATGTCTGTTGCTTTGGTTTCATGATTGCATTGCTATAAGTTTAGATGTATGGTATACTATTTATACTATGATCATGTTTATTTATTATTTTATTAATATTTTATGATATGTGTGTGTGTTTGTGTGTGTGTACACACACACACACATATCATGATGTTATAGGCTAACTACCTTCTTGTCATGAGGTTGATGTAGGAGAGATCCATCCCTTAGAGCATGATGGAGGTCGAGCATCTTCAAATAGAGTGACATAAATGGATATGTTAGAGGATGATAAATGAATGACTAGAATCCATACATACATCAAATTAGATAGTACATGTTATATGCATTGTTTAAATTGTTAGAATTAGTGTGTTCTTTATGTTATCTACATTTAGATAATAATATGTGTGTGTTTTAGTTTAGTCTAATACTTGTATGTGGAATAAATCATGTGTGATTTCATTTCGGATATTATGTGTAGGTTTAAATGTATAATTTTATAGTATTATTATTTTATGATTTTATAGTTATAATTGCTAATGTTTATGGAAATTCAAATCTACATGAATTGTATCAAGTTACTATTGGATTCTCAAGGTACACCCTAGCTAAGAAGATAAATATTCAAGTCCTCTACTCGAACCCAATCCAACATGGGATTTACCAAAGATCATGGATTGTCTAGTTATAGATCAAACCTCTAGATTTTAAGGGGCTAGATCCCCTAATATAACAATGTAGTGCTTTCCTAAGATCTAAATCTATCATAAGGAAAAGGGAGAGAAGTGAAAACTAAAACCAAAATCTAACCTATGTGGTGATTTTCAAATTGATCAATGATCCACTCTCATTAATGTGAAATTAACATAAATCCATCCCCAAAATCTAACCTATGTGGTAATGTTCCAATTGATCAATGATCCACTCTCAGCTATTCTTTTAATTATTATTAATGAATCTAATGAAGATAATAGTGATCAGATTCTTCCATAATGTTTCAAACATGAATTTTTTGCATGAAGGTTGATAAGAGACCTGTAACTTGAAGGATAGAAAGAGATAAATTTTAGCAAGACACTAAAACCTATAACACTTCAAGAGAAACCTCACTAGCTAAAACTTCAAACTACCTACAAGAAACCAACAAGATTGAATCAAGGTATATGGAGGATATACATATGATTAATAAAAAACATACATTATGAATTTAAAATTTCAACAAGGTACACTTAGTATTCAACTAGAATATGAATTTGTCTTATATTGCTTCAAAATAGTTTACATAATGATTTTGGTAGACCTTTCTAACACCTAGATAAGGGATGGAAAACAAGAGTTCAATGTGTAAATTTATAGCTAAAATGGAATATAAGAGAGAGAAACTTATGTATATGAGTGGTCATAAATGAGCCCAAAATGACATGGGGTAGTTACACAAGCATTGTCTCCCTCCTTGAGCATTAACACTCATTGACAAGTTTAAATTTGTCATTGTGGAGGCCATAACTCCCTTAATTGTATTTAATAATGGTTTAAATACCCATAAAATAAATCCACACTCTATCCTTTATCATTTATGCAACTCATATGGGGTGAAAATAGGTCCATTTGAGACATTAAGCAACATATCCATCAATATGCATGCCAAATTATTCATAAAACTACCTCTAACATATAATAGTGGCTCTAATTCTGGTGTAAAATCACTTGGATGGCTATTAAAATTAATTTAAATGGATAATCAATGGTCTGAATCCATATTTTTCTCCCTAAATCCTTCCACTTTCTTGACAAGTACACATGTATAGTTTAATTACCAAATTTCTACTCATATTCACTATGATAATGATTCAATAGTTTAAATTATGATTCAAACTCATCTAATGAAACTTAGATAAACCTTTAAATTCCTTTAGCTCATTTGTGTTGAGATATTTGAAGGGTTCCTTACTTAGAACATACCTTAACTTTACATCACTAGGTTAAATAAGTTGCCTCATAGACTAGCACTTTTGAAAGAGATGGTGAGAACATTTATAGTGACTTATATAGGTTTAATTAGTGTTGGATAGGTAGAAAAAATTATTAAACTAATCCTTATATGGGTTATAATATTTTCTTAAGCTCTAAAATAGATAATTTTACTTAAACTTTAGAATTTTATCCTCTTAGGAGACATTTGTATACCTTTTACACCATCTAATACCATGAGTTGAAGCCCCTCTGAGTTTCCTCTAGGATCCAAGTGATAAACTAGGAACTTTTGAGAAAAATAATGTATTTTCACGTAAAACTATATATATTGGTTTCTATTAGGGTTTAAGTGAGGTTTTTGGTGGTTTGGGAGTTTTAGGCCTGGGTGTTGAAGATCTTAGCTTGGGTTTGTAAACTACCTACACTAATCTAAAGATAAAAAGATCCCTAACTTCCCATGAACCTTTGGATTCCCAAAGTATAACCCTATTCACCTTGACGAGCACTTTAATGTGCTTCTTTTGTGGATAAATTACTCTTTGAGTATCCTCTACAGGTTTGTAGGTGGGAAGTTTCAGCTTGATGGTTTCTCCAAGGCCTAGGTTAGCCTGAAGGTCTTTAAAATAATGAAAATATGCCCAGAAAGAGGATTCATATCCTCCTACCCCTTCAAAATATGATCTACTCTACTTCTTTTATGGTACAATCATGGTAAAGCCTAGGTATTATTTTATTTGCACACCATATCTATAAACTTTGACCTACACATTAAACCATGAACCATGTCTACCTCATATATGAATGGGGAAAGATCTTAGATGCCTCAAAAATTGGATTTTTTGCCTTCATATGTCAATTACGCTTATTTTAGTGCACATATCCAATTATACTAAGACATGAATCCTTTTAGCTTTAGACCAATCATGGAGGCCAACATGGAGACTTAATCAAGTGCCTTAAGAGTCCTCCTTTCTCTAACTAATTTTACATATGAATATCCTCTACACCTTGATATTTTATCTCAAACCAAATTTTCTAGGCCTCTTCTATATAATTATGACCCTACACATGCTAACTGGGAAGCCATGGTGGTGCCTAGGTGACCTCAAAAGACCTTAAATGTGGTCTTGTGGCTAAAACTTGCATTTTAATGGGTTTTAAGGTGATTTTTTTCTATCAAGTCATTTTTGTACTTTGTGTAAGGTTAGAGGTATTTTTCATATTAATGATGGTTTATAGAGTACATATGTTTAATCTTTTAAAAAAGTCCATGGATGTTTATGGCATTGACCCCCCATCCTACCATGAATAGGCTAGATTCCCATTCAAAGGCTCAATGGAGATATGAGCATCAAAAGTTGGTGCTAGGGTTGTAGGCTATTTTATGTCCCTAATTCATAAAGTCTATCCCCCCATTGACAATCAAATTTACATGAATTTTTATGGAGACTTAGATTCCCTTAGGAGTTTTGGATCATAAGATGCTTATGGTGGAGTGGGTGAGCATGTGAACATGAACTTCAAAATTCTTACACATAGATGGATGGGCTCAAGCTAGTTTTTAGGGCATTTAGACCATTTTTTTCCACCATATTATTCTTTAAACAATTTTTTTGGGTCTAAATCTCCACTTTGGCCATTGGATTTGTCCTCATATCTTGTAGAGGCCTTAAGTTATCACTAAGGTTTGAGTGTAAGAATGCTTACTTGCATGTATCAACACATTTCTAAACTTTTTGATTACAAACCTTAGTTCTAGACCTTATGATGGGTTATAAGGGACCTTTAACATAATTACATCTTGGAACATGACCTTTCATGAATGTCAAGTTTGCTATAGACATCATATGACATGAATGGGATTTCAACTCATTATATGCTTACACTAACAAGCCTTGGTCTGAGATAAAACAATGAGTATGTCCACTATTTATCTCATTTGAGTGAGCATATGGGCCTCTTCCTTAGGTAATTAATATAATTTTAATTTAATATGGATACCTATTTATGCTTGGAATGGGTCTATATCATAATTTTGGTTCAAAATAGATTCAAACTATCTACCAAAAATGCACTCAGACTTGTATCTTTCAATATAACCTTCAAATAGGTTTATAAAGATATTTATGACATATTTAAGTTCTTATAATAGACTTATAATGAATATTATTCCTCATTATTAGCTTCTCAACACTACGTCTAAGCAAAACACATTTTTCATTCAACCTTAGTATTATGTTTGTATAAGCTTGTGTAGCCTGATGGTTGTGGTGATGTCATCTAGATTTCACAAAGGTGATAGCCATCATGTTTGAATTTCCAAAAATCTAAAAATTGCATTAATATATGTGTATACTACCTATCTGAGTCCACATGAGGTGGAAATACCAACCTAGACCACTAGTGCCACTTTTAGTTACTTTTTGCCAATGTGACTACCTGCAAGATGGTTTTGAGTTTGCATAGGTTGGATATGACTCATATGATGCTTGAAATATGACAAAATCAACTTCCACCATCATGAAAATTTCTTAGAATGTATATTTAATGATTTACATATCAAAATTCATGACTAGGATGGTTCCCATAGTCCTTTTTGAGACTTTGCTACAATAACCTTAAAGCTAGCTATAGGTACATATTTTGCAGTCTTAGATTGCTATGTAGCCATCTAGGTCTAGTATCTAAGAATCCTAACGGTTTTGATGTATCTAGTGTATTATGGGGGTTAACTTGGTGTGTTAAGTCTATGAGGTAAGGTTGGGTGAATGGATAAAGTGACAGTGGAGCCTTATGAAGTGTAATGATCATAAAAACATGGTGATAACACAACATGATGGAAGTGAAACTGTAGTGAGATTATATGAATATAGAATGAGCATGAAATGAGCATAATACCCTTCCTAAAACCAACCCAAGTGTATCCAAAGGAAACCATTGTGTATACATAATAAATTATAAAGGTTTATAAATATAGGCAAGGTGTATACAACCTCAAAATGAAACCTAAGAATATTATAATTACCTTAACATCTATGAACAAACCTTAAACTTTACAAAATGTGACTGAGTGGACTCATAGACACAAATATTAGTTTGAAATATTGTGAACCCATTATGGAGGATTATAAGGATGTTATAAAGGCATGAAGGCAACTCAACACCATTTGACCATCTCTTTCATATCCCATAAGGCACATTGGAGTCCTATAGGTGTTTTTAGACCATACACATAGTCTAGTATATAGTGTTATTCAACCATACACAAATTGATCTCCATGAAATTTTATGAGGCAACTATAGGAACATTAAAATTTGAATACAATTAAAAATGCATTGAGACCCATGATACATGTATTTGACTGTAAAAAATTTTCTTACAACCCTTCACAAAGGCACCTAAACCTTGTCTTTTGCACAGACTAGTCTATAGACCATGCAAAAAAATAGTCAAGGATATTAGTATTCTATCTAAGATCAACTATGTGGATTCAATGAAAAAATATTCATGGAAGGATTCTACATGATTTCAAATAATAGGAAAAATGATTATTCTTAATAAATGAATCAAATTTGTTGAAAAGTCATGAGTCCTAAAATTTTCTATGTAGATAAGGAGGGTACATAAGTTCCTTAAATTATTAATGAAAATTCATATAGGATACGCATTTAAATCTTATACATATTCCATGTATCATCAACTTCTTGAGTGTACCTTCTATGGGTAAAATCTTGGATCCCCATTCTACTTCTGTTGCATGAAATAAACATGAGCCTAAGGGATCCTTTGAGCATTTTAGTGAGATTGAAGTAGAGGATCCATGGTTTTTGGCCTTAAATACACTAAAACACTCTACTTCTTCCATAATATAATTTATTTGAATACCTATTGAAAGAATATCCCTGACTAAGTTGAAACATATAGTATAGATCCATACTATTCAAAAAACACATGCAAACTACAATTTTATAGGGAAAATAGGTGGTAAACACAAATTTTTTACTTAGCGGTACAAGCTAAGGAAGATAAAATGACACAAATGGCATGTGTGGGACAATTTTTGAGGAAATAAGCATTGATTGGGGTGATAATAGATCCAATTAAGATATGAAACCATCCTATGATTGTTTTATTGGGATCATGAGGTCTTTTGGAGGCATATGGGGTGATTTTGGTTAATTAAGGCCAAAATAACATCTTATTATGGTCAAAACCATTGATTAGATTAAAGTATATGGATTTAAAAGTGTCTCTATAATCATATCACTAGGTTAATGCATAAGTAACACCTCAATGGTAAATAAAACCATAGTTAGACCTCATAACCTTCTCTATAATTATTTTTAAAATCTCACAAATGGACATACCTTTGATGATTGTGTATGTCTAATATGCTTTTAGGCCTTTATCAAGTTGTTTCCTCCGTTTACTTTCATTATTGCACCTCCAAAATGTTGATGACCCTTAATTATGGATAAGGATTAAGTAGGCACTTTTTACATCATGAAACTACATGACTTAATCTTGATAGGAAGTATAAAGACATATAAGGACTATTAATGCAAGTTCAAAACATGACTAGACAATAGATTGACTAGACATCCATTTTAGCTCACAACATGACTAACAACTAATTATCAAACATGGATCACAAAACCAAGCTATAAGTATGGATAATGTGTAGGTTTAAGACTATATATTTACCAAAATTTCTAGTGACTTAGTTGGATTAACTAGCCTGCTAGTCATGAAACCCATAAATTTGATCAAACTTACTCATGATGACTAGATAGATGAAACATGACTGTGACAAAGTTTTTATCTTCATATTATACACTCTTAAATTACAAACAACTACCTAAATAGCATAACAAAAAAACACACGTGACATTTGTGCAAAGGCACTTGGAGGTAAAAGATAAACCTACCTTATTATGTACAAGAGAACATGAAAGAAAACTAGTAGAAAAATTTGAGATACCTCAAATTGACAAGGATGGGAAGGATATTTATATTAAAATTATCAATATCAAAGGCATTACACTTTTTGTAACATGTGATGATATAAGTCCCACTCCAAAGACTTTCATATTTGGAGTACTTTCCTAGTTTTACATGATAATCATCCTATTTAAATACTATATCACCTTATTGAGATGTTATAGAGGAAGCTCTCTTTTCAAATGAATTCTTCACTTTGTGTTGATTAGACCACAATATGTTCATGGCATTTTCCATTTTCACTTCTAGCTATCTTAATTTGTCCATCCTCACTTGCATAACATCATCCTCTAAGAGCTCAACTTGGTGGGTTATCTCTAATGCAAGGAATTCAAGAGAGATAAGAAGTATTGATTCTCTCCCATAGATAAGGAGGTATGTGGAGTGCTTAGTATCCTTATTTGGTTTCATCTTATCTACCCATATGTAATTCCTGAATCTATTATGCCACTCCCTTTCACTATCTTCCATAGTCTTCTTAATAATCCTTAATAAGTTCTTGTTTATGGACTCTACTAGTCTATTACCCTTGCAGAATAGTTAAAGGATGATTTGAGATAAATTAAATGTGAAAGATCCAATTCACATAATTTTATACTATTTAAGGATAATGTATTGTCATAAATTATTGTGAAAGCTATTGATCTGGGTAATAATTCAAGTGACAATTCAGGCAACGGTTCTACCCCAATTGATGATGGAACTTCTGGGAGCCATAAAATTTTCACCATATCTCTAATTGACTCCCCATTTGAACCATTGGAAAGATAAGAAAAATTAGAACATGGTGAGATGAAACTAAGATCCACTTAGTGGTTTTTGACCCCCAAAAACCTAATGAAAGTGCCCCAAATTTCAATTTTAGTAGTACAGTCTAAAAATAGTAAGTTTCTAAGTAATTCCTCAAATTATATATTATTTTAAATCATGGAAGTTAAAAAACTTAATCTCCCTCGAGATTGGTGACCTTCCACATACTCCTCCCACTTTCAAAATGTGTAGAAATTGAGATGTAATCGAAAATGGAAATTGGACATCTCTTCCTAGAGAATTCACTATTACTTTGTTATTTTCATGTTCTTAAAATATCTATCAATCAAAACTAATGAGTTTTGGATTAGTCGTATCATATCAGTTTGTCTTGAGAGTGTATGATCCTAAGGATGAGGTCAAACTACAAGAAGCTTGGATGTAAAATAATAGAGATTCCAAACTATCCACCTATTCACTCTAAATGACTTCAAATGGTGGATGAAACTAAGATATCTAATCCCTTCAAGGAAATGGTGAATGAATCCCTCTAATGGAAATAAGTATATATGTTACAACAATTTACCAAAATTATCCAACAAATCTTGATGGAAAATTTTAAATTCTCATCTACACTTCTTAGCTCCTCATCCATGGAATGTCCTTTTAGTGCCCCACTACCCTTCAAGGTTCAGGTGAATTTTGATATACCTACATTTGAAGGCAAAATCAACTTTGATGTATTAGAAAATTGGTTGGATCAATTATCTTCCTACTCATCTATAAATAAATTCATCGATGGGGAAAATATCACTTTTTCTCTTTTAAAAGCATCATTGCCCATTAAAAATTAGTGGGAAGTGTATAAAAAGAGGTTTAGTATAGATGACATTGGCCTTGAGGTGGAACCTACCTGGGATGATTTTGTGGAAGTAGTAAAGGAAGAATATTATCCCATTAGAGCATATTATGATCTATACATATAGTGGCAACAACATCACCAAGGTAAGGACTAATTTATTCAAGATTACACATACATTTTTCATTATCTATTTATAATATTGGGCATCCAAGAAAGTGAGAAACATAAGACTCTAACACTATGGTGGACTACAATGGTACATACGAGGGGATATGGAACTCTTCAATTTGGAAACCTTCAATGAGGTATACAAGTTCATAGTGAACATTGAGTAGAAGCATGGAAGAAAGAATACAAAGAGTTAGACTACAAAATGGAAAAGTGATAAGTAAGTTCAAACATGAGGCCAAAATTGAAAGAAAAAGGAGTTTCAAGATAAGAAACCCCAGAAGGAGAAGACTAAAAACTAGTGTGATTGTCATAAAATTGAAACTCACTCTAAATAATAATGTCAAGCCATCAAGTCATTGCTTTTTGAGTCACAATACTTGAAATATACTTCCCTAACTCATACACAACCTATATTCAAAGAGGATGAAGAAGAGATTGTAGATGTTGAGCATAATACCATCATTTCTTCATCATAGACCCATGAGGAAAGGATAGATGACAAGGAAAGGTTATTTCAATCCAAATTATGGCTAAAAAGTAAGCTTCTGCATTCATTCTTGATAGTGGGAGTCAAAAGAATTTAATCTCTACTAAATTTGTGAAAAATCTAAATCTATCCATGAAGCCTCACTGAAAGTCATATAATATTAGATGGCTTAGCCCAAGGAGAGACCTATGTGTCACCCATCAGTGTCTTCTTTCATATGCAATAAAACATTTCCAAGATGAATTCTTGTGTGATGTGGTCAATCTATATTTTTTTGATGTACTCCTTGGTCAATCTTTCATGTATAATCGACATGGCATCTATGAATGACAAACCTAAAGAATCACCCTCACTCTTGGAACATGATGCTACAAGGTACCAAAGGTACCACCTCCCACATCTATCTCCTAGATTAGTGCCAAGAAATATAAGAGATTGGTGGAGAAGACAAAGTAATTTATTCTCATGGTGGTCAAACCATAGAAATCCAAGAAGGTTGTTGTTGTAGTCCTAACTACACAATCAAAATAATAATAAATATAGATGGGACAAATCAAAGGAGAATATGATGACATATTCAATTCACCCATGCGAGTTCCATTGCATTATTAGGTAAAACATTCTATTGATTTGATCCTAAGATCACCTTTGCCTAATAGTTCTATGTATCATAGATCAATTTTGGAGAATGATGAGACAAAATATAGATTCAAGAATTGATCCAAAAGGGTCACATTAGGCCAAGATCTTCACCCTCTATCAACCCAATTATCCTAGAACTAAATAAATATATAACATGGAGGATTTGAATTTACTATCAAGCCTTGAATAAAATCATTGTCAAGAATCGATACCCCCTCCCCAAGATTGATGACCTGCTGGACCAACTTTGTGGTGCAAAGTTCTTCACCAAAATTAATCTCAAATCTAGCTATCACCAAATTCCCATTGAACCCACTAATGTCTAGAATACTACATTAAAATATAAGGAGGGGATCTTTGAATGGTTGGTTATGCCTTTTGGATTAACTAATGCACCTACAACCTTCATGGGGATGATGGATGACATCCTGTGACCCTTCACCAGCTCATTCATGATTATCTACCTAGATGACATACTCATCTATAATATAACATGTGAGGAACATTTTTAACATGTTTTTAAGGTGATTTAAATTCTTTAGGATCACAAGTTATATGAAAATCTCGATAAATACAAATTTAGGATGAAAACAATTTATTACCTAGGGTACGTTGTTAATGAGGAAGGAGTCCATGTCAATATAGAGAAGATTTAAGTTATTTGAGAATGTCCTACACCAAGGACCCTCACATAAATTTTTAGCTTTTTGGGTCTTATAAATTTTTATCACATGTTTATTCTTGGATTCTCACATGTTTCTTAGCCACTAACCCAAGTGACTAAAGAAGGAGCTAAAGCTATATTTTAATGGGGTGAAATACAACAAAGGGCATTTGAGAATTTGAATAATAAACTTTTCTCAACCCCTATTCTTACCTTGCCAGATTTGCATCAACCTTTCAAGTTGATGATAGATGTATCTAAATAAGCCATGGGAGTTATCATCATGCAACATGGCCATCCTATTGCATATCATAGTGAAAACTTTCACTGATACATTCAGGAAATACCTGACATATGACAAGGAGCTCTATGCCATTATGTAAGCCTACAAATAATGGAAACACTACATCTTGGGGAAAGAGACAATCATCCACACTGACCATAGACCATTGGAATTCATCCAAACATAGAGTAAACTATGAAATGAGAGGAAACAAAAGTGGGCCACATATCTGTAGAAATTCCATCTAATAATCAAACACAAAAAGGGGAGCTCAAATATTTCCATGGATTGTCTGAGCCACCCACCAATTACTACACTTATAATAGTTCTTAACCTATGTGGACATGAGACTACCACTTGGGGCACTTTGTATGAATCAAATCCTACCTTTTCTGATACATATCAGGGGATTGAAGAAGGTAAACATGTTTCTATTTTCTATTTTCAATATAATGTCCTCTATCATATGGGACATATCTATGTTCCAACTACAGAGCAATAGAAGATGATATGGGAAGCACATTTTAGTAGGATAGTTGGACACTTTGGTGTAGAAAAGACATTGGTAGTTCTTAAAAAACACTTTTATTGGTCCCATATGTGAAAGTATGTGGAAATTTACCTCAAATATTGCATCCCTTGTGTGATATCCAAGCCAACAAATAAGAAGCAAGGAATGTACACACTATTTCCAGAACTAACTAGGTCTCGCGAATCTGTCTCAATGGATTTTTTCTTAGGTTTGCCCAGTTTAAAACATGGCAAGGAATGTATTTTTGTTGTAGTTATTCATTTTTCAATAATGGCTATCATGATTACTTATAATAAAAATATATCTACTAAACAAACTGCTCAACTATATTATAGTCATGTATGGCTCCATTTTGGCCTCCCCAAATCCATTATCTCAAATCGAGATAGAAAGTTCATAAGCATCATTTGGTCCACTCTATAGAATATGATAGATACCACATTGATGAATTACATATCATTCCATCCATAGATGATGGTCAAATAGAAGTGGTGACCCACTTGATTGTTTACACAATTCAAATGTATCACTCCAAACATCCATGCACATAGGATGAGGGACTTCTTTTCATACAACATGGATATAATTGAGCCTTGCACAACTCAACCAAGCATAGTCCATTCCAAGTATGCTTTAAGTTCCAACCCATAACACTAATTGATATATCAATTTCATTCTCCACTATGGAATACACACCTCATGGGAGATCTGAGGTAGCAAAAGCAAAAAAAATCATTGAACAAATGCAACACATCTAGTAGCAAGTTCATGAAATCTTGGAGAAGATGAATCAGAAGTATAAACAATGACATGAAAAACATAGGACTACATACCATTTTTTTGTGGTTGATAAGGTTTGGTTGTGGATTTAAAAGGAATGACTTGCAGGCCCACACAAAAAAATTTGGTCTCTACAATATGGTCCCTACACCGTCACCATAAATGTTGGAGAAAATGATTTTGAGTTGAACCTACCAGCTTACCTTAGTCTACATCTAATATTCAACATGGATCTCTTCAAACCATATCATCCACCTTTATTAGAAACTTCAATCATAGCAGAATAACTAGACATTGACAAGCTTGATGCGTAGAGCTTTTCTCCAGTGGAAGAGGATCAGATTGTGGACACCTAGATGAAGACAACAAGAGGATGCTATATTCCACTTTATCATGTGGTTAAAAGGGGTCAGCTTAGCCACCAAGGTGATTGGCTCACAAAGAATAAAATTAAGACACAACTACCACACTTCATGAGGAATATTGATGCAATGGGGACCATTACTTCTCAAAGATGGAGGAATGATTTGAGATATAATTTAGGTGACAATTCGAGTGATGGTTCTACCCCAATTGATGATAGAACTTCTGGGAGACATAAATTTTGTAACGTAGTTCTAATTGACTACCCATTTGAACTCTTGGAAAGCTAAGAACAAGGAGAATGTGGTGAGATGACACTAAGATTTGATTAGTGGTTTTTGACCCCAAAAAATCCAATGGAAGTGCCCAAAATTTCAATTTTAGTAGTGCAATCTAAATATATTAAGTTTCTAAAAATAGTAATTCCTTGAATTCTATATTGTTTTAAATCATGGAAGTCAAACCAATTAATCTCCCTCAATATTGGTGGCATTCCACACACTCCTCATACTTTCAAAATGTGTATAAATGGATATGTAACTTGAAATGGAAAGCAGACATCTTTTCCCAAAGATAAACATATAGTTGTAATATGATCTTGAGTAATAAAACATCTCTTCTCAGAAAATTCATTGTTATTATGTTATTTTCATGTTCTTGAAATATTTGTTAATCAAAACTTGAGTTTTGGATCAGGCACCCTAAATTTGGTCACAAGGTTTTCATAAAACTCCAAGATGGAATTATCATTGGCTTCTTTGAGGGCAATAGCTTCAACCCACCTTGTGAAGTAGTATGTACATGTGATGATCCAATTATATCTATTACTTTAAGGGGGGGTATCATCCCTATGAAATCCAAGAATGACTATATGAAATGCTATTATACTTGTATTGGTTACAAGAGAAGGGAAAATAACATCTATTTGCCAATGAACATGGCACATTTTGAACATTTTCTTACCCAAGATCATGCATATCTAAAAAAGGTGGGAAAAAAGTACCCATCTCTAATGACCTTGGAGGATGTGGTCTTGGAAACAAAGTGCTAACCAACTGGACCATCATGGAACTGTTTAAGTAACTTTTACAATTGACATGATTCCACACACCTCAAAAACATGCCTCCTATGTCCTTAAAATTTACTTCATCTATCAACATAGGGTATATTTTGCAACCAAAAGTGCCTCCTATTAGATCTATCCAACCCATAAGACATTATCCTAATTGAAGAACATTGATTACATCATGTGTCTAACTAAAAGGTGTGTTACTTTTAGCTTCTTGTTGGCTATCATTGACTACCAACACTTGATCTTTACCTTCCTTTACCTCTACTACAAGGTGATCACATAACCATATACCAATGATAATAATTTTAACTCTAAACTCAATGTCATACTCCATGCATTTTTTTACCCACCCAACTCTCTTCTCATTGAGGTTTTTATTGAGCATAAATTCCTTAATTCTTGGGTGTAGTACCATGAGTATGATCTTTCTGTTAGAGACCATGTGCCTAATTTATTTAATCCTCTCACTACATTAAGCACATGTTTATCTACAAAAGTATACATATTTCCATATCTTTTTAACACCTAACTAAATAAGGCAATAGGTTGTTCTAGGCCTTCATCATTATGTTGCATTAACATGGTATAAATTGTGTCTAATGTAGAGAAGGCATACAAGTAGAATTATTTGCAAAAATTGGGATTAAGAAGTGTAGGGGAATGAGAGATGGACTCTTTGATGGCCTCAAAGATCCTCTTACCTTATTTGTTCCATGTAAACTCCTTATATTTCCTTAACATATGAGTAAGAGGCTTGACCAACTCTACAAAGCCTGGGATAAAATTTTATTGGTGAATTTATTTGATTTATTACATTTAATTGTATTTATTATTTATTATTTTGGTGCACTAATTACTTATTGTAATTATTTTTTTATGTTTACTAATAATTTGCACTAGATAGGATAACCTTGCTTAGCTAGTAGTTAACTTAAACACTTATCTTGTTATAGTGGAGTTCCACTCCACTATTCAGGGTAAGATAGGATAAGATTGTTTAACTAATAGTCAACTTGTTTTGATTAATTTACACAAGCTAGACACCTATCTTGTTAGTGTGGAGTTGCACTCCACTATTCATGTAGATAGATATCAGTTGAACTACACATATTGTGTGAGTTCCTTGATCTTTATCATTCATGCCTTACTCTATATAAGTAATGGTTATTTATGTATTCTATATCATATTAATATTCAATTATCATATTAATTCATTATTTGAGTTATTTATTCATTTCTATTATTATCTCATATATATAGTTATTATTTATTACTATTAATATTTTATCTCTTATTTATGCTTTCTATAATATTAATTATATCATGTAGCTAATTCTAACATGGTACCAGAGCTATCTTGAATCTATAGATTGCTAAATATTCAAGAGAAAAATATCCACATATAGGATCAGTTTTTTGATTTTGTATACATATATAAATTTGAGATTTATGGAGAATTTTTGATCTCGCCATTGAGTTTAGAGTGCTTGAGATAGTCAAAATTGTCTAGAATTTTGTCCAAATTGGGCACAAGAGGTGAAATTGGCAAGGGTTTGATCTAGAAGCACCATGCCCAAATCTAGTGGGTACCTAAAACTCAAAGCATTTTTGAGCAAAGCAAACCTCACGGTTGCATTTGAAAGACAATTTGTCCAATTTGGACACAGCTACTCTAAAAGACAAAAAAATTTTGGCTCCCAGGTACAGCCATATGGACCATATGGACTGTGTAGATAAAAAATAAATAAAATTTGGTAGTCATATTTGAAAGGGAAACTTTGAAATCCCACCATTTGAACACCAAGAGGTATTTTTGAGTAATTTTTTTTTTGAAATAGCTTAAATTTTTGTGCTCTTCACTACTGTACTTTTAGTTTTTTTAAATATTTTCCAAATTTTTCTAGAATTTAGATTTTTATATAGTTGATCTTGCCCATCCTAATTTTTACAACTATAGAAGCTCATAACTTTCACATACGACCTTGAATTGAGGTCCCATTTTTTTCAAAGTTAATATTTTTTTGAGCACAACACATTGGTGTAGAATTTGTTTTAATAAAGTGCATATTTTTTGTATTTTTAGACTAGAGGTCCTAAATGAGCTTTTTGTAAATTGGAAAAATTATAATCCAGCCTTGTAATTGCACTCAATTATAAAGTGCCAAAAATAATTACTAGGTGGGGTAAAACTAGGTAATTCAAGTGGGTTTTATGGTGTGTTTTGTACTTTGATTTTTGCTTTGTGATAGTTTATTTATGATTAAATTATGGGGAATCGTAAGTTCTCACTATTAAAAACATACAACTATGATACATGGAAACTTAATGCTTGCAATGCATTAATGATTATAGGATATACGTCTTATATAACAACTCTTCTTACTGCACCTACTGATGCAAAAGAGTTACAACACTTTATCTTTGAAACTACTAAAGTAATTGGATGTATTCAATCTTATATGTCTTTAGATTTGAATTTCCATCTTGACAAATGTACAACTCCAAAAGAGGCTTGGGATAAATTATCATCATTCTTTGAAAAAAAAATGAGGTTCATGGTTACCACATTGATAACAAACTCATTATTCTGGATCCTTAAAATTATTCTACAATACAAGAATACATCAATAAAGTCATAGATCTTAGAGGATAACTTTCTGAATGTAAAATTGATAAAAAAGATATTCAATTGATTTTCAGTGCCTTACATAAATTAGGTCCTGAATATTCATCTTTTGTCTCTAAATTTTATACTCATCAACTCACATTGGGCACATCTTATCAAATGGCCACCTTTGATTTATTCTCTAAGATTCTAATAGATTAAGAAGAAAATTCAATAGTTATGAGTCTAATTAAGTCATCCAAATCTCAAGCTTTAGTTACAAGTCAACCTCAGTAGAAACAATTTTCAACATCAACATCAAGTATAGATTCAAGTAAAAGGAAGAAAAATAATTAGAATAAGTTAAAAAAAAGATAATAATAAAGGGAAATAATATTCCTCACAAGGATATTATAATCTATTAATAAGAAAGGGGATTCACAAAAAAATACTAGCAATCCTTGCCCTTATTGCAAAAATGGGTTTCATAGTGAATAAGATTATTAGAGAAAAGAGATTGATAGACTTAAGGGTCTTCTCAAAAATAATAACATAAATCAATCCTATTCAAAGGATTCTTCCACTCCTTCAAATTTAGGGAAAGGGAAAACTATGGCACTAGTTACACTGGCAAATTATCCCAAGTCATTGGTCATTAACTCAGGTGCTTCACACCATATAGGTTCTGATCAAGAGTAATTTTCTAGAGTAGTACCAAGTTCCTTACCTCATATTCTCATAGGTGATGATTCTAAGGTAGATGTTATAGGAAAAGGTGCATTTGATGTTCATAGTGGTGTATTTGAGGATGTCCTCTATGTGTTAGAGTTATCAACTAACCTTCTTTCTATCTACCAAATCACTCACTTTGATACTGGTAGGAAAGTTGAGTTCACACCCAATATTGTATCAATCAAAAAATTAAAGGATATTGCCTTAGTTTTAGTGGGAAAAGTAAACATGAATACTTGAATTTATTCATTCTCCCACTTTGTACCTTAGTCTTCCTCTATAGATTTACTCTCATACATTGATTGAGTGAGAAAGTTATGGAATGAACGGTTAAGTCATCTGAACTACCACTATTTACATTAACTTATTCAGTAGGAGATGGTTATAAGAATTCCAAAAATTCAGTTTTTAGGGGGTGTATGTCATGTTTTTGCCTTAGGAAAACATCCAAAGGATAAGTTTGATAAAGGGAAGCCTTGGAGGGCTACACAAGTCCTCAAAATTATTCATAGTGATTTAGTGGGTCCATTACCTATTTTGTCTTTTAGTAAAACCCACTATATTCTCACATTTATTGATGAGTATTCAAGATATACTTGGGTTTATTTTATAAAACTCAAGAGTGAAGTATTTTATAGATTTCTAGAGTTCAAAGCTCTAGTAGAGAAACAATCTGAGAAGTATGTCAAGATTTTTTGCACTAATAATGGGAGGGAATATGTGAACAAGTTTGAAATTTTTTGTGCTCTTAAAGGAATTGATATTTAAAATTAAACTACATACACACCTCAAAATAATGGTGAAGAAGAGAGGAAGAACATATTCTTAAAAGAGATGGCAAGTTATATGATTCATGCAAAATCATTAGTACTTGAGTACTAGGCAGAAGTGATTAATTATGTTGTATATATACAAAATAGATTTGCTCATAAATATTTAAATTGGATAACACCTCTTGAATCTTGGTGTAATAGGAAGCTAGATGTGCATCATTTCAGAGTCTTTAGTAATCCATCATGGGCTCACATACCATCAGACAAGCATCATGCTTTATAGCAACAAAGCTGAACTTACATATTTATGGAATATCTTGATGGTGTTAAGGGATATCAGCTCATTGATCCATATTCACATGAGTTTATTAATCAATAAGTATTCACTTTGAATAAATTCATTCATACTTATCTTCTAACATTTCTCATTCTTCTTCCTTAGAAGATTCAAATAGTAGTGATAATGATACTCCTACTTCATCTACTCATAGGGATGGTGATGTAATACCTCCCCAATAGGATTTAGTAGCACATGCTCCTCCTCTTCCTCCTCTAGATCCTCTCCCATTTATGAATTTATAGGATAGATATACTTTGGTGGATGTATACCCTCTTGTTAGGGATCCATTAGATAGAAGGATAACATAGTCATAACATGATCTTCCACATTCCTACATTACCACAACTTTTGATCCATAGTTTTTTCAAGAAGCCATAGGGATAGTTGAGTGGTATTAAATGATGGAAGAATATTATGACTTATTGATTATGAACAACACTTGGGATCTTTTTCCTCTTCCTAAGGGAAGGAAATTAGTATGATGTAGGTGGATATATCATACTAAGTTTGTAGCAGATGGAAATATTGATAATTATAAAACATGCTTAGTGGCCAAAGGTTTTTTTATAAGCAAAAGGCATTGACTATACAAAAACCTTTGTGCTTGTTGCTAAGATGAATTGTATTCACCTGATACTATCTATTTATGTAGCTCATGGTTGGGCTATACATCAGATGGATGTGAAGAGTGCATTTCTTCATGGGGATCTTCATGAGGATATTTATATGAAGTAACCACAAAGGTTTATTCAAGATTCTTCACCTATATGTTGCTTAAATAAGTATCTCTATGGTCTAAAACAATCCCCTAGGGCTTATTATTCTAAGATGGACACATTTCTTCTCTCAATTGGGTTCTTGAGATGTCACTCAAATCAGAATGTCCACATTTTATGGCAAGAGGATTCACTATTATACTTAGTGATCTATGTTGATGATCTCATTATTATAGGGAGCACAACATCCATCATCAATATTTTTAATATTATACTTAATTATAGTGTTTCTATGATAGACATGGGATTATTGCATTATTTTCTTGGGATTCAAATAACATAGTCTTCTTCTAGGATTACACTTTCACAACCCAAGTATGCCATGGACTTGTTATCTTGGTTTCACATGGTTGATTGTAGTCCTACACTGACTCCTTTATTATCTAGGGTGAAACTTGAGGTTCATTGTTCCATTCCCTTGGTTGATGCCACATTATATCACCATCTTGTAGGCAACCTCATCTATCTGACTCATATATGACTTGACATTTCATATGTAGTTAGCATGGTTTCACACTTTATGCAGACACCACATAAGCTTCATTGGAGAGCCACCAAATGAATTTTGGGGCACTATCAAATACATGATTTACTATATAATAGGTACAGGTTTAGACTTGGTGGAATACATAGATTTTGATTGGGCTAGTAATTATGATGATTGTAAGTCCTCTTCTGGTTATAGTTTTCACTTTGGATCTAGCCCCATTTGTTGGTAGAGTAAGAAATAAAATGATATTTCTATTTCATATACAGAGGCTAAGTATCATCGTGTTGTTAATGCCACTATTAAGGCTATTTGACTTTAAAATATTCTCACTGAACTTGTTATTCCATTTCAAAAGCCATCAATCATCTATTGTGACAACTAGAGAACTATCTAGATATCAAAGAATCTAGTTCATCATCAGAGAACCAAACACATAGAGATCCATATGCACTTTATTAGGGCACTGATTTAGGTGGAGATCATTAATCTTCAATATTATCTTATAGAGGACTAGATTGTAGATATTTTCACCAAACCTTTCACTGAGAGAAAGTATCTTCACTTGTGATCTCTTTTTGGGGTGTGGGACATCAGTTCTTCAAGGGACATTAGTTATTCAAGGGGGGTCTCCTAGACCTTCATTTTGAGGAGTTTTTTCATTTAGGTTTTCTCCTTTCCTCATCTATTTGTATAGAGTACCTAATATGGCTACACATTGTCAGGACTCTTACTTGCATATCCCTATGTAAGCTTTACTTATGGGGGGTGTTGTTGCATTTATTTTCTTTATTATATTTACTTGTATTTATTATTTATTATTTTAGTGCACTAATTACTTATTGTAATTATTTTAATATGTTTATTAATAATTTGCACCAGATAGGATAAGCTTACTTAGCTAGTAGTTAACTTAGACATTTATCTTGTTATAATGGAGTTCCACCCCACTATTCAGGGTAAGATAGGATAAGATTTTTTAACTAATAGTCAACTTGTGTTGATCATTTACACAATTTGGACACCTATCTTTTTACTATGGAGTTTCACTCCATTATTCATGTAGACAGATATCAGTTAAACTACACAGGTTGTGTGAGTTCCCTGATCTTTATCATGCACACCTTGCTCTATATAAGCAATGGATATTTATGTATTTCATATCATATTAATATTGAATCATCAAATTAATTCATCATTTTAAAGTTATTTATTCATTTATTTTATTATCTTAGATATATAGTTATTTTTTATTACTATTATTGTTTTATCTCTTATTTATGATTTCTATTAGATTCATTAGATCATATAGTTAATTGTAACTCTCTTATGAAATTAATCATCCTCAAGAAACTATGTAGAAATTTATTTGGATTTAACTCTATAAAGCTCTATCGAAAGATCATATTCAGACACTACATAGCCCAAACTATCTACCCTCATGAATATCAAAGATGTACTTGTTAGGATTCAAAGACACTCCAAACTGCCTGCATCTTTTAAAGACTAGTTTCAAGTGAGTTATGTGGTTAGTTGGGTGATTAAAAAAAATATTGATGTCATCAAGGTAGATTAAAACCATGTCATTGATTAATACCTCAAAGGAAACATCCATTTTCCTTTGTAAAGTTATTGCTGCATTGGATAATCCAAAGTGGATTTTCATGTTTGTATCAGTGCCCCACTTTATAGTGAAGGAAGTCTTATGCCTATCCTCTTCCTTATCCAATATTTTGTTTTATTTAGAGTAACCATCAATAAATTATAATATATAATATATTTCAACCTTATAAATAATCTAGTCCATTGAGGTAGTGGGTAATGGTCTCTTAGAGACACCTTATTTAGGTCTCTAAAGTCAACACACAAGCATATTTTCCCATTGTTATTCCTCATTAGCACATGTTTTTCCACCCATGAGGAATTTTTTATGTGGAATATAATCCTTTAATAAATCATCTTGAATAACTCCATTCTCATTATCTCTTCCACCTTTGTATTGATAGTCCTTTATTTTTGTCTCATTAGCTTTGCATTACTTTCCAATTCTATGGTATGTTATGCAATTGTGGGGTCAAAACATTTTAATTCATGGTAATACCATGTAAAAACATACAAATATTATTTTAATATATAAATGAATGTATATCTTTCCTCTATTATGTTAACATTTCCCAATTCAACAAATTGTCCTTGAAGATCTCTACTCTCTCATAGTGCTCTTCTTTAGTAGATATATATGCTTTGTCCTTTCTCATCTACTCATCTTCATTGAATATTATTTACATAGTCACAAGTCCATTAGGTATATTTTTATACCTTACCTAAAATATTTTATCATCATATTGGTGTTGGAACTTACTTTGGTTTTTGTGACATAATTTTGTCTCTTGCATGAGAAAACACACAATTTTCTCATCATTATCAAAAACTTGCCAACTCACCTCATTATCAAGTACAATTAACCTACATATAATATTTAACATGGATTGAATTTTAATAACTTTTAACCCCTCTACAATCTCATACTAGGATTCAATTGATGCAAGTCTATCTAAATGTTGGTTTGCCTCTCTTGGTATAGATTGTATGTCAAATGCCAAGAAATCCTCTATGAAGTCCCACATTATATGTTTATAGGCCTTAAATTGTTTTTTTTTACTAAAATTATACCCCTTACCTCTTTCAAAATAATATCGCTATCACCCTTTACTATAATGAGTTTGACACCTCTCTTTTCTTTTTTCAATCCATGTAGAAGAGCCTCATACTCAGCCATGTTGGAGGTGCAACTGAATTAGAACCTTATAATTGAGTATTATTTATGATTTGAATGTGAAATAAACATGAATACAACCCAAATACTATTATTTTACCTTGATCCATCAAATAATAAGGTCTCTAAAACATCTTCCTCTTGAGTTATGTTTGTTATGCTAGGTATAGAATATCCTATTCATGCATACAATACACTCCCAAATTTTCCTCCTCAATGGTGTTATAAGGATCAAATACAAGGTTTTAAATTTCCCATTAATCCAAGTGGAGGTCTAGTATTTCCTCAAGGTGATCATTAGGCTCTTGTTCACTAGCATTCACATCTTCATCCAGTATTGTGTAATTAACATTTGAAAGATTGGGAATATAGGGTTCTAATTAAAACCTTGAAAGAGAATCAAACCTAATAGTGACCCTAGTCCCATATCTGGTCATAAAGACCATCTATGACAAAAAAGAATAAAAATAACCTCCAAAATTTTTAGTAAAGTCCCTATATAGGTACAAGAAAAATATAGGGGTAAGTCAGCAAACATAACATCTTGAGTAATGACACAATTAGGACATGTTAATAATGTAATATTTAGTTCCTTAAAGACACCTATTTTTTTTGTGGGAGAACAATCAAACTATAGAACACCCTTTTCATTATGCATATACTTGAGTTCATGTTTGTTTGTTATGGCTTTAGGCATGATTGAAGTTGAGGCACCATAATCTATCATTAAATTATGGACAAGATAGTCCCCTATGATTACTCACAATTAAAATAAAGGGGGATTAAAAACTTTAGGGGGTTGGGAAACATTATGATCTTGGACCTGACTAGGAGATTGAACTTGATTAGGCTGACTATTATTAACATAAATAATACTTACCTTATCATCTACCTTATTCACATGAGAAAGCTTGGAGAGCTCTTATTGAAGGATGTATTTTTACCATGAAATGGACTTAAAATCCCACATATAAATGGTAATGTTACATCTCTTCATATGGTCTGTAATGTTGAATGGAGAACTAGTACCTTTGGATTTCATCTTGGAGGTAGAAGTGACATTGACACTTGAGTGATTTGAGGAAAAAAAAGAACCTTTTATTATTTCCCATGTCACTAAGGTATTTGTTGATTTGGAGGGAATTAGTGGCTACCTTCTAAGTGGTAAGTTGTTGGATGACTTATGGAGGTGTAGAAGAGACCATTGGCTACCCCAATATATCATCCATCATCCTCCTTTTCACCCTTGTATGGGTTGTAATTGATTCATCTACCTTTTGTGAAGTTTACCCCATATTTGATGTCATATGTTCAAACCTATTCTCTCTCTCTTGAAAATTCATACAAGTCATATCAGTTGGTGCCTTACCCATATTTTCTTGTTTTTAGTTTAAAACCTCTGATGGTGTCATGGTATACAAGCTACAATAAATCATTAAAGGACCTTGTGATATATGAGGCATTGTATCATGGCTTTGAAATAGGGAAGATTGATCTCAATTAGGATCCTGACATGCCCCTCCATTTGTAGACATTACTATCTCATTGGACTACCCCATGATTGCTTCCATTGGCCTTCTTGTGCAAGGTTATTTTTTTTGTGTGTACCAAGGATCTTGATCTATTTGAAGCTATGGTATTGTATCTATTTTAAGGTCTATCTTAAGTGAATTGTACTTGATTTTGTTGTATTTGTGGGTAATGAGGCCTATTATAATAATGATATTGTTATGGGGCCTAATAAGTGTTTTGGTAAGGTCTATATGAGGTCTATTATTGCCTTTCTAAATCCACCAACTTATTGTTTTGTGTTTTCGATAAGCCTTCAATTTTCCCAAGCGTATATAATTAGATGTCATATGATTATCCTTAATTGTTTGGTGAAGGTAAAGAGGTAATGGTGGGTAGATTATGTTAGAGCTCAATAAATATAGGCATGAGGGGTCTTGGCATTAGTTTCCCTACTTGTATCAAAAAAATTCTACCCTTATAAATATCTCATAAGCTTTAGGTAGAGTTTCCCCACACATGGATTGAATCATGACTACAAGATCTAAGTTTAAGGATCTTGGGTAGTAAAGATAAGAATAATTGGGTGTTGTTTTAATGATGACAAGTATTTTATCCAATGTTTTTTGGAATCTATAGTTGAAATCAACCATAGACTCTTGGTGTGCCTTCTTGATTGAGGTGAGATACTATACTAGTGACACATGGTCACTCATATCTTTAAAATGATTTCAAATACACTCACCAAACTCATATTAGGTATTTATTGAGGTAGGATTCAGACCCCTATACCATTACAGGGCCTTGCCTTTCAAGGATGTAGCTAGTAGTCTCATGGATACATTCTCCTAGGTGGTATTATACATTGAACATAGGTTTACACTGTCTATTATGTTAGCCATATGAGTGGTGGAGTTTTATACTTAAAAATAGGGAAACCTCTTTAATGAGGTAGTTGGGATATCATCATATTGTTAAAGTTTAAGATGACTTCCATCATTAAAGCCCAGAGCCACAGAGCCATTGTTAGCTATTGTGAAGAATTGTTTGATCTGTAAGAATTTCTAGCTTTGACTTTTTGAGTTCTCTACTTTGAAAATTTATTTGGGAAAGTTTATTACATCAAGTCTTCAGCCATTTTAAAATTGTCATAGACCTCTTTATCTCTGCATCCTCTATTTCCCTTACTAGAATTTTCTTGCTTACTAGACCTCAAATCTCTCTGCCATGGAATTCGAAAAAGCCCATACAACCTCCACACTAGAAATCATAAATGAATCTGAATTAGAAGGAACCTATAAACTCCCTTCTTTCATTCCTGAACAAATATCTGATTGTCCAAATATTGAGATTACTGAAGAAAACCTTGAAAAGGAAAATATCCTATACAAACCTCTGGCTATCAAAGCTTCACATGTTTATAAGAAGTCTGAGTTGTTAAATTCTAAGTTTGTCTATAATTCTACTTATTTGTCTTTTGTAAAGCCTCAAATCAAATATGTCAAGTTAACCCTTAGCTATAAGCCAAAGAAAAGTTTCCAAACAAATTTATCATCTTTATTACCTGAACCAGAGATCAATTATATCAGGTCACATGAAGATGTAAAATTTGTTCACTTTGGTCTTATTAGAATACATATAACTCCTTTGATTCCTAGTAATATAAAGCCTATCATATATCTTGCTTTATGTGATCATTGTCAAGTAAGTTTCAAGCATTCCTATCAAATATCCAGTCTTGGTCGCTTGAATGATGAAGTAATTTGTTTTGAGTTTTGTCCTAATCTCTCTGTCACAGTTTGCGATAAGGGATGTAAAGAAGTTAAAAATGGATCTTTAGATTGTTGGGGATTATTCACCTCCCTTTTTGGTCTTGATATGTTTGGTGAATTTAAGTATGCCTCTATTAATATTTTTGTTGTCTATAGTATGATAAATACTAATCATCTAAAGATCCTAGAAAATCTGCCTTATGCCAGAAGATTGAATGGTACTATCCAACTCTAGAAAGGTCATATAGAGTCTGTAGAGATACCTTCTGATTGGAAACTTGACTGGTTGAAAAATTTTTATCCTAAAATGAAAGGTTAAGCCATAGTACATAAAAGTGATGGCAGAACTATAAATATACTTCCCATATCTTTGTCTATTAATTCTTCTCATCTTTCTCCATCCAAACCATCTACTTCCTCTTCTCGTAGAACTATAAAAATAGGTCATATCTTGATTGAAGATGAAGAGATCAACCAAGGGAATGATCCAAAGTATCAATTACCCTGCACAATGATGAATCTTCCTCATGAAGATAGTCTGGAATTCTACACAGAGAACAAAGTTACTCTATACAAAGGTGGAAGATAGCCACCAAATAAAGGGGTATATAAGCAGCCAGAAGGAACTGTATAATATTTTTTGGCCACTTATCAAGGAGATGTTGAGCCCTCAAATGAGTTTAAATAAATAAATTATACTACAAGGTTTAACTCACATTTCACAAAAAAATTTGATGATCTCTGTTGAGATGTTCTGTATATAAGAGATAATATAGAGAAGATGTAGAAACAAGTGTCTTCTATTGATTCTAAACTAGATATTTTAGAAGATAGTTTAGATTGGCTTTCTAAACAAGATCAGCAAGTAGAATCTTCTACTAAAAATCATGTTTGCTCAATGACTTTCAGCTCTAATTTCAAGACTGGCAAAAAGTAGTCTAATACTACCCTTATGCAAAGAATGCATGCCCAATTGCAGCCGTGGTATCTTAATATTGATGACCTCAATCCATTGAATGAGATTAATGCATGGTGTAATTCTATGCTTGTCATCACTATTAATGCACATTTAGATCAAGTTAGAACAACTTGCTTTGCTACAAAGTTTTTCTGGTGTATTATCAATCAATGGTGGAATACCATGTCTGAAGCCGAACAATATGAGCGTGTACATAATCAGCCTGATTCTTTAGCCACATTATTTAATTTGTTGATAAATGAGTTTACACCTCTAGTTGATAATAGAGAACTGGAATCTAAGAAATGGCTTCTCAAAATGGAGCTATGTGACTTAAAGTAGTTTGATGCATTTGCCAAGCAATTTAGAGAATTGGCATATTAAAGTAAGAGCTTTTCATCCACTAAGATTAAGATCAAATTTTTGCATGCTCTACCATATAATATTATTGATAAAATTATTTCTTATATTGATCTTAAGGTACTGACAATTGAAGATCTCTCTCTCTCAGATGTGATTGATTTTTCTAAACAGCAAGCTATGTGCTTAGTCTCTGAGACTAAGTCTATCCAGAAGCTCACCAAGCATCAAACATCCCAGATTGCTCCAGCCTTTCCAAAAACAACCCCATTTGGATGTAGGCCATTTGTACAACCTCAAAAATAGTAGAATCAGTGCCACAAACATCTCTCCTTTCAGCACTACTCCTTTCCTCGCAAGCATTCCTATGCACCTCTTCATCGTTTTCTCAAGAAATAATGCACTGCTCGTCCTCCTCCCAAATAGACAATTTGCTACATTTGTCGCAAACCTATCCATATTGCTCCCTAGTGTCACTACAAGAATCCTACAGTCAAAGTTATTTTCACCTCCAACGTAACAGCATGGTGGGATATTGTAGATTTTGATGAATATTTTTAACTACAGGATGACATCTATGAACAAATTCTAGATGATCTCCCAGAAGAAGATTCAGTAGACTATGATGATGCAGATGCTCTAGAGTCATTAGCCAATGACTTGGAAAAACTACTAACCAACATGCAATGCCCATGGTACTAGCCTCAGCACCATGATTTCTCATAGCTACCATATCAAGCACACAGAGCCTAGTCTAGACATCATCAAGAAGTACCAGAAAGACCAGAGAAACCCAGAGGAAGAGGATACTCTAGAGGAGAAGGAACATCTAGAGGGAGATAACCCTCTATGCCATGAATGCCACCAACATTGCAAAGGCCTCAACATCCTCCTTTACAATATCAGAGCTCTTTCAAGCCTAGCGACTCTTGGATCAAAAACAAATTAAACAGTAGAGATAGTCCAAGAGAAATCCAAGCACCAAAAATTGAGCCACAGTGGGATATATTATTGCCCATAGAAGAAGAAGAAGAAGAAGAAGAAGAAAAGTATGAAGAAGTAGAAATTTCTTTCTACTCAGACCAAGATTACTGCCTAGGTGAATGTAGTAACCTCCAAAAAGAAGTAGAACTAGAAATAGAAGACATTTATATTGAACAATCCATTATTTAAGACCCAAGGAGACAAAAATTGGTATGTACTAGTATTCCTCCTTTGGAAATTCCACAACTAGCTTATCTTACTCAGTTGATTAATGGAAAGTTTGCCCAGTTCATAACTTTAGAAATCAATGGTAGACTAGTAGATGCTCAGATAGACACATGAGCTTCTCTTTTTTTTGCAAAATCACAACTCATCCATGATTGGAAGACATTGGATGATGCCTTAGCTTATAAGAGCTTAGATGTCTAAGGGAATAGTTTTATCTGCAATAAATATAAACATCAACAGACCTTTTAGATAAAAAATAAAATCTTCCATGCTAACTTTTTTACCTTAGATAAAATGCCTGCAAATATTCTTCTAGGCAGTGCCTTTATTGATAGATACTCGCCCTATGGTTCGACCACCAAGAGTATCATGTTTACAATAGAAAATGAAAGGCTTAGAATACCTCACCTCATTTATGCAACTAAGTAATTTCCAAGCTCCATGACTCAAACACCTCAAACAATAATCCTAGCTAAAATACAAGAAATAGGAGACAAGATTAAAGCCACTATCTGTTCTGACAACCCTCGGCAATTTTGGTCAAAATCTATGCCTGAGATGGACATAAAAATCCTCGAAGGTAAGCATATGAAGATTGGGAAAAAGATCCCAATACCAACTTAGGATTATAATGATATGGAACTCTAGATCAAGGAACTGGAGGCAAATGGCTTCATTGAGAAATCAACTTCCCCTTTCTGTTGTTATGCTGTTATGGTTAATAAACATTCTGAATAGAAAAGAGGAAAGAAAAGAATGGTCATAAATTATTGACCATTGAATGCTATTACTCAGCCATTTCCATATCCAATTCCAGATAAAATCTACTTGTTAGAGAAAGTTTTAGCATGTAAATACTTCTCCCAGTTTGATTGTAAGTCAAGCTTTTATCAGATCAGAGTCAAAGAGGTTGACAGAGAAAAGACAACATTTAGCTACCCTTTCGGCCATTTCCAGTGGACAATGATGCCTTTTGGCTTGATGAACACACCAGCATATTATCAAGCTCATATGGATAAGATTTTCCAAGGCACTTCTAACTTTATTTGTGTATATATTGATGATATACTAATTTTCAGCAATTGTTTGACTGACCATTTTACTCATCTCTCCCATTTATTTCAACTAGCTCAAGATGCAGGAATCGTGATTTAAAAAACCAAAATTTAGTTATGAAAAACTAAATGCAATTTCCTTGAAATGGTGATCTGAGATTCTAGACTGCAGATACAGCCACATATAAAGGAGAAAGTCATCAATTTTCCAGAGAAGCTAGATAAGTCTAAGCTTCAAGCATTTTTGGGATTGCTAAATTATCTAAATAGCTTTTATCCAAACTCTAGTGAAGACAGGTTCATTCTTCAATAGCTTCTCTAGAAGAAGAAAGCTTTATGTTGGGAAGAACAACATATAACAGCCATCCAAAAGATTAAATCTATGGTTGCCTCACTCCCAGAGCTTCATATCCCAAAATCTGATCAATTGAAGGTTTATATTGATGCCTCCGATATTGCATGGGGAGGAGTACTTGTTTGTATATTTGATAATAAAGAATTCATTTATGAATTCGCTAGTGGAGTTTTTAGTCCTGATGTACTTAAATGGATTTCTTTTGATAAAGAAATCTATGTTGTAAAGAAATGCTTAGAGAAGTTCATGTTGAAACTTCTCCATTTACCCCACTTTGTTGTAATTACCGACTATACTAGATTTTTGACCTTTAAAGAAAAAGATCATGGTCGGAAGGATGGTCACGATAAATATGTTAGATGGCAAGCATTTTTTAACCAGTTTAATTTTTCTATTGAACACATCAAAGGTACTAAAAATGTAATTGCAGATTGGCTTAGTAGAAATCCTCCTGCCATACTGATGCACCAACCCATTCCTAGTTTTAATCTAACCAAAATATATAATCAAGGATTTCCTTCTTTGAACATCCTTGTCCAAGAGAAGATTCTTCATGAAGGGTTGCATCCCAGATATACAAGGATTTCATATACAGCAAGACAAGATTTACAAATGTATTCAGCAGCTACCATCCAGGTAAATCACCACCAGAATTCTGGAGTCATCTAATCAAAAGGCTGAATAGTGAATTTCTATACCACCAATTCACTAAATTATTAAATCATCCATTATGGACATGGTTGATAAAAATTAGGTTTCCTTTTAATGAACATATGTACTGATGGATTGCTAGGCATGGCCCACACTGAATACATGAAGAAGAGAACCATGATCAAGACACTGTCGTGCATACTATCATTAGAAGACAGTTGGAGTGGGAATCTTATTTCTACATCACTCCACGATATCATGCATGTGAAGCTGGACCCCAGCACTGGCATCTTTCTAGTACCTTCTAGTTCAGATGTCTTTTCAATCTAATTAGTGAAGATGACTTAGTGGATGAAGCAGAAGCAATGTTGGACCCACGTTACCAAACATCATCATCATCCAGCGCATCCAACAACATTTCCTTGTAGACTAACTTTCACATTGTAAAGTATGATGGGACTTGACACTACCTTGACAGAGACTCAGGCAGGACCTCCCAAAATACTATATATAGGCCTCTCCTCTATAGCATTTTAATTGAAAAATTTCTAAGCATTAGAAATCTAGTAGCCTTGTTTTCAAGAGCATGTTCTTCTCTTGCCCTTTTTGAAGGATCCTGAGAATCAAAAATTAAAAAAAGTGTTTGTAATATTTGTTTTAGTAATAGTGTGAAGCCATAGCCATTCATTTCCTACCTACTGTCATGGGTTTTCTATTATAAAAGATGTAAAAGGAGGCGTCTACTGACAATTATATCTAGGCCTTGTCATTGGCATTGGTGACTTTTAGGGGACTGTGTATGGAAAAAATTTGTAGACTTTACAAATGTGGGAGAATTAGGGGGTCTAAGGTTTGGGTTTAAAATTAGAACCCTCTTTCTCCTTGCAATATCTAATGGAAACTCAATGGACTGAACTGTATTACCTTTTGAAGTAGACCTAATGGAGATTTGGTGCATGAACTTGCCTCCCAATCTATTAATGACTATTATAATACTTTGAAGCATATTTCCACATTTCCAAGTTATCCCAAAAATATTTCCAAGTTCCTTGATTAAAATCCCACCCAACATGATAGAACTGTTGGAGTCCTAAGTTGTACCTTACGAAGAAGAGAAATGTTCAAGTCCTTTTTTCAAACCTAGTCCAACATGAGATTGAATTAAGATCATGGGTTATATATTTATAGGTAAAACCTATATATTTTAAGGGGATAACTCCCCTAATATGGAAATTTAGTGCTTTCTTAAGATTTAAATATATCTTAAGGAAGAGGGAGACAAGTGGAAACTAAAACTAGAATCTAACCTATGTGGTGATATACCAATTAATCAATGATCTACTCTTAGCTATTAATTTGATGATTACTAATGAATCTAATGAAGACAAGGGTTAATCAGACTCTTCCATGATGTTTAAAACATGAATGTTTTGCATGAATATTGATAAGAGACCTATAACTTGAAGGATGAAAAGAGATAGGTTTGAATAAAACACTAAAACCTATGATAATTCAAGTTAAACCTCATTAGCTAATACTTAATACAACCTATAAGAAACCAAAAATATTGAAGCATGGTACATGAAGGATATATATATGATGAATAATCAACATACATTCTATAGATCAAACTTCAACAAGGTATTGTTAGCCAATTTTCACACCCAAGTTTTGCATATTTATTTTTGGCTAAAGTGCAAAATTCTTATTGATTTATCCCCCCCACAAAAAAAATACCAAGTGTTATTTCATTTAAAATACTTTGTTTAGTCTTTTTTTCAAGTGTTATTTTGAGCTTTTTTCTCAAGTGTTGTTTCTTTCAACAAGGTTTCACTTTGGGGTTTTTGTCCAAGTCTTAAAGGAATTATTTTAGACTTTTTATCTAAAACAAAAAGTTTGAAGAAATTGGTCAATTTCAAGATTTCCAAAGGGTCACTTACAAAATTTTGAAGGGTCTTTTCTCATGGAAGTGTCCTTTGAAAAAAGTTTGAAGGGTATATTTAAATCTTTTTGAAAGGCATCTTCAAGATTTTCAAATAAAAAGTGTCCTTTATAAATTCTTTAAAGGGTTTTTTATTTCAAATAATTGATCCAATTCACATTTTTGAGAGGGAAATTTACAAAAATTTTGAAGGAATTGTTTTAGACATTTTATTTGAAACAATCTTTTTGAAAGGTCTTTTTCTCATGAAAGTGTCTAGTTCAAGATTCCTGAAGGGAAATTTTTAATTTTTCCAAAGGGTCTTTTCTCTTCTGAAGGGACACTTTCAAAAATTTCAAAGGGACACTTTTCTATAAAAGGAATGATTCTTTCTCTTGTGAAGGGATATTTTCAATATTTTTGAAGGGTCGTTTCTAGGGAATTGGTCCTTTGCATTTTTTTGAAGGAATTGTTTTAGACATTTTGTTTGAAATGATATTTCAGAAATAATTGGCTCTTAAGGGTTTTCCAAAGGAATTGTTTCTCATTAAAGTTCCCTTCAAAAATTACAAAGGGTCCTTTTCTCTAAGTAATATTTATAAAAGGTAAAGTTCAAATTCTCTAAAAGACACTTTGTAAAATCCTGAAGGGACACATTAAAAAGTCCAAAGGGTCTTTTCTCAAGAAAGTGTCTAGTTCAAGATTATTGAAGGGTATGTTCAAGATTGGTGAAGGGAATGTTCAATCATTTTAAAGGGAACTTTTCACAATCAAAGGAATAGTCCACTTGCAAGTTTAAGAAGGGGCCTGAAAGGTTATTTCTTGTAGAGAAAATGGTCTACATGAAAATTATTTGGGGAAAATGCTGAAGCAAAGGCCCAAGTAAAAAACCCTAAGGGAATGGTCCTAGTATAATTATGGTTATATGGATTTCAACTTCAAGGTGATGAGTTAATAACTAATGTTTAAATAAGTGGGTCCTAGGCAAATCGATGGTCCTCATTCAAACTCTCAAAGGTCCAAACGCTCTCATTCTTCATTTACCAAAGTATATCAAAGAGTTCATCTCACCATTGATTAGGTCACAATATAAGTTATTTTTTAATGTAAAATCAAAGTAATAATTAGTTGTAGACATACTCCAAATGATGCGTCTTTAAGGCCAATAGAATGAAAGTGACTCTTCCCTACACTATTCCACACCTCAACAAGCCAATGAAAAGTTGTTAGCATCATGATAAATATACAACAAGTGGACTCTCATTTTCATAACCAATTTATTTCATTACTTATCTCAAAAATATCTTGTTTTTGCTAGTACAACTATTAGGAAAGCATCTTTGAGTGAGAAAGCTAGTTGTGTAACCACTTAAGGTGACATGGATCAATTGAATGGCCCAAAGAAAAATCATTTGAAAAGATGGTTGTAGCTAAAGATGGAGAATCCTAATAGATTGATTCTTCTTTATATTGCCAAATTATTCCTCCTCTCACTTCTTCTATACTATATATACAACCCTTGGACTAGTGTAAAATAAGAAACCACATAGTTTATGAAAATTCCCTATTAGATTGATGTCACATTTTGCCTTTAAGCATTAGGTACCAATATATTTATTTCAGGTTTTTTGAATAATTATATAGTTGTGTAAGAGATGTATAGTGACAATAAGTGATGATTTTCCATCATTATATCCTTTATACTTCATGCCTAAGAAAAAGTTTGTTGTCTAATAGGTCATATAGATTATTTCCAAGTGTATTGAATTGTTTTAAGTGTATAACTATTCTTGGAATGTGTAATTTTATTTTTAGTTCATTTGCCTTGTGTCATTTCATGCATCTCACCTCTATACTAAAATACTTATGTTAAAAACCCTTAGAGCTTTGGAATGGTCTATGAATTTTTATGTTCTATGCACTATAATATGATAATCATGTGGAAGATAATCTTGGTATATCTCCACTTGTAGAGTAGGTTTTATTTTTATGTAATCTCTAGCTCTCTTCCTTTTAAGAAAATTACTTTATATAGAAGTTGTTTTATAGAGATACATTTAGGGATTTATCCCATTTAAATATAGAGGTGAATTTCCTTTATAAGCATACCCACATGCCTATAAATGTTCCAATGTTGCCAAAATATGGAAGAGAATTGAACATTCTCTTTTAGGGTACAATATTTGGAGACAAAAATTTTGGCATACCCAATGGGACCAAATACTCAAATGTCAAGGTGAATGTTGGTCTTGACAAGCTTAAAATTGTAGAAATATTATTAATCTAGAATTTGGTGACTCTAAAAGGTGATAATATCTAGTTTTAGATCAAATTTATCGCATTATACTTCATGGTCCTCACTAGGTCATCTAAGATTTTCATCCAAGCCCCTTTAGCTCAAGCTCTTCATGAAGAATAACACCCTGAACCATTCCTAATGCTTAGAGATCTTAAACAAGGAGGTTTTGAAGAATAATAAGTTGAAGAGATAAGAGATCAAGAGGAAAGAAGAGAAATGGAGGTAGAAACCTTTCCTAGCCTTAATACCTAAAATCTAATTGACCTTCCTACATATGACCCTATTCCTTGCAATGATACCAAGAGTCTGCCTAGTTTTAATGGAGAGGGTCCTATTACCCCATCTGAGCATATTAGGGACATCTCAATTTTTTTTAACTTCCATAATGTAACCTGAGCCAACATAGCCATTAGATTGCTTTCCATGTCTCTAAGAAATAAGGTACTTGACTGGTATAGGACTTTGGAAGGTGGTTGTATTACATGCTGGGATGGTTTTGTGGAATTGTTGGTAACTAGATTTCAGAATAAGAGTGACCACACTTCATTAATCCATCAACTGAACATGATAAAGAGAGGTCTTAATGAATACATGGCAGATTTTAATGAATGATTTCAAAGGGCATGGTATAGGTTGCTACCTATCATGAGACATCCTTTGATCTTTGTGTTCCCCAGTTATCTCAATGGTATTGGTATTAATATGGTAGTGATGTTATATTTAATGGGAGGATTCAATCTACTAGACACATATGAGATAGCTATTGAAGTTTAGAATAACTTGATATAAGCTAGAAAACTACCTCTAAGAGTTTCCATGTCTTTGTTGTCTAATAATTTGGTTGAATATTCAAATGTATAAAAAAATTCTAATGCCAAATTCAAGCTAAGAGCCTTTCCCAAGAAAGTGGATAATGCTACAGACAAAGATGAGGAGGTCTGGTCATTACGAGCTCAGCTCAAGTAAGCTCAATTTTAGGCAAGTGATCTACCTAACCCTCAATACTATCCTCAACAAGGATATAGATATCCACCCCAATATAACTACCAAGGAAGAGGACAAGGTCAACAAGGTTTCAACAGGCAATCGAATGCCTATAATCCTAATTCCACTCCTTCCATGAAGGCTATTATTCTAGTGTATGCTAACCTAGTCTAAGGAGAAGATCATTTGAACCAATGGGGACAACCTCAAGGTTAGTTTATGCATGGTGATGGAGAAGACAAACAACCTTTGGCAGCATAATAAGAAACTACTCCTTACATGACATCAAAAGAAGTGAATCCCATCTAAAGGGATATTCATGGAGAAATTAGTAGTTTGAGTATAGTTATGATGAACTTTAAGGTGAAGGATGATTATGTGTTAAATCAAAGCACATTAATTTTAGACAACACAAGAGCCAAAAATAGAGCTCTGAGAGATGTTCCAGGAGTATATGTGACTCTAGGTGATGCCTCTCTAAGGTTACAAAGTGTGAATCCTAGTGCAATACCTACTACTAGTCGTGCCCCTCAACAAAGTTAGAATGAAAGTAGGGTTATCAAACCTAAAATGTAGTAGGTTTAGACCCCCTCACTACCTTCAATAATAAAATAAAATGTGAATACTTCCCCTCTAAAAATTATTTATTATTTTAATAATACCAAGACAAACATATCTCTTTGGGAAGTCTTGCATATTCCTAGTCAAAAGGAGCTCTTACAAGAACAACTCATGAGCATTCATGTAGCCCATCAAAACTAAAAATTCAATAGTGTGGCCCTTACCAATTCTCCAAGTCATGTCTTAGAGTCCACCAAATCTAAAAATCCTCCACGTTTCTACCTCACACTCATTATGGGAGACAAGCTGGTTCACAACTATATTGTAGATAGTGGAGTTAATACCACTATCATGCCTAAGGTGGTGGATGATAAGTTGGGATTAAAGTATGAACCACATAGTAAAGGTGTGTTTCATCTTTATGGGAATCCAACCACTATAGTGGGATTGGTCAGAGGTTTGGAATTCTTTCTACATGCTTTCCCAACTTTCCCCATTTTACAAGATGTGGTAGTAGACCTTCCAGCTCATTTTGCTATCTACTTATCAAGGGACTTCATGGATTAGATATGAGGATACCTTTCTAATAACTAGTATTTTCTTAATTTTAAAGCAATATATGGAACCAAGGTGACTATAATGACTCAACCCTTATAAAGGTTTTATATCGCACCATATATGGAGAAAAGTTTATATCAAAATTGTCTAATTAGTAAAGAAGAAGAAGGTGTTATGGATGGTCAAGCATCCTCACCCCTTGAAGGTAATTTTGATATTTTGATTCATAATTATATCACTAAAACACATGTAATTGATCCATATAAATTTATATAAGAGACTAATTTAGGATTTTATTGTGTCATGAAAAATATGTTTCAATCCAATCACTCACTAATGAAGACCATGGACTTGAAGGAATATGGGAAATGTTGTTTGATGGCTCAAGAAGAAAAGTAGGCATAGGAGCTGATGTTATGTTATTTTTTACATAGAATAATCAATATTAATCCTCATATAGATTCTAGTTTAGTTACACCTATAATGTAGCAAAATATGAAGGATTAGTTCACAGCCTCCAATGGCAAAGAAGAGAGGGATCAAGAATTTGAAGGTTTATGGGGATAGTGAATTGGTCATCCACCAAGTGACAAAAATAAAATAAAACCAAGAATACATTTCTTAAATCCTAAAATCATAGGGTATGCTACCTAATTGAATAATGTTATGCCTTCAACATACAACCCATATCGAGGGATTCAAATAAACATGTTGATAGATTAGCTGCCATAGGAGCACAGTTAAAGCAATTATTGATGTAGGGAAAGAGAAGGATCAGTCCCATATCAGGGTAATTATGAGGCCCTATATTATATATAATTAAGTGTCATGTTATGTATTTGAAATTGATGAACACATTTCACACTTCTTATACAATGAGGCAGGATTCTCTTTAAGGAACTAAAAGAGACTGTATGACCAATATGAAGATCAAGTTATTCAACTGAAGACAAACAAGATACCTAAGGGGCTGATTAATTTGGAAATAATTTTAAATAAAGATGATATAAATAAGAAATAAATATTGATCATGTCAATAAAATAATAAAACTATGAGAGAGTCATGATTTACAAGGACAAGCTCCTAAAAGTTAGTAAGGATTGTTATTTGTCCAAGAGGCAAGCCCTTATTGAATTATGCAAAGAGTTCCATGACATATTTTCTTGGGAATATAAATATTTTAAAGGGTTTAATCCATGTCTAGCTCATCACACCATTGAGTTATAACCTAGAGCAAAACCATTTAGGCAAAAATAAAGGCCTTTCAATCCTAAGATAGAGGAAATCATGAATAAAGAGTTGACCAAATTGATTGAGTCTAGGATTATCTTTCTTATCAAACACTCAAATTGGGTGTCTAATCTTGTACCTATCCAAAAAAGGAATGGAGAGATAATAATTTTTTTCAATTTTCATGACCTTAATAGGGTGTCTCTCAAGGATTATTATCCACTAGCTTTCATAGAACAAATTATGCATGTTGTTTCAGGTTCTCAATGCTTCTCACTTCTTGATGGTTATTTAGGTTACAATCAAATACTAGTGAATGAAGAGGATCTATTCAAGACAAACTTCACTAAAAAATGGGGGACCTTTGCCTATAATAAGATGCCTTTAGGTTTATCAAATGTTGGAGCTACATTTCAAAGGGCAATGGTTATGGCTTTTAAAGGTTTGATCAATAAGTTTCTACTTGTGTACCTTGATGATATAAATATTTTTTCAAAGGATGCTATTGATCATATGGAAAATCTAAGGAGGGTGTTTGACAAATTTAGGGATTATGGAATATCCTTTAATCTAAAAAAATTCATCTTTGTTGTCCATGAAGGTAAGTTATTAGGTCATATTGTTTCAAAAGAAGGCTTGTCTATTGACCCCGAGAAGATTGAGGCTATTCTAAGATTGTCTTTGCCTCAACACAAGAAAGGAATTCAAAGTTTCTTGTGGAAAATAAAACCTATAAGGAGGTTTATTTTAGGATTTGTAAATGTGGTAAATCCTATCACAACTATGCTCAAGAAGACCAAGCTTTTTCTTGGACAAAGGAAGGTAAGATTAGTTTTGAGGAAATCAAGTAAGTAATTGCAAAGTCTCCTACTCTCTTGAACCCAAAATTTTCCAAATATTTCATACTCTATACCTTTTATAACCTTGATACAATCTCAACTATGCTTATACAAAAGAATGATGAAAAGGTAGAGCAACCAATTACTTTTTTCATCTAAGGATTGGAAGATTATGAGGTCAAGTATACATTTGTTGAGAAGCAAGATCTAACAGTGATAAGAGGATTGAAAAAATTTAGACACGTGGTTTCAAACAATAAGATACATATCATGGTTTCTCTTCCTAGCACCAAGGAGTTTCTCCTAAGAAAAGACCTTAATGAAAAGACAGTTGGGTGTATTACAAAGGTGATGGAGTATGTTGTGGATATTAAGGTTATAAACCTAGTAAAAGGAAAAGGGTTATGTGATCATTTATCTTTATATTTCCAAGAGCTAAAGGAGGAAGTCTTGATCAACCAAGTTCAACCCTAACTAGCTGATCATTTACAAGTTCAAAGTTGGACACAATACATCATTAGTTTTGTTCAAAATAATGAGTGCCCCAATGGCTCAAACAAGTCTCAAATGAGGTATTTTAGATTTTAGACCATTCCCTACTATATTTTAGATGGTGTTATCTTTAGGAAAGACATAAATGGTGTACTATTAAGGTGTGCTAATAGTGATCAGTTTGATATATTGCTGGGAAAGTTTCACAATGGTGTAGATGGAGGTCATTTCTCTCTTAGGATGATAGCTACAAAGATAATGAGGGCTGGTTACTATTGGCCTAGTATTTTTAAGGACTATTACCACTTAGCTAAAAATTATCCTCAATGTGCCTTCTTTGTAGGCAAATAGAAAAATGTAGCCCTTCCATTGAATCCTATCTAAGTAGACCAACCTTTCATGAAATGGGGTCTTGATTTCATTGGTGTGATCAAACCTCCATCAAGTGCTGGACATAAATGGATATTAACTACTACTAACTAGTTCACAAGGTGGGTAGAGGCTATTACATTGAAGGAGGCAAGTGAAAATGCTATCTTGGAATTTTATGAGAGTATTATAACAAGGTTTGGGGTTCCCCATGTTATCATTTTTGATAATTCACTTTCTTTCATATGTGCTAAGACTTTTGATTGGGAAAATAGGAATGGAGTTTACTTGAGTACCTCATCCAAATATTACCCTCAAGGTAATGGGTTGGATGAATCTACTAACAAGAATCTCATCAAGATCATCAAGGGGACATTGGAGAGAAATCAAAGAGCATGGAACAATAAGTTAAAGATAGCCTTATGGGCTTACAAGATTACTCTTAAAAGATCAATTGGTAATTATCCCTTTGTGCTTATTTATGGGAGAGAGGCTAGTTGTCCATATCTCAATAAATCCCTATTCTAGAGCTTGCACATCAGTTTGAACTACTTGAAAATACTCTAATGGAAGTCAGATTGATATAACTAATGTAGCTATAAGAAGCAAGAGACAATGCACACAAGGCCATGAGACACCAACGAGTACTCATGAAGAAGTCTTTTGACAAGATAAAAAGTGCAAGAGTGTTCAAGGAAGATGAATTGGTCCTAAAATGTGATGAGGATAGAGAAAAATTGGGAAGACATATAAAGTTTAACACTTTGTGGAGTCGCCCTTAAATGATTAGCAAGTGCAAGAAAAGAAACTCCTTTTAGCTGACCAAGATGAATGGAGAAGAATTGCCTATCCCTATGAATGGGATACATCTAAATTTCTGATATTAGTCCTTACAAGTCTATTTTGTAAATATTAGTTTAGGTGTGTCTATTTCCTTTGGTTTGCTATTGTGTTCCCTAAGTGATTTATAACACAAGTGTGTTTCATTCCTCTTATTTAGTGTGCATCTCTACCTTTATGCATGTGAATCAATATCACTTATATTTCTTGAGCCAAAATTCTATTCAATTAATTTTTGGATGCATATATGTGCGAATCCATGCCAAATGGAAGGATTTAGGCAACTAGTCTTAGGAATAATAGGCATGCCTCCCCTTGGAATCACAAAGAATGTTAGCCAATTTTCACACCCAAGTTTTGCATATTTATTTTTGGCTAAAGTGAAACATCCTTATTAGTTTATCCCCAAAATAAAAAGACTAGGTTTTATTTATTTTGAAAGCCTTTGTTCTGTCTTTTTGCTCAAGTGTTATTTCTTTTGGTAAGGTTTCACTTCAAGTTTTTGTCCAAGTCTCAAAGGAATTGTTTTGAACTTTTTGTCTGAAAAAAAAGTTTGAAGGAATTGGTCCATTTCAAGATTTTTGAAGGTTCACTTAAAAAAAAATTTAAGTGTCATTTCTCATGGAAGTGTCCTTTTCAAAAAGTTTGAAGGGTATATTTCAAGCTCTCTAAAAGGCATCTTCAAGATTTCTCAAGGAAAAGTGTCATTTGCAACTTTTTCAAAGGGTTTATTCTTTCAAAGAATTAGTTGAGTTTAAGTTTCCTAAAGGGCACTTTATAACTCTTTTGAAGAAATTGTTTTAGATAGTTTGTCTAAAATAATCTTTTTGAAGGGTCTTTTCTCATGAAAGTGTCGAGTTCAAGATTCCCAAAGGGACATTTTCAATTTTTCCGAAGGGTCTTTTCACTTCCAAAGGGACACATTAAAAAAGTTTGAAGGGATAATTTTATAGAAAAGGGATGCTTATATATCTTGAGAAGAAAAATTTTAAATATTTTTTAAGTGTCTTTTCTCAAAAATTAGTCCTTTAAATTTTTTTGAAGGAATTATTTCAAACATTTTATCCGAAACAATCTTTCTGAAAGAATTGGTTCTTAAGGGTTTTATAAAGGAATTGTTTCTCATGAAAGTTTCCTTGAAATTTTTTGAAGGGTCTTTGTATCTAAATAATCTTTATAAAAGGTACAATTTAAATTCTTTGAAAGACACTTGCAAAATCCCAAAGGGACACTTTCAAAAATTCTAAAGTGTCTTTTCTTGGGAAAGTGTCCAGTTTAAGATTGTTGAAGGGCATGTTGGAGCCTTCCCAAGGGCACTTTTAAAATTCCTAAAGGGTATGTCTATAAAATGAATATTCCACTTCCAAGTTTAAGAAGGGGCCTAAAATATTATTTCTTTTAGAGAAAAGGGTCCATCAAAAAATTGTTTAGGGAAAATACCAAAGCAAAGGTCTAAGAAAAAAAACCCCAAGGGAATGGTTCTAGTAGAATGATAGTTATATGGACATAAAATTCAAGGTGATGATCTAGCTATTGGAATTTAAATAAGTGGGTCCCAGGTAGATCAGTAGTCCTTGTTCAAATGCTCAAAGATCTAAGGGCTTGTGTTATTCATCTGCTAAAGTAGATCAAAGGGTTCATCTCACCATTGATTAGGTCATGATTTGAGTTGTTTTTTGATGGAAAATCAAAGGAATAATTGGATATACACATAAAATCCATGTGATGCCTCTCCAAGACCAACATAATGAAATTGACTCTTCTCTATACCGTTGCATACCTCAACAAGCTAGTGAGAAGTTATTCGCATCAGGATAAATCTACAACAAGTGGACTCTCATTTTCATAACCAATTGATGTGATTACTAAGCTTGAAAATATCTTGTTTCTACTAATGTAACCATTAGAAAAGCTTCTTTGAGAGAGAAAGATAGCTTTGTAACCATTTGAGGTGATATGGATCAATCAAATGGCCTAAAGGAACATCATTTATAAAGACAATTGTAGCTAACTATGGAGACTCTTAACATATTGATTCCTTTTTCTAGCACTAAAGGCCTCCTCTTCTTACTTCCTTTTTACTATATATACAGCCTTTGGGCTAGTGTAAAAGAAGAAACCACATAGTGTATGGTGAAGCTCGACTAGATTGATGTCACATTTTACTTTTAAGTATTAGGTACCAGTCTATTTTTTTCAATTTTTCTGAATAACTATCTAGGTGTGTAAGAGACATATATTGATAGTAAGTGATTATTTTCCATCCTTCTATCCTTTATCCTTTATGCCTAAGCAAAATTTCTTAGTCTAGCAGGTTATATAAAGTGTGTTTAAGTGTGTTGAATTGCTATAAGTGTATAATTATTCATAGAGTGTGAAATTTGTTTTTTGAATCCTTTTCCTTATGTCATTTCATATATCTTGCCTCTATACTAAAATACTTGTGTTAGAAACCCTTATAGCTTGGGAATGGTCTCTATATTTTGTTGTTTTGTAGAGATACATTCAGGGAGTTATCCTCTTTAAATCTAGAGTTTTATTTCCTCTATAAGCATACCCACATGCCTATAAATGTTGTAACATTTCCCAAATATGGCAGAGGATTGAACGATCTCTTTTAGGGTGTAATATTTGGAAACAATAGGTACACTTATCATTCAACCAAAATCTAAATTTGTCTTCTATTCTTTTAAAAGAGTTCACATAATGATTTTGGTAGAACTTTGTTATACCTAGCTAAGGAATGGCAAGCAAGATCTCAATGCCTACATTTATAGAGAAAATGGAAGACATATGAGATAAATTTACTTAGGCAAAGGAGGGGTCATCAATGAGCCCAAAATGGCATGGGTAGTTACATAAGCATTGTTTCCCTCCTTGATCATTTACACTCATTGATGAGTCTAAATTTGGTGTTGTAGAGGTTATAACTCCCTCAATTATATTCATTAATTCTTTGACTACCCCTAATATAGATCCAAACTCCATACTTTTGTAGTTGTGTAACTCATATAGGGTGCAAATAGGTCTATTTGAGGCATTGATCAGCTTATCCATCAATATGCATGCCAAATTATTTATAAAATTGCCTTTGACCTACATTAATGGCTTCTATTTTGATGCAAACTCACATGGATGGCTATTACAATGCATGAAAATGGTCAATCAATGTCCCAACACTAACCTTTTATCCCTAGATCCTACCACTTGATTGATAAGCCCTATATAGTTTTCTTACCAATTTTTTGCTCATATTCACTATGCTAGTGATTCAATAGTTAAACTTGTACTTCAAGCTCATCTAATGAAACTTAGATAAAAATTGAAAGGCCTTTAGTGAATTGGTATTGAGATCCTTGAATTTTTCATTACCTACAACAGACCTTAGGTTTTCATCACTAGGATAAATAGGCTACCTCACATAATGGCACTTTTAAAATAGATGGTGAGAACCTTTATAGTGACTTCTATGGGTTAAATTAGTGTTGGATAGGTAGAAAAAGTACTAAAACTACTCCCTTCATGGATTAGAATCCTTTATTAGGCTCTATAACAAAGAATTTAATCGAACCTTTTTAATTTTATCCTCTTAATACACAACTATACACATTTCATACCATCTAATACCATGAGTTAAATCCACTGTGAGTTTCCTATAGGATACAAGTGATAAACTAAGAAATTTTAAGAAAAATAATGGATTTTAAATTAAACCTCTCAAGACTGGTTGCTATTAGGGTTTAAGGGAGATTTTAGGGGGTTTAGGAGTTTCAATCTTGGGTCTTGAAGATATTAGCTTGGGTTTGTGAACTACCTACACAATCCCAAGCTAACAAGCCCCCTCACTTCCCATGAACCTTTGGATTCCCCATGTATAACCCTCTTGGACTTGGTGAATACTCGAAGGTGCTTATTTTATGGATAACTTTCTCTTTTAGTAGCCTCTATAGGTCTGAAAGTGGGAAGTTATATTGTGGTGGTTTCTCAAAGTCTTGAGTTAGCCTAAAGGGATTTAGAATAATGCAACAATGCCCCCAAAGAAGATTCATATCCTCTGAACCATTCAAACTATGATTTACTCTACTCCTTTGATGGTATAATTATGTTGGGGCTAGGGCCTCAGTATTATTGTATTTGTACACCTAAATTATAAACTTTAACCTTCACATTGGCTCATGAACCATATCTACCTCATATATGACTGGGAAAAGATCTTAAATGCCTCATAAATTAGATTTTTTTCCTTCATAATGCCAATTACCCTCCTTTCAGTGTACATATCCAAGTATACTAAGACCTAATTTTTTGTCCTTCAGACCAATCATGGTGGCCAACATGGAAACCTCTAAGAGACTTAGTCAAGTGCCTCAAGAATGCTTCTCCTTTATATAACTCATCTTCCATATGAAATCCTCTACATCTTGATATTTGAGATTTAACTAGATTTTTTAGGCTTATTCTATATAATTATGACCCTTCACATGCTAACCAAGGAGCCATGGTGGTGCCCAAGGTAAATAAGAGGATATTAAAGGTGGTTTCATAGTTGAAAACCTATGTTTGAATGGGTATTGAGGTTATTTTTTACCATCAGTTGATTTATATGCTTTGTGAAGAGTTGGAGGTGTCCACCATCTTAACGATAGTTCATAGAGTACAAACATCAAACCCTAAAACAAAGGACATGAATTTTTATGGAATTTACCACCCCTCTTACCATGAATAGGATGGATTTACATGAAAATTATTCATGGAGATGTGAACATTATAAGTTGTTGATAGGGTTAGTTGTAGGTAGTTTTGAGTCCTTAATTTATTAGCAGTCATTCATATATTCTATCCCCCATTTGAAAATAAAATTAAAATGAATGTTTAGTGCACAATAATACTTAATTTACCTTAGGATATATGGATAATAGGATTATTATGGTGGAGTGGGTGAGCATGTGAACATGCCCCTCAAAATGCTTACACATAGGTGGATAGGATTGAGTCAGTTTTTAGGGAATTTAGACCATTTTTTTCCACCTTATGATTCTTTAAACCAATTTTTTGGGTCTTAAACATGCTCCCACTTTCCACCTTGGCCATTGGATTGGTCCTCATATCTTGTAGAGGCCTTAATTTATCGCTAAGGTTTGAGTGTAAGATGTTAGCTTGCCTATATCAAATCATTTCCAAGGTTTTTGAATGTGAACATGAGTTATAGACCTTAGGATGGGTTATATGGGACCTTAAACATCATTATATGTTGGAAAAAGACATTTCATGGACCCTAATTTGACTAAAAACATCATATGACATGAATGGGCTTTTTACTCATTGTATGCCTACATAGACAAGACTTGTTCTAAGATAATATAGTGAGTATGTCCACTATTTATCTCAGCCAAATGATCATATGGACCTCTTCATTAGGTCATAACCACCATATTAATTGAATTTGGAGACCTATTTATGATTTTAAGGGGTGTATATCATCATTTTGGCTCAAAATAGCTTCAAACTATCTCCCAAAAATGCACTCAGACTTGTATCTTTCAATATAATGTTCAACTAGGTTTATATAAATGTTTATGACCTTGGGAAGTGTTTATAATAGACTTATAATGACTAGTATGCCTTTTTGGTATCTTTCCAACACTATTTCTCTTCAAAACCTTCTCTTCATTCAACCTCAGTATTATGTTTGTATAAGCCTATGTAACCTAATGGTTGTGGTGATGTCATCTATATTTAATAGAGGTGATAACCCTCATGTTTTCATCTATAAAAATGAAAAAATTAATTCCTTTGTATAGATATTACCTCTCTAAGTCCACATGAGGTGGAAACACCAACCTAGACTAATGGTGTCACTTTGAGTTACTTTCTACTAAGGTGATTGCCTATATGATGGTTTTGAGTATGTATAAGTTGTATATGACTCATATGATGCTTTAACTATGCCAAAAATGACCTCCACAATCATTCAAATTGTTCAGCATGTATATTTCATGATGTCCATATCAAAATTCATGCTTGGGATGTTTCCCATAGTCCTTTATGAGACTTTACTCTAATAACCTTAAAACTAGTTGTATGTGTATACTTTTCATCCCCATATTGTTATGTGGACCTATAGGTCTAGTATATGATAATCCCAATGGTTTTTATGGCTTTAGTGTTGTATGGATAGGGATGATCAGTTCATGAGGGAAGGTTTGGTGAATGGAGAATGTGACAATGGAGTCTTATGAAGTGAAATGAGCATGATAACATAGTGATAACACATCATAATGGTAGTGAAATTGTAGTGATATTATGTGAATATGGAATGGGTATCAAATGAGCATGCCACCCCTCCTAAGACTAAACCAAGTGGATACTAATGACACCATAATATATACATAATTAACTATAAAAATTTGGAGGTAGAGGCAAGGTGTATACAAACTCAAAATGAAACCTGGGAATCTCAAAATTACCTTAACATCTATGAACAAACCTTAAACTTTACAAAATGGGATTGAGTGGACTCATAGACATAGAGATTGATTTGTAGGCTTGTGAAACCATTATGAAGGATTAGGAAGAGGTTATAAAGGCATGAAGATATCCCACCACCATTTTAACATATCTTTTATATCCCTTGAGGAACATTGGAGTCTTGTAGGTTTTCTTGGACCATACACATAGTCCATTATGTAGTGTTCTTTAACCATACTTAGATTGATCTCCATGAAATGTTCTAAGGTAACAAGAGGACCATTTAACTTTGAATCTATGTAATAAGGTATTGAGATCCATGATACATATATACAAATTTACCAACAATTCTTACAACCCTTGATAGAGGCACCTAAACCTTGTCTTTTACATAGACTAGTCTATAGACAATGCATAGAAACCAAACAATGATATTTTCATGTTATTTGAGCTCACCCATGTAGATTCAATACTAAAATCATCATGGAAGAATTATAAATGATTTGAGAAATTAGGATAAATTATTAGTCTTATAAAATGAGCCAAATTCCTTCAAAAGTTATTGGTCCCAAAAGTACCTGTATAGATAAGGAGGGTGCAAAAATTCCTTAAATTATTAATAAACATGCGTAAATAATAGGCATTAAACTCTTAGACAAATTCCTTGAATGATTATCTCCCTGAGTGTACCTTTCATGGGTAGAATCTTTGATCCCTATTCTACTTTTGTTGTATGGAATAAAAATGAACTTGAGGGGTCTTTTGAGCATGTTAGTGAAATTAAAGTATAGGAGCAATGGTTTTGGGCCCTTAATTCATTAAAAAAATCTAATTATTCCACCATCGAATCTCTTTAAATTCCTCCTATAAGGATATGTCTCTGACTGAGCTGATCCATATAGTAGGGATCTGTACTATTGAGAAAACACCTAAAAACTACCATTTTATTGAAAATTTTCTTATTTTAGCCCTAAAATTTATCTCATTAGTGTTTTTTAGGAAACATAGATGGTAAATACATCATTTTGACTTAGTGGTATGACCTAAGGAGGATGGAAGGTCATAAATGGCATGTGTGGGCCCATTTTAGAGGAAATAAACATTTATTTGGGTGATAATAGATCCAATTAAGGTATGAAACCATCCTACGGTGGTTTAATTGATCTCATGAGATATTTTAAATGTCTATGGGGGTGATCTAGTGGTCATTTAAGGCCAAAATAACATCTTATTATGGTCAAAATTATTGACTAGGTTTAAGTATATGGCTTTAAAAAGGGATTAACAATCAGATCACTAGGTTATTATATAATGAACACCTCAATGGTCAATAAAACCTTAATTATACCTCATAAAATTCTCTATAATTCTTCTTAAAAGTTCAAAAATGGGCATACCTCTGATGATTGTGCATGACTAATATTCTTTTAGGCCTTTATCAATTTGTCTCCTCTATTTTACTTCATAACTACACCTCTGTCATGTTGATGACCCTTCAATATGGATAAGTACCATCTACGCTATTTTAACATCATGACACTACATGACTCAAGCTTGATACGAGGTAAAAATATCTACAAGGACTATTAAGGCATGTTTGAAACATGATTGGAGAATAGACTAACTAGATATCTCTTTTAGCTCACAATATGACTAACAACTATGTATAAAAGATAGATCATGACCCCAAGTTATAAGGTTGGCCAATTTTTAGGTTTAGGACTATAAATTTACCAATAATTTTGGCTGATTTTTTTGGCTTGACTAGCCTTCTGGTCATTAAACCCATAAATTTTGTCAAACATGCTCGTGATGGCTAGATAGATGAATCATAACTATGACATATGTTATACTTCATCTTGTACACTCTTGAAGCAATGAGACAACCAAACAATAGGAAATAATAGATAAAAAAACACACAACAAACTAAAATTTATAACCAAACAACACATATGACATTTTTGTAAAGGCACTTAGAGGTACAAGATAAACCTACGCAATTCTAAATATTTATATTATGCTTATATTATTTGTAAGGGAAGGGTAACTAGCTTCTATTTTCCAATGAACATGGAACATTTTGAACATTTTATTACCAAAAATTATGCATATATAAACAATGTGGGCCAAAATTACCTAGCTCTAATGACCTTAGAGGCTATGGTCTTGTCATCAAAGTACCCACCAACTGGACCATCATGGAATTGTTCAAGTAACTTATCCACTTGACATGATTACACATACCTCAAAAGCATGCCTCCTATGCCCTTGTTATAAAGTAATCCATACATCAAGACATAGGGTATAGTTTACAACCTAAAGTGACTCCTCTTGGATTTATCCAACCCCATAAGACATTGGCCTAATTGAAGAAACCTGATCACATCATTTGTCAAACTGAAAGGTGTGTTACTTGTAACTAATTTTTGATTATTGTGGACTATAAACACTTGATCTTTACCTTCCTTTAACTCTATTATAAAGTGATTACATAGACATATACCCATTACAATATTTTTAACTCTAACCTCAAGGTCATACTCCATGAATTTTTTTATCCACCCAACTCTCTTCTCATTAAGGTCTCTATTGAGTATAAATTCATTAATGCTTGGGTGTACTACCATGAGTATGCTATTGTTATTATATACCTTGTGCCTAAATTTATTCAATCCTCTCACTATAGAAAGTACATGTTTATATATAAAACTATACCTATCTTAATATCATTATAAGTATTTACTAAAGAAGGTAATAGGCTATTTTAGGTCGTCATCATTATGCTATATTAACATGGCAGAAAAAGTATTTGATGTAGAGAAGGCATACAAGTAGAATTTTTTTTTCAAATTAGGATTAAGAAGTGTAGGGAAATGAGATATTGCCTCCTTTATGGCCTCAAATCTCATCTTACCTTATTTTTTCCATGTAAACTTCTTGTGTTTCCTTAACATGTGAGTAAGAGGCTTGACCAACTCTACAAAGATGGGGAAAACCTTATGAAATTAATCTTCCCCAAGAAACTCTACAAACCTTTATTATGTTTGAGTATGGGTAAAGAAATAATAGATTAAAATCGCTAATGATATATGGAAAGAGCATCTTTGGACACTACATGTCCCAATAATTTTCCCTCATGAATATCAAAGATGCACTTTTTAGGATTCAAAGACACTCTAAACTACATGCATCTTTAAAAGACTAGTTTTAAGTGAACTATGTGGTTTGCCAGGTATTTTGAGAAAATAGTGATGTCATAAAGGTATATGAGCACCATGTCCTTTATTAATCCTTTAAAGGCAACATCCATTACCCTTTGTAAAGTTTCATCTACATTGGATAGTCCAAAGGGCATTTCCATGTATGCATAAGTGTCCCACTTTGTAGTGAAGGAAATCTTATGCCTATCCTCTTCCTTGACCAATATTTTTTTGCATATGGAGTAGCCACCAAGAAATGAGAATCTCTAAAATCTTGAAAACTTCTAAAGAATCTGGTCCAATGAGGGTAGTGGGTAATGGTCTCTTAGAGACACCTTTTTTAGGTCTCTAAAATCAACACCTAAGAGTATTTACACATTCTTCTTCCTCACTAGAAAAAGGTTTTCCACCCATGAGGAATTTTTGATGTGGAATATTATCCTCTAATCAATCATCTTTAATAACTCCCTTCTCATTAGCTCTTCCACCTTTGTATTGATAGGCCTTAATTTTTATCTCACTGGCTTTGCATTGCTTTCCAATTATATAATATGTTGTGCAATTTTTGGGTCAAAACATTTTAAGTAATGGTACTACCATGAAAAAAATCTAAATACTCTTGTCATAGAGGAATAAAGGTATCTCTTTCCTCTATTGTGTTAACATTTCCCAATTGTAATAACTTGTCCTTGAAGATATATATACTCTCTTAGTGATCTTCTTTAATAGATATACATGATTTGTCCTTTGTCATTTGGTCATATTGATTGAAAATGATTTCCAAAGTCACAAGTCCCTTAGGTAGATTTTTAATCCCGAGTTTCACTATCTGATCATCATATTGGTGTTCGAACTTACTTTGGTTCTTGTGGTATAATTTTGCATCTTGCATGAGAAAACACACAATTTGTTCATCATTATCAAAAACCTAAAAACTCACCTCATTGTTAGGTAAAAATATCCTATATATAATTTTGATCTTGTCTTGATTTTGAATACCTTTAACTCCCTCTACAATCTCATACTAGGCTCCAATGGCTACAAGTTTATTTGCATGTTGGTTTGCCTCTTTTGGTATGGATTGTATGTTGAATACTAATAAATATTCTATGATGTCATGTACTTGATGCTTATAGGAATTTAACTGATGGTTATTTACTAAACTAATACCCCTTAATTTTTTTACAACAAGATCACTATCAATTTTTACTTGAAGGAGTTTGACACCTCCGTCTTGCTTCTTGTAATCCATGTAGAAGAGCCTCATACTTAGTTATTTTTGAGGTGAAGATGAATTTGAATCATTCAACTACGTATTTTTTATGATTTAAATGTGAAATCAACATTACTTTATCCCCACTATGATTATTTAACCTTGATCCATCAAATAATAAGGTCCATAAACCATCTTCCTCTTGAATTGTGTTTTTTAGGTTAGGTATAACAACATCCTAATCATGCATAGAATACACTCCTAAATTTGCCTCCTCAATGGTGTTATATGGATCAAATATATGGTTTTTAGCTACCCATTCATCCAACCATAGGTCTGGTATACCTTCAAGGTGATCATTAGGCTCTTGTTCACTAGCATTCTCATCTTCATCTAGTATGGTGCATTTAACATTTTAAAGATTGGGCATATATCATTCTAATTGAAACCTTGAAAGATACTCAAACCTAATAGTGACCCTAGTCCCATATCTATTCCTAAATACCATGTATGACCAATCAAAGAACAAGTAACCCCTAATATTTGCATTAAATTCCCTATATAGGTATAGGGTAAATTATTAGTGTAAGTCAATAACCATAACATATTGAAGAATGACATAAGTGGGATAGGCTACTAATTTAATATTTATTTCCTAAAATACACCTAATATTTTTGTGGGAGAGCCATCTAACTATATAAAACCCTTTTCATTAGGCATATACTTGAGTTCAAGCTTATCTTCTATGGATTTGGGCATGACTAAAGTTGAGTCACCAAAATCTATCATACAATTATGGAAAACAAAGTCCCCTATGATGATTAACAAGTAAAATAGAGGGGGATTAAAAACCTTAAGGGGTTGGTAAATATTATGAGCTTGGACCTAACTAGGAGCTTGAAATTTACTAGGCTAACTATTATTGACATAAATAATATGTAACTTGCCAGTTGCCTTATTCACATGAGAGAGCTTGGAGAGATCTTATTGAAGGATGTCTTTCTACTTGAGAATAGAAATAACATCCCATATATAAATTATGATGTTGGACCTCTTTATATGGTCCACAATTTTAAGGAGAACTACCTTTGGATTGGATCTTAGAGGTAGAAGTGTCACTTAACACTTGAGTGATTTGAGGAACAAAAGGAACTTTCTACTATTACCCATATGGCTAATGTATTTTTTGAGTTGGAGGGGCCTTAGTGGCTACATTATAATTGGTAGGTTATTGAGTGAATTGTGGAGGTGTAGAAGAGGCCTTTGGCTTCCCTAAATTATCATCCATCATTATTATTTTAGCCCTTATATGAGCTGAAATTTATTCATCTACCTTTTGTGAAGTCTAACCCATATTTTTTGCCACATGTTCAAACATGTGCTCCATTTATTTAAAATTCATACAAGTGGTGACAAATAGAGCCTTACCCATATTTTCTTAATGTTGGTTTGAAACCCTTGATGGTGTCATGACAAGAAGGACCTTTTGATAGAGGAAGCATTATAACATGGCCTTGAAATGGGGAAGCCTCCTACCAATTAAGATCCTGACATGTCTCTCCATTTATAAACATTACTATCTCATTGGATTACCCACATGATTTCTACCATTAGCCTTCTTATGCAAGGTTATTTATGTGGGTAGCAAGGCTCTTGACCTACTTGTAGTTGTGGGATTTTAGCTATTATAAGGTTTAGCTTGAGTTATTTAGCATTGAGATTGTTGGATTTTCTAGTAAGGAGGCATATTATAGGAATGATATTGGTATGTGGCCTAATAGGTGTTTTTATAAGGTCTATTTGAGGTCTATTATTGCCTCTCTAAAGCCACTAACTTATTTTTTTATGATTTAAATATGCCTTTGATTTTCCCAAGCATATCCAATTTGTTGTCATATAATTATCCTTGATTGTTTAGAGTAGGAAAAGGGGTAATGATGGGTGTAGTATAATAGAGCTCAGGAAAGAGGGGCATGAGTGGTCTTGTAATTAGTTTCCTTGCTTGTATCAAACAATTTTTTGCTCTTATAAATATCTCATAAGCTTTAGGGAGAGTTACCCTACCCATGGCTTGAATGATGAATGCAACATCTAAGTTCAAGGATATTAAGTAGTAAAGGAAAGTATAATTAGGTGTGAGATTGATTATGTCAAGGATTATATCCCATGTTTTTTGGAATCTATATTTGGAATCAACCATAGACTCTTGGTGTGCCCTCTTGATTGAGGTGAGCAGATCTACTAGTGACACATAGTCACTCCTATCTTCAAAATACTTACAAAGAATCTCACCAGATGCATCTTATGTATTAATTGACGTAGGATTTCAACCCCTATACCATTTTAGGGCTTTTATTTTCAAGGATGTGACTAGTAGTCTCATGGCTACATTCTGCCTAGGTGATATTATGCACTAAGAATAGGTTTTTAATGTCATCTATGTGATCCATAGGAGTGGTGGAGTTTTATCCTATAAAATAGGGGAAAATATTAAAATATTTATCTAAGATATCATAATATTATTATAATTTAAGAGGACTACCAACATTAAAGGGTGCAAAGGCTTGAAATCTATTGCTTTCCATTAGGATTGGTGAAATTCTAAGGGACTATGTATTAGAAAAAAATTTAGAGTTTGGATATGTGGGAGAAGTAGGGGTGTGAGTTTTGGGTTTGAAATAGGAACCCTATTTCTCCTTGCAATATCTCATGGTAACTCAATGAACTGAACTTACTTTTTGAATCAGACCTAGTGGATATTTGGTGCATGAGCTTACCTTTCAATCTACCAATGATTGTTTTAGGACTTCCAAGTGTCTTTCAATCTTGCCAATTTATCCAAAATAGATATTCAAGTTCCTTGATTTTAGTCCCACCTAGTATGCCATAATTTTTGGAGTCCTAGGTTGTATCCTAGCTAAGAAGAAAAATGTTCAAGTCCTCTACTCAAACCTTGTCTAACATGGGATTAAATTAAGACTATGGGTTATTTAATTGTAGGTCAAACCTATAGATTTTAAGGGGACATCTCTATTGATATGGAAATGTAGTGATGTTATAATATCTAAATCTATCATAAGAAAAAGGGAGAGAAGTGAAAACTAAAACTAGAATCTAACCTATTTGGTGATTCATCAATTGATCAATGATCCACTCTCATCTATTCATTTGATGATTACTAATGAATATAATGAATACAAGGGTTAATAAAAATATTCCACAATGTTTCAAACATGAATGTTTTTCATGAAGGTTGATAAGAGACCTAAAAATTAAAGGATAGAAAGAGATAGATTTGAGAAAGACACTAAAAGATATGACACTTTAAGAGAAACCTCACTAGCTAACAGTTCGCACTACCTAAAAGAAACCAAAAAAGATTTAAAAAAGGTACATGAAGGATATACATATGATGAATAAAAAAAATAAATTATATAGATAAAACTTTAACAAGGTATACTTAGCATTCAACCAAAATCTAAATTTGTCTTGTATTACTTTAAAAGAGATTACACAATGAGTTTGGCAGTTCTTTGCTACACCTAATCAAGGGATAGAAAACAAGAGTTCAATGCCTACATTTATAGACAAAATGAAAGATAAGAGAGAGAAAATTAGGCATAGGATGGGTCATCAATGAGACCAAAATGTCATGGGGTAGTTACACAAGAATTGTCTCCGTCCTTAAGCATTAACACTCATTGATGAGTCCAAATTTGTCATTGTGGAGGATGTAACTCCCTTAATTGTATTCAATCATGATTTGAATACACATAAAATAGATCCACACTCCTTACTTTGGTAGTTATGCAACACATATGGGGTAAAAATAGTTTTGTTTGAGGTGTTGAATAGCTTATCTATTAATATGCATGCCAAATTATTCATAAAACTACCTCTAACCTAAAATAATGCCCCCTATTTTGGTTTTGGCTTGCTTGTATGGTTTTTAAAATTCAAGGAAATGGCCAATAAATGTCCTAATGCTAGAATTTACTTATTATATCCTTCCACTTCCTTAATAAGTAGGCCTATATAGTTTTCTTACAAAATTTTTGCTCATATTCACTATTGAGATCCTTAAAGGGTTCCTTACCTGCAACATACCTTAGCTTTGAAACACTAGGATAAATAAGATGCCTTATAGACTATCAATTTTAAAATATATGGTGAGAAACTTTCAAGTGAGTTGCATGTGTTAAATTGGTGTTGGATAGGTAGAACAAGTCCTATGACTACTCCTTCCATGGGCTAGAATCCTTTCTTAGGCTTTGCAACATATAATTTAATTAAAATTTTGAAATTTTGTCCTCTTAGTATGGCATACATACACATTTTTTACCATCCAATACCATGATCTGAAGCCCCTGTGAGTTACCTATAGGATCTAAGTGGTAAACTATGAACTTTTAAGCAAATTAATGGATTTTCACTTAAACCTCTCTAGATGTTTCTATTAGGATTTAAGGGAGGTTTTAGGGGGTTTTGGAGTTTAAATCTTGGGTCTTGAAGATATAATCTTGGGTTTATGAAATACCTATACCAATCCCAAGCTAAAAAACCAATTTACTTCACATGAACCTTTGTATTCCCCAATTCTTGGACTTGCTGAACACTTTACAGTGCTTCTTTTATTGGATAACTTGGTCTTTGATTAGCCTCTATAGGTTTTTAAGTGGGAATTTTCACTATGGTGGTTTATCCAAGGCTTGGTTTAGCCCAAAGGGCTTTATAAAAATGAAACAATGCCCTAAAGGGTATTCACAACCTCTTAACACTTAATACTATACTTTACTCTACTCCTTTGATGACATAATCATGGTAGAGCCTAGGTATTGTTGTGTCTACACACCTCAACTATAAAATTTGACTTAAACATTGGTCCATAAACCATGGCCACCTTATATATGACAAGGAAAAGATATGAGATGCCTAAAAAATTAGATTTGTTATCTTCATCATGCTAATGGCCCTCCTTGAAATGCACATATCCAAGTATACTAAGACCTACAACTTTCTATCTTTAGACCAGTCATGGAGGCCAACATGAAGACCTCTAGGAGACTTAGTCAAGTGCCTTGAGAGTCATTCTCCTTTCTCCAATTGATCTTGTCTATGAATATACTCTACACCTTGATCTTTGAGCTCAAATTATTTTTTGTAGGACTCTTCAATAAAATTATAACCCTTCACATTCCAACCAAGGAACCATGATGGTGCCCAGAGGAACATTGAGGACCTTAAAGGTGGTTTCATGGTTGAAAACCTACATTTGAATTTGTCTTGAGGTGATTTTGTTATATCAAGTCATTTCTATGCTTTTGTGTAAGGTTGGAGGTGTCCACCATCTTAAAGATAGTTCATAGAGTATAAAAATCCAACCCTAAAACAAAGGGAAATAATGTTTAGGGCATTTACCCCAACTCTTACCATGAATAGGATTAATTCCCATGTAAAGGATTCATGGAGATATGAGCATTATAATTTGGTGTTACGGTTAGTTATAGGTGGTTTTGAATCTATAATTTCTTAAAAATTATTCCTATAGTCTATTCCCCCATTTACAATCAAATTTCCATGAATTTTTAGTGCACAAGGATAATTAAATTCCCTTAGGAGCTTTGGATTAGAGGATGCTTTTGGTAGAGTGGGTAAGCATGTGAACATTCCCCTCAAAATGTTTACACATAGGTGTTTTGGATCAAGTTATTTCTTAGGGAATTTAGACCATTTTTTTCCACCTTATAATGCTTAAAACCTATTTTTAGGTCTTAAACATGTTTCCACTCTCTACCTTATCCATTGTATTGGTACCCATATCTTTTAGAGGCCTCAAGTTATCATTGAGGGTTGATTGAAAGATTACCTACCTAATTGTATCAACACATTTCTAAGATTTTTGAATGAAAACTTAAGTTCTAGACCCTAAGAGAGGTTATATGGGAAATTAAAAATCATTACATATTTCAATAAGAACTTTCATGGACCCCAAGTTGACTATATACATCATATGACATGAATGTGGTTTTAACTCATGATATGCCTGCATAAATAAGTCTTGGTCTAAGATAAAATAGTGAGTATTTCCACTACTTGTCTTAATCAAGTGAGAATATTGGCCTCTTACCTAGGTCATGAAAACCATATAAATTGAATTTGGAGGCCTGATTGTGCTTGTAAGAGGTCTATATCATCATTTTGACTCAAAATATTTTAAAATTGTCTACCATAAACGCACTCAAAATTGTTACTTTGAATATAACCCTCAACCAAGTTATATAGATGTTTGTGACCTTTATAAGTGTTTATAATATACTTATAATGAATATTATACATCAGTGGTATATTTCCAACACTACCTCTCTTCAAAACCTTCCTTTACATTCAACCTTAGTATTATGTTGTATAACCCTGTGTAACCTGATGGCCATGGTGATGCCATCTGGATTTCATAGAGGTGATATCCCTCATGTTTGAATTTATAAAAATGTAAAAATTTCCTTAATAATACCTATTTTATTCAACATGAGGTGGAAACACCAACCTAGACTAGTGGTGCCACTTTGAGTTGCTTTCTACCAAGGTGACTGCCTGCAGGATGGTTTTGAGTATGCAAAGGTTGGATATGACTCATGATGATTTAAATATACCAAAAGTGACCTAAACCATCATTAAAATACCTTATCATGTATATTTCATGAT
>JARHVA010002962.1:332500-355000 GCA_037957365.1 Torreya grandis
TTATGTGAAAAAATATTAGGACCTAAATAAGAAAAAATAGGTTAATATATTTACTCTATATTTTACCATAAATGGATCATGACATGGGAGTAATTGAATATGAACAAGGGTTCAAAAAATGTTAGATTATGGTGATAGACTCTGATTGTTGAAATCTTATGAATTCCTTGGTAAGAATTTTAGATGACTATTGACATTTACATACAATATTTATATATTGTTTAAAAACTTGTATATGGTACATATTATGAGTATATTAATATGTAAAAGTTCATATACATATATAGTATATATTAGTGCATTGATATGTGTGAATGTATTTATAGTTTTTTTATTGTTACAAACTAAGTCATAGATTATTGAAGGATTGTACACTATCTGTATATGCATACAACCTCATAAAAATATAATGAGTTTTTTAAATCAAATATTATGTTATTGTGATAATTATGAATTTATTTTTTATGACTGACTGATGAAATTGAGTGGTGTGTACATAAAAATGATGGACTATGATATTAATTTTTGTCATAGAATGTATTATAATTATATCTACTTATGAAAATTATAAATATGTAATATAATATATATTATATCAAATTAGAAAAAATTATACTTGTTATGCTTATTATTTATCTAATAAATCATATAGTGGAGACTCATTCATATGTTTCATGGAATAAATGTATGCATTTTGATTATTCTAATGTTTAACTTGTTTTATGCCTGCTAGTAGGAAGTAATCTATATGAATCTATTGGTTATATTTATATTAACCAAATCCCATATTGATGGTAATAAGTAAGTAGTGATATAGAATTCACTAGATTACTAACATCACCAATGTCAAGTGAAATTAATTTTTTCAAGTGTTGTTTATAAATTTGATTGATCCTAGAGAACAATAACTATTGAAAACTTTGGCCAAAGTAATGTTAGTTAGGCATTATCATTTCATATGTATGATTTACATGTTTGTGTAATATAATTTTAGAACATATTTATTTATGGTACACTTCACATTCTTAGAAATCATACATCACTTGTCTCTATGGATTCCCACACCATCACTATCTACTCATCTATGAAGCAAGGGCCAGTCCCTGATGGGGGGTTGTTGATGCAAGATAATCACTAATCTATGTAATTATTGGTTTATTCTCATTTTTTGATTAATTATCAAGTTTTTAAGGTCATGTTAGGTTTATAGGTGTCCATATTAGATGCTAGGTCCTTGTTAAATTTGAACTAGACATGCATTGGCATTTTCCCACCAATTTCTTTATTTTAAAATTTTGAACAATTTACTTAAGGTTTTGGGCTATATTCATTTTAGTAGAAGGTTCCAATAGTATAGCTTTGTTGTGAAGATACTCAAGTAGTTAGTGGAACCCAATTTTTTATTTTAATCATGCGATTAGTCACCTTAATGTTCATGTTAGTGGTTAGGTTTGTTAAGACTCTCCTCAACATACAAGGAGTTACAAGCTAGTTACAATAGTTACTTGCCATATAAAGATTGAAAAAATGTATGATTATAGTTAGTGTGTAAAGGTGTTGGAATATAAGTAATAATTTAAGAGAACCCTAATAATATTAATATATAACTCCTTGTTTGAAAATAATGCTATTGGTAGACTATGTATTCTTTGTGTGAACAATAATAATGAGTGTGTAAATAGAGTATGAGAAAAGAATTATGATAAAGATGTGTTTTGTTGTCAGTATGATACAAATTGGTAAGTTTAACTCCTTATGTGTTTTAATATATTTATGTCCTATTAATTTTATTTCATGTATATGGATGAGAAGTCTAATACATACTTGCATACCCCTATAGTTTGCATTTTGTGAAGAGAGGGACTGAGTGTGTAACTTTATGAGAAAGACTATTTTTCAACTGAGTATAAACACCCATTTATATAGTGGTAAGAGAAAATTTCAATCTTATAAATTCAATACATTTCTCAAATAATTTTAATGTATAAGGTTTTCTTGAATAAGAATATCAGACCTATAGTTATAAAAAAAATCTAACACAATCAAAGTGATATGTTGTGGAAATTGTCAAATAGAGTGCGATAGGTGGAAAGTGTATATTGTGTAAAGTGTATAAAGATTATATAAAGTTTTTTCAACCCTAAAAATATTTTTCAACCCCTTTTGGAATTAAGGAAACTAAAATACTCCCTCTATGATAGACATAGGCATGTGTCTATGTATAGAATCCATTCAAACTTGAATAAATCAATCCAAAGAAGACTCAAAAGTGAAATATAATAATTAAAAGAGATGCATAGGATAGAAAAATATATTATAAAATAATAAATTCATATGAAACCCCAAATAAAGTTTGAAAACAAAATTTATACTCTCTCAGGTTACACAGTTCAATGTAAACCCTATTCTAGAGTTTTGACACTTAAATTTGTATTGTGGGTGATGGAACTAACAAAAATTATTTATTTTTGGTGATAAATTAGGCATTGGTGTTTATAAATTATTTCAAAGGTTTTGAGTTAGAAATGTAAATTTTTATATGGATAAAATTGACTATGGGCAACTTAGGGGTCCAAGAGGCTTAGTAGGCCTAAACAAGGGCTAAGAGGTAACTTAAAAAGTGGTCTAAAGAATTAGTTGTGGAATGAAAATTTATATTTATAAATAAATGGATATAGGTTATCTAAAACTATTGGTATTTTGTTAATAGGATACCATAATGGTCTATACTAGGGGAAATAAGAGGAAAAAATGTTACTAGCCTGTGTGAAAAAGGATACGTAGGTGTAAATGATGAAATATATTGCTTTGATAAATTTGGTGATTCTGATAAGGAGAGTAAAATAGAATTAATAGTTTTCATATTTTCATAGGAAACCTGAGTCAAGTTTGGAATTTAGGGATTAGTAAGTTTTTTTCAAAACATGAACAAAGTAAATCAAGGCTAAGATGCAAGAGTTGTTATAAGTTTTTGTAAGGAAAGAGTAAGTTATTAAAAAAGTAGTGAATGTTGATAGGTGAGTGTTCATCATGTTTTTAGGAGCCTTAAAGAGGTAAATTAGGTAGAAATAAAGAGTTGTATATAATTCAAACAAGGATAAATAAGGACAAAGAAATAGATCAGAACTAGGTGGGTATATGTAGAGGTAAAGAAGTATATTTGGGTTATGTTTTATATCTAGCTAGACAAGATTTGTGATGACCTATACATCATTTTGGTATCATAGTATAAAACATTTTCTGGAAGGCATGTTGTGATTTTTGACATTTTTGGTTATATATGAATAAAGATTTTGTGTAGTACATATTAAATGTTGTTTTGAGATATTATTGTGAGATGGTCAATGAGGATTGAAGGAAATAGTGAAGAGGCTATAGGTATATAAGAGAGAGGGAAAAATAGTTAAAATAAATAAAAGAGTGGTGTGGATAATCCCTTATTCCAAGAAGGCTTAGAGAAAGAGAAGGAGCTAGTGAGAGATCCAAGAGAGAAGCTCATGAGTGAGCTTGAAGACAGAAAAGAGAGTCCTAGGAAAAGGACAAGTGAGAGAAGAGTCTCAAGTGAGGAAAAGAAAGATATAGACTCTAAGAGAGAGATTCAAATGAGAGAGACAAATTTTAGGTCAAATAAGGCAAGTGGGAAGGATTTTCAAGAAGAAATGATAAGTCTAAGAGAGAGACCTAGAGAGAGTGATATAGTGAAGAGAAAAGAGTGAGAGAATTATGAAGGGATTGATGAGTGAAGATTGCCATAAGAAAATGGAAGTGAAACAAAGAGAAATTTAAAGATAGAAAGAGTTAATTGAGATTAAGGAGGTTTTGATAAGGCTAGATAAAATCTTGGAAGAGATGAGACCAATATTTTGTGTTTGTATCTATTTTGTGTGTGTATCAAAATGAAATTGAGATGGCCTCTCAAGTAGTTGATAGAGAAGTAGAGAAGATAAAAGATGAATATGATATCAAGGTAACCTAAATAAAGATGCAAAGAGGAAAGAAAACATAAAAATATTTTGACTAATTATTTCTTGAAATGTGTATATATAGGTGAATAGATGAATAGAGATGAAGAACAATGGAAGCATGAAAAACATGATAAAGTTGAGGAACTAGAAGATTGGATAGCTAAGTATGGTTATTCAATCTTGTTCTACCCTAAATAATATGATTCATTAGATGAAGAGGAAGGATATAAATATTTTTCATTAGTACCATGCCTCATGATAAGAAAGAAGGAGATAGGTTTTAGTCAAGAGAAATTAGAGGAAAAAAAAGTACAAGGTATATGTTTCAATGTTATTTTTTATGAGTATGTTGATGTGAATATTGATAAAGATGAGTTATATGAGAGTAAATTGAGGATAATGAATGTGTTATTTGAAGTAAAATAAGGTACAATAACACCAAGTGAAGTACTTGACAAGAAGGAGGAGATCTATGAGGTGGTAATAGTAGAGACAAAAGAAGAAGCACATGATGAAGTGGTTGTACAGTTTGAATTATAATAGGTTAATGTGTCTTGTTTGGCACCAATGGGGGATAAAGGAGATATGGATGAGTATACTATAGAGGAGAATAATATATGGTCAAACATAATGGAAGAAATATATGATTTGAATCTCATAGGAGACCATCATGGTAGCTGAGTTGGCATTGATGACAATCTTGAGTCAAGATGAAGAACTAGCAAAATTATAAGAGGAATAAGGTGAAATCCAAGGGAGAAAGAAAAGAACAGTTTTATTTGAATTGTTTGCTTCATATGTAGGTTTATGGAGGAGAGAGAATAAGCAATAGTTTCCCATGATCATCTTGAGGATGCAAAGCAACAAGAAGAGCAAGAGAGAGAACAATAAAAGATGAGACATAATAAGTTTTAGAAAGCATAAAAAATGTCTATATGTTTCAAATAGGAATTTAGATCCAAGTGGACACAAACTTGGAAGAAGGATGTTGTAAAGAACATTATTTCCATATAATTTATAACTTTTAGAGAAGTTTTTCTTTTATTCCTCAATAGTATGATGCATGAGCATCACTACCTTATGTAAATATTGGTATATTTCTCATGTTGTGAGTCATTATCAAGTTTTTAAGGTCATGCTAAGTATATAGGAGTCCATATTAGATGATATGTCCTTGGTAAATTTGAATTAGAGGTGCATTGGCATTTTCCTACCAATTTCCTCATTTTGAAAATTTGAACATTTTGCCTAAGGTTTTGGGCTATAGTCACATCGGTATAAGGTATAAATGGTATAGCTTTGTTTTGAAGATCCTCTAGTAGGTAGTGGCACTTAATTTAATATGTGACTCGTGTGAATAGTCAACTTAGTGTTCATGTTTGTTAAGACTCTTCTCATCATAAAAGAGGGAGTTATAAGTTAGTTAGAGTAGTTACTTAACATATAAAAAAATTCAAATGTATGATTTTAGTTAGTGTGTGGAGGGGTTTCATTCAAAGGAAGAATGTAAGAAAACCCCAATAATATGAATATATAGTTCCCTATGTAAATATTGGTCTATTACTCATGTTGTGAGTCATTATCAAGTTCTTAAGGTCATGTTAAGTATTTATGAGTCCATATTAGATGTTAGGTCCTTGGTAAATTTGAATTATAGGTACATTAGAATTTTCCCTCTAATTTATTTGTTTTGAAAATTTGAACATCTTGCCTAAGGTTTTGGGCTATAGTCATGTTGGTATAATTTTTTGATAGTATAGATTTATTGTGAATATCCTCAAGTAGTTATTGGAACCTAATTTCATATGTGATTTTTTGTCACTTATATTTTCACCCTTTAAGGATATGTCTAAGCTCTCTTCATCCAAGTGGAATAATAGAAAAACTTCTAGACTTATGGGTAGCCTAATGATGAGGTGAATCTCTAGGTAGGGCTAGTTCCTTTGATTTACCACTTTGGATTGAAACTACACCTAAAATTTGGGGGGGAAAGGGAGAAAGATAACTAAAATAAAAATATTCTAAGGGAGGTGATACACCAAATAATATGATGAATTTTAACTATTAGCATGTTACACATGAGAACAAAAGATTAAACAAATACACACTCTTTCAATCTACATCTTCTCATGTCAATGTTACATTATGAGGTTATGGATGAATGTGAAAATATAGGAGGAATAGACAAGAGGCATTGAATGAAACTAATGAATATACTAGCTCACTAAATCCTTGACATTTCCTAGAACATTTCACATTCCCTACAAGAAGAAGATTTTTAACTACAAATAGGATGAAGAATGAGACAACATGCTAAAGAATCCATAGTATTCGTTAATCAAGTTCCAAAATTAAAGTATAAAACACTTGAAAAATCATGAATATTTAAAAAAATTATTAGTATTATTTATCTAATGGTATGAAAATGAGTAGGTATTTGCCATACTCAGGTGGAACATAAGTTATAATAGCCAAAATGGCTAGTTCTTATAAAACTTGAGAGAGAGAAGAAGAGAGAAGTCCAAGGGTCACAAGAACACTTGTAAATATAAGAGAATCAGTTAATTATGAATGATAATAGGATATTTTATGAACCATGTAAGTTTAATAAGTACAATTGTCCATACAAGGCATGAAACTCTTGCAAAGTGGCATGAAATTCCTCATTTTGTCTGAAAAAACTACCTTCATGATTTAGACTTGTTTAAACGTCCCAAAAATTATTAGGGATATGTATGATTATTGGGATGAATTGAAAGGATTTAATACATGCCTCTCCATGCATTATTTGTAGTCTTGGTCTTTTGGAATCATCTGAGAATGAGCCATCATCATCTATAGTCTAAAAAACTCTTCCTTCATGCACCTTGCACACTTGGCCTCAAATTTGGTTTTTGTTTTCCATGAAAATACATGAAATGGACTGGATGACAAGTTTCAAGACCCTTCATGGCCTTATAATCATCAGACACACCTTAAAATTACCTCACTTGAAGTTTTCCATCCCTCTCACTAGCTTAGTCACTATGCTAGTTTTGACTGGTTGAAATGAATCACTTGGTTGAGAAAATTAATAGTTTTTATAAGGAATTAAATTAAAATTTGGAGTTATAAAAATTCTAAATATTTCCCCGTAAATTTTTTTCATCTCTTGGAACCTCTTATAAGTTGCACAATGCACAAAATTATTAAGAAAATACTATTTTGCACTCCATATGTATAGAGTTCCATACAACTAATCCTAATGAGGAGTGACTTTAGTTAGTCCTCTTTAATTTTAAATCATCATCCTAGTCAAATAGGTCCATTAGAGTAGCTATCCAACTCCATTTCTCCAAACTGGTCATTGATAAGGGTTTAAGAGGGTTTAAGCCTGTTTTACCCTCTTAAGGTTTGTTAATAAACATGGGACATTGAATCTGCCAAAATATTTCACTATAACATATTTTATGACCTTTATAAACTTCTTATATCCCCATTCACAACCTCTAATAATATATAAGCAACCAAAACTAGCCTATCAAGCTCTTCCTTCCATTCCTTGCAATCTTGAGAGAGTTTTGAGCTCAAAAATGGAGTTATTTTGGTTTATTTTCATGTTAGGTGATTAAAAACATTTTTTATTTTTTTATTAACATGTTATAATATGTTATAACTCATATCTAATGCTATAAGTGTGACTAACTCTTCATTTGGACACTAGGCCTAATCGTGCCTAGTATACCTATTTGTAAGTATAAGTCCAAAATAACCTTTTTGATATCTTCCTTGTATTAAAATATCTCATAAACATATATTATTCTCCATAAAAATTATATAATTATTTATAAATAATATCTCATTCTAGAAATGGAATTAGTTCTCCATTTGGCTTTAGGCCTAAATTGTATGTACTAGGTTTGCCTACATAATTAAGGGTTTAAAATACCTTGTTGAGATTAAATATCTTTAGAAAGGTTCCTCATGCTAAAAAAAATATTTTTCAATCACCTAAACCTTCCTAGGAGGTTTAACCATCTCCTTATATCACTCTTTCACCTCTTTTCTCCAAACTGTAGGGTTTATGCATGGGGAAAGTGCACTCTATCTAAGATAAAATAGAGGGTACTTTCCATATTTTAATAGAACAAATATCTATTGGAAATGATTATTAAAGTGTTAAATATTATCTCCAAAAAAATTTAGTGCTTTAACTTATGCATAGACCCTCCAAAAACATGAAAATTTGAGACATACTTGTTAGGGAAATTGTGTGCAGTTTTTAGTAGGGGAAATATGTTTGTCTGACTGGAGACCTTCCTTTTTATTTGAATCTTAGGGGCATATAAATATAGTCATGATTCTAATGGATATTTCATAATATCCATTCATCATTTCATTCTTTCATATATTCCTATAGACAACTTAAATTCTCAAATAGTATGCTTTTTAGACTTTGTTTCCTTCTTCAACAGTAACCCTTGTAGGTCATTATGCATGTTTAGACCCTAGTTATAATGTTTGAAGACATTATGTAGGTTATTTTTACCATAAAAATTCATATTCATACCTATAAAATCATTTCCATAATTATACCTTCCAACCATTTATTTAAGCTTACTAAATGACATAGTCAAACACATTTGGCTATAGGTACAAATTGGCCTAGAAAACCCTATGTAGGACTGTTTCACACATCAAAAAGCTTGTATAGGTCACCATGGCTCTAAATAATGTTTTAATTTTTTTTCTCATCATTACAACTTCTCTATACCCTTTATGTTCCCCTTGAGCTCACAAACTGAGTTCTTCCTCTCTTGACTGTAAAACCTTGCCTTTGACTATTGTAGGTGTGCATTTACCTATTTAAATGTTGGTCATGATGTAAGGAGACATTAAATGAATCATGATATCCATATATTATTTTATTATATATATTTTTTACCTTTAATGTGCTAAAAAACACTAAGACACCCTGTTCTTTGATCATTGTTTTCATGCTTAGTTGTAGGTACTCATTTTACACTAGAGGGACACCTATAGGTACCCATAGAACTTGGAAAACCATATATAAATCATCATGTCAATGTTAATTACACCTATTTTCACAATATTTAGTCAATGAAACCATTAAAATCATGATAATGTATTTTTTTTTCTATTTAAGATGTCAAAGGTCATCCAAACTTCAAATCCTATAGAAATTGGTGTAGGCTTTTAGTGCTTTTATGAGCAACTTTAGGCCTCTCAATCACCACCATCCAGTTTATTTATACCCTTAAAAAATTTTATATGTCTTATATATTATAGATGATAATTTTTTTGGTCATTTAGAAGCATTGGAATTCTTTTAAATCATGTCACAAGATACTAAAAAAACCCCAAGGGACTTTATTTTGCCTATTTAGGGTTTTGATCCCTGAACCTACAGTCATCACTCTTAAACGTAATTTTCAAATTACTTAGAAGTTTATCCTTCTTGGTATGTATTTTTTTATCATTTTTACATGCTATAACTTCAATAAGGTCTTGAATATTGGTTTTGACACCTATATACAAGTGCCTCTACTCTCTACCAATAAATCTTGTAGGTAGACATTGTCAAGTCTGTAGATAGTAAATATAAAGATGAAGAATGTGCATTAATTTTACTATTATTGATTTTTGAACCAATATAAACATAAAAAATTCACTCCTCATGTCTCAAATGACTTGACACAAGTACTAAGGCTCTTACCATAGCATTATGTCATCGTGGAACCCCTATAGGTGTGCATTGGGTTGTTATATAGGCAGGGCATGGAATGAAGCAACAACATGTTAATTAATGGCCTCAAAACAACTAAAACATATTTTAAACCTTCTATATTCATTATTTACACCAATGAAATATTAAAACAAGTCCCTAAACATCATTTTTAATGTGAAAATAACTTGCATTAATATGGAACAGAGTAGGCAGGATGTTTAATGATTGGTTTAGCATGGTGACTGAGTTTATAACTAATCTTTCACTTTATTAAAAATATAAATGAACCATATTCAAATATTGATGGCTTTGAAAACTGATATACTCTAATTACCATTCCATGAACAATTTGAACAAGCCCTAAACATGTGACTACAAGTGAAGTTAAGCACGAAGTTAACTATGAGAAATGGCAAGATTGCAAGCTACCCAAAACATGGTATGGTGAAAAAAAAACATTAAATTAGGTTAATATATGGCATTTAAACCTATGGAAAACCATAAAATAACTATATGAGACCTCTACATGAATCCAACATTCTATATATAATAACTTTGACTGAGACTACACATAATGGCACCTTCCTTTCAACATGGACTAACTTTCCCATAAAAATACCATGAAACATGAAAATAAATATGTATAAAATATAATAAGGTATCCAAAATCCTATAAATTCAACATAACCAACTGGCTCATATAGATTTGACCAAAATGGACCAAAACCTATAGGGTGCATGAAATAGATAGTAAAAAAGTGTAGTCAACTTCATGTGGATGGTTCATGAAGAAAATTTGATAAATAATTTAAATATTTATATGAAAATTAATGTATATTAGTTTAATATAACATCATAAAATCATTTACTATGAAACATCTTGAGTTGTCTATACTAAGCATAAACCTGATGGTCACTTTTGTATGTCTAGAAATACAAAGAAGAAGTAGAATGGTTTTGTATTTAAAATGGAACTTAAAAAGAATTTAAATATTTTATATGATTTTAATGTATATTAATAGTAATTATATGATCTTATTACATGTTTCACCTTCCCCCTAGGCCATACAAGTGTTAAATTCTCCCTTTTTTAATTGATTTCTTGAATTTCAATTAAACAACCTATAAGATTCTAATGTAACTGATAACCTTGATAGGTAAACTGAAATATTTGAAAATTTAAAGTAAAATAGGAAACTTTTAACCTTTAAAACCATGCCACATTCATTTATGACCCCTAAAATCCCACTAAATGACCCAAAATGACAAATTGACTAATATCACTAAGATAAAGGCTAGGACGACATTAAATGACATAAAATAACATATATACACCCCATGATAATATATTATATCCCATAAAACATATAAATATAATTTTTTACATATAGGGGTCTCAATTTGACCTAAAAGTCAAATTTGGTCAACATGACTCATGTGATTAGTCACCTTAGTGTTCATGTTAGTGGTTAGGTTTGTTAAGACTCTCCTCAACATACAAGAGGGAGTTACAAGTTAGTTAAAATAGTTAATTGACATATAAATAATATAAAATGTATGATTTTAGTTGTTGTGTGGAGGGGTTGGATTCAAAGGAAGAATATAAGATAACCCCAAGAATATAAATATACAGTTCCTTGTTTGAAAAGAATGTTATTGGTAGACCTTGTGTTATTTGTGTGAGCAATAATAATGAGTGTGTAAACAAAGTATGAGAATATATTTATGATAAATACATGTTTTTTTTAGTCTAATAAGCATTGGTAATTTTATTTCCTCATGTGTTTTAATATATTTATGTCTTATGAAATTGATTTCATGTATATGGATGAGAAGTTTAATACATTCCTGCATACCCCTATAGTTTACATTATATGAAGAGAGGGACTGAGTGTGTAACTTTATTATAAATTTTTTTTGTTAACTAAGTGGAAAATTTAATGTGTATAGTGGTAAGATAAATTTTCAATCTTATCAAGGTGTTACATGTCTCAAAGCATTTGAGTGTATAAGGTTTTCTAAAACAAGAATATCAGACCTGTAGTTATCAAGAAACCTAACACAACCGAAGTGATATCTTATGAAAATTATGAAAAAAGTGTCATAGGTATTAATTTAATATAATTTTAAGTGTATAAATATTGTTTAAAGGTTTTTTAACCCTAAAACTAGTTTGGAACCCCTTTTGGAATGAAGGAAACTAAAAGACTCCCTCTTTGGTCAACACAAACCTATGTCTGTGTACACAATCTATTCAAGATTGAATAAATCAATCCATAAAAGTCTTAAAAGTGAAATATAATACTTTTAAGAGATGAATAGGGTCAACATAGATCTTATACAACAATAATAGTCATATGAAACCCCAAAGAAAGCTTGAAAACCAAATTTATACTCTCTCAAGTTACACAATTCATTGTAAACCGTGTTCTAGGGTTATGACACTTAAATTTATATTATGGGTGATGAAACCAATAAAATGTCCAATTTTTTTTTTTGATAAATTATTCATTATTTTTTTCTAAATGATTTTAAGGGTTTTGAGTTAGGAATGTATGTTTCTATATAGAGAAAATTGACAGTGTGCAACTTAGGAGTCTAAGAGGCTTAATAGGCTTAAACTTGGGCTAAATGGTGACTTAAAAAGTGTTATAAATAATTAATTATGGAATTAAACTTTATATATATCAATAAATAGATAAATTTTATCCAAAACTACTATTATTTTGTCAGGATAAGACTATACTAGTCTGTACTAGGGGAAATAGGAGGAAAAAAAGGCTACTAGCCTATGTGAAAAAGGATAAGTTTAAATGATGAGAAAGATTGATTTGAGAAATTTGGTGAGTTTTATAAGTAGATTAAAAGAGATTTAAGAGTTTTCATAGTGTCATAGGAATCCTAATTCAAGTTTGGAAATTAGTGATTAGTGAGTTCTTTTAAAAAATGAACAAAGCAAATCAAGACTACGATGCAAGAGTTGTTATAAGTTTTTGTAAGGAAAGAGTAAGTTATTTAAAAATTAGTGAATGTTGATAGGTGAGTGTTAATAATGTTTTTAGGAGTATTTAAGATGGAAAACATTCAAAAACAAAGAGTTTTATATAATTCAAAGAAGGACAAATAAGGACAAAGAAAGAGATCAAAGTTAGGTGGGTATAGGCAAAAGTAAAAACATATATTTATGTTACAATTTCTATCTAGCTAGACAAGATTTTTAATGACGTATACATACATTTTTTAGGAGATAAATATTCCATGACTGGTTTGGAAAAACACTTGGATGATGCTCTCCATCCCCATAACAGTACTTATTTGGAGACTACACTTGAGATTGGCATAAATACTAGAGTTCGGGAACTCATGTTACATGGAGTCTTATATCTCATATATTGTATTGTATTTATTATTTTTAAAACATTATATCTGATGAGATGTAATTATTTAATCAATATACATTGATAGCAATGGTTTTATATTTTTATTATTCATGGATGAAAAGTTTTAATTACTTTACTTATTTAGTTATGTTTTGTTTCACATGATGCTAGTGATAAGTAATAGGATAGATGTCACATGTTTATTTTATAGTTAACTTAATTAGAGTTTTTTATTTAGATAAAAAATTATATACTCATGGTGAAGTCTAAATAAATAATACATTGATTCAATTTTTAAAAAATATGTTATTCTAAGTAGATCCCAGTAGGGATGTTACATGTGGTATTAGAGCTATGGCTCAGACTGTAAGACTTAATGAGTCCACTAAAATTTTCATATGCTTCTATTTACCATAAATTATAATGGTGAAATTTATAGCATCTAGAGAGGCTCCTTCAAATTTTAACAATAATAACCCTCTATTTGATCATAATCCATTTTCAGCCAAGCAAACAAGAAAGTCGAATCAGATTCTTGTAGCCATGAGCAAAACTAGGGACTAAATTTCAGCACTGGAATAGGAAGTTCATGGCCCTAAAGATTAAGTACATCAAGATGTACCTAAAGAGAATCTCACTGAGTAGGAAAACCCTTAGGATGTGAGATCTCAAGTAGTTATGGAGTTGGCTAGAAATATGAAAAAAGTGAATCCACCTATGTTTAATGAAACTATTTTGGGTAATGGAGCCGAAGCATGGTTGATAGAGATGGAGAATGATTTAAAGATTTGAAACTACTTAAAGGTTAGTAAATTAGTTTGGATATCTTACTATTCGACTCGTGAAGTAGCTATCTGGTGGGATAAAAATAAGTTGGAAATGAATCTTAAATCAACCACCACTACATGGGAGTAGTTTGTGACATTGTTCAAATCATAGTGGCTTCCATAATTATACTTTGACTAGAAGCTTATAAATTTTTAGAATCTAAATCAAGGAGATTTATTAGTGAATGAGTATTGGTAATATTTTACTAAACTTATGAAGTATGTACCTCAGTATTAGGCATATGAGAGATTGAAAATTAGGAAGTTCATCATGGAATTAAAACCTTAGATTGGTGGATATGTGGATGTTCATGGTGTATGCAATGGGTAATGCATCAGATCTATAAATCAATCATATCTTGAAGAAGATAAATCCTATGTACACTTTCAATTTGGGATACATTAGATAATCAGGGTTATGACCAAGATAGATCCACTAAACCTAATCAATGGATATCTTACCACAATAAATTTACTAGGGAGGGTTCCAAAGCCTTCAGTCAAGAAAAACTATGTAATAACCCTAGCTAGGTCCTATGTTTTCATATTCAATAAACTAATAATAATTAAATCAAATTCTAATATAGTGCCCACCAAAGATTGTGGCATAAAGTGGGGATAATAAACATGAAAATTAGACATGCATAGAAGACATATACTCATGTCAATATATATGGAATCCAAATGCATGGAAAATAAGTACAAATGCATATTTATCTACTCTTACATAGGAGAAACAAAGTTAGGAATACTTAGCTTTTAAGATGAACCCACCAAGCCTCAATATCTCCCTTGGCCAAGGTGCTTACTATTTTGGTATGTAAGAATGACAAGGATAAATCAATTCTAGGATACACAACTTATAAATGCCTCCAAAATAATATTATATAAGACAAGATCTGTGTCTCCAAAGAAAGCATGAAACCCTAAGCTTGCTCCTCAAGTATAATAGTGGATAAGTAGATTCACAATATATCTTACTTATTATTATCTTCTCTTATAAATGTTGAAATGAATGTGTTTATATAGATGGATATAACCCTAAACCATTTCAAAAGTTTAGGCTGACAAGGTTGACCCAATTGATCTAGTATTGTAATTGACAAAAAATAAACTAGGTGATGGAATAGGTTGGCCAAGGGTTAACCTAGACCCTAATAATTTATATCAAATAAGAGTAAAAGGTAGATGGTGTGGAGCATGTAACATAAAATATCAAAAATGGGTTTAGGTAAGGGAATGGATAATGAAGGTGGTAAAAGACTAGAGGAAGATGAAAAATAGGAGGCAAAGCTTAGGGGAATGGTTCTTATGAGAAAAGTGTGTAGATATCAAGGGGTAATAAGGGACAAAAATATTATGAAGCACCAATAGTTTTCCCACCCATTTGTTAGTGTACCCATTAGGCTATGTACTCACAAAGATTGAGACTCGATGGGTTATTTTAAGATAGATAACATCATTAATTGATAAATTTTGAAAATGTTATGTGTATAAATATGCCCCACTCAGAGTTCATCATGTGTCACATAGGTGAAACATGAGATGGTGTCTTTGGAAAATAAAATAGTGACACATAATGTTGAAGCTGAATAAAGTGTAGTAAGGAGAAAACAAGATAAATGAAAGGACAAAATTGAAAAACACATACTTTTACTTATCTTAGTGTTGTATATAATTAAGATATGTGATAAATTTGAAGGTGTCTAATGTGAGGAACATTAGGAAAACCTATAGATATTAGTTAAAAAAGAGTGAAAAATATAAATTTTTGCAACATTTACATATAATAGTTGAAAAGATTCTCTATGACATTGAGATTATATAAAATTTTATGCTTTGGAAAAAGAGTTAGTATTCAAAATAATAAATATGATGGTAAATATTTGAAGGGTATATAATTTTGAATGTTAAAAATAAATAGGTTAAAAAATAATTCATTTGGTATTATTTACTATTCTAAGAAAAATAAAGCTCTGATAGACCTAGTGAGAGACTAGAAAGCAATATGGTGAGGAGATGACAACTAAGATGGGGAGGATGCATAATAGTCACAACAAGTAAAAAATAGGTAAGCAACTATAAATTTAATTTTTTTTTAATTATTTTTATTTTTGATTGAGTGATTTATATAAATTTGAATGTTAGGCAAAAGTTAGGCACCAAAATGAACCCTAGGAAATATATATGAATACTATGGGTCAAAAAGGGTGTTGGGTAGTAAGGGATTGGACCAATAAATTCCCAAGGAATTTATGGTAATTATCCAAAAGTCATCATAGTTAAGGAACAAGGTCGACCAGGTTGACTTAGTCTATAAAAGTTAGGAAAACTAGTAGGCTGACTTAGTAGTAGCTGGCTGACTTAGTTGGTTAAAGAAGAGGGATGACTTGGTACAAGAGGGCCAACTTAGTTGTTTTTTAAGTTGTTAAATTAGTAATAAAATGGATTAATGGGGCTTACTTATTACTATTAGGCCAAAGGGTGGCTAACTTAGTAATGCAAAGGATGATTTAGTTGAAATTTTGATAAGGTCGATTTAGTATCCTTGACAAAGGAGAAGGCTGATTTAGTTTATAATAGTTAAATCTAGTATAGAATGAATAAAATAAATCAAACCAACTAAGTGATATGAAATTTTTAATAATATATTTTGTTTATGAATGACATGGAGATTTAATACATCCTATGTTGTTTGATATTTTATAGAGGTTCTAGATATTTTGGTGATTGATCTATGCCTTAAGGTTACTAGATTTACTAGAATGCTTGAAAGATATGGATAGGGTAATATTTGTTGCATTGGGCCTAGGAGGTATCATGATATGAGATGCATCTTACTAATTACTAATCTCATTATCATGTTCCTTAGAGTATGGGAATGGTTGACCAACATGTTTTGATGGGTGGTGGATGGGTATACCATAGAGATAGGTATCACACTATAGGACATTCATAAACTACTTAGACTACCTATAGGAGGAAAATCAAAGATCATAAGGACACTAGATAATATGGAGGTGAGATAAACACTAAATAGGTGGGCAATGTACTTAGATATTATCTACCCAGGGCTAAGGTTGAGATTATTCGATGTGCATATTATATAGATTATAGATATTTTAAAGGATATGATTGGACTTGTGATAGCATGAGTGTTATGTCATAAGTCAGATGACAAGGTACCATTGTATGAGATAACCTTGTGCTAGTCCATTTTGTATCAAGGGGAAATATATGATTTTGGGTCTATAATCTAGGTCTAACTCATGCATGATATTTATGAGATGTTGTCTAGAGGGTAGAAGACCATAAGACCAATGGCATTACTGAGTGAATGGATATATGAGAGGTTCTTGATGTATCAACTAGCTAGGTTACCCATGTGGTCAATGTTAGGTTACTAGATGGAGATAAGACCAGGTAACATGGGTCATGTACCACATGATATTGTTGAATATAGTTACATGAAGAAAGATTGTGGGGAATCCCTATACACATTTTTATACTATTTGGACTAACTAGGTGACCATAGTACCAGGGTTGGTTTGAGTGTGGATTATAGGCCACTATACCTAGTGGGTAGAGCTGTAGATAGTGGAAAAATTGCTAGGGTAGTTTAGATTATCATACCTAGCGGCTCCTATAGTAGTGCCTAATTTTTTGGCATGACATGATAGATATATGAGGGGGAGAGGAAGAGGAGGAGAACCAATCAAGATACCTATGATCAAGCCATGTTGTGTGAGACCATGAACTATTCGAGCATGATATATGATATCCAAATGAGGAGATGGCATGGATGTGGATGTAGGATGCATTAAGCACCCAAAAAAATACCATAATAGGAGGAAACATGACCACTTTTGGCATACCACTAATGAAGATACCACTGAAGAGATTAATCACAAATGAAGGTGGTCATGTAAGATGATCTGATAATTAACTGAGGGTAGATTTTGTTGATAGAGGCACATTTAAAGAGAGGGTCATGGCATGCATAGGTCACCGGTGACTCCAATATTTGATCTGATATAGATTCAACCCATATATGAGGTGCTTAGGGGATGGGTCGATGGAGAGACCACGATTGGTATATGAATAGATAAGGAGACAATGGTTGGTGACATTAAGATAGGTAATAAATGTTACAATTATTTTAGTCTTTGAGATAAAATACTAGTTGTATGTGATTGTAGGAAAATAAATAGATTTTGAGATGTACATGTGATCTAATATATATCAATGTTTTGGATTTTATAGATCTTGTGATAGAGGAGATCAGGTGGGGATCCGTAGTCATGGAAGCACACCATGAAATTTTGGATGGGTGATAACACCATATGAGCCCATCACATTAGATGATCCTACGGTATTGTCTATCTTAGCTAAAGTAGGCTGGTTTATACTAGTGAGGGAGTCCATGAGGTAGTTAGTAACATATGGGGATGGGTTACAACCACTATTAGGGGTGGGAGAAGGAGAGGCACAAGCTTGGTATGCCCTAGCTCAAGAGAGAGCCACACACATAGCTACCATGATCTAGTTAGGATAGGTATATACCTAAGTGTCCAACCTATAGGGATAGGTAGTAGGGTTGATATCTCAAAAAAACTCATTATAGTGCACTATATAGAGGGGATAGTCTGAGGCATCTATGGTTAGCATGGTTAAGCCATGAGATAGGCATGATGGAACTTAGTCATAGAGCTGGAGCTATGTATTTTTATGATTTATACCATTATATAAAACATATGATATATATAGAGATATATTGCTTGGATAGTTGGATTTTGGTCTCATGAGCTATATTTTGGTCGTGTTTGTTTATGTATGGATATATTTATTTATATCACATGTATTTTGATTTTTTTGTATATGTTATGGGAAATATATGTGGGGTGTTTTATTTTCTAGAATTATGTATTACACATGCATTATTAAAAATAAACAACTAAAAAGGACTTTTAAAAGTATAATTAATCATAAAAAAATGTACCATGCACTATTTCATAATGGGAAATGTGTAATAACAAAATATGACTAAGTATCATAAACCAAAAAGTGGTAAACAAGAGGACAAAAAAACATTTTCAACCATGAAAAAGATATGCACCAAATTAAAATAAGAAAAATCACACTAAATCATGTTGGGAAGTATGAAAATAATGTAATAAAATTGAAAGCACATGAAAGACAAATGGTAGAAAAATAGAAAAAATTAAGATAATAAATCATACTAAATCATGTTGGGAAGTACAAAAGAGAAACAAAATTGGTAAAATGGACTTAAATAAATCACACTAATTCAATTTGGGAAGTATGAAAAATTTAAGAAAAATGGTTGGATTCTTATATGAAATTGGAAAATGAGAAGATAAAAGTTAAATATTAATGAATTAAGTATAAAACATACTAAATCAAGATGGGAATCATGTCAATGATGTGTAAATCATAATCAATCATGACTTATCTCAAATTTGACACATATAATTTCATTGTGACTTGGGTATTGGAAACTTTCATGGGGAAGGTTAGGTCGTATCCATGGTCTTACACTGTTAATCACAAAGGGAACACCAATGAGGTGAAAACAATGTTAAAAGGATAAAATATGTTAAAAGGAGATGTTTGGAAAAATAGTGTAAAAAATTGGTAATTTTGTGAGAAATCCCTAGTCTTATCTAAGGTCTTACACTACAACTCACAAAGGGAATCCCTAGGGGGAGTGATCAGTGAACAAAACAATATTTATCAAGGGGAAATATTAAGATTTTAGGGAATGAAAGATGGAAGGTAAGAATCATAACATAGGCATCTTATGAGAAGACCTTAAGAAATAGGAGGCACACTAAGGACATGGAAGGACACTAAATGACTTATGGCCATTAATATACAAAGGATACCTATTCACTATAATCTCAAAGTTGTATAGGAAAATAAGTATGCTACTAAGATCAACTCATATTGGTTGTTTTGAACAAGAAAATTAAAATGGACCTACCTTCTCATAATGTGTTCCCCATTCGTTAGGATTACTTACAAAGCCATCAGTCTATAGTGAAGATTGGGTACTTGTATGAGAATGTAGGTAGCACTAAAATATTTTTTATTATCCTCTTCCAATCTAGTAGCCTACCATACCCCAATGAACCTTGAATCTATCATGAGGCCAACTATGGATTTTTATCTTTGATTAGAAAATAGATATGTGCTTAGAATCACGTATTTTAATGTGATTGAACATTTGAAAAAAAATTAAATGTTTCCTTTTAGATCATTGCCTTTTGTTAAATGATTTGTATTTTTAAGTATTATGGATTTTAATATTCCTCCTCCATACAGATTTGGAATGACAAAGCATGAGAGATAAATTGATACACACAAATGAGCTTTAAGCTTTGGCTAAAGGAAGCTAAGTATCCCAAGACATGACTGACTATAACACTTAGGTTTAACTATGAAATAACATGTTATCTCAAGTTTCAACCATGCATATGCTTAGATTGTGAAAGTAAATAAGGGGAATAAAGGAAGATCCAATGTGGACAGGTAAAAGGAGATTATAATGAGATGAATTATTTTCTAACTAATCACATGGTAAATAAGGAATGACTAAAGGGATCAAGGTGTGTATAACCAAGTCATAATAACAACTAGATGTGTTTATAGAGATAAGATAGAAAACAATCATGAAATAGAAAAAGATAGCCGTAGAAAAGGAACACAGATAATAAAAATGTATTTATTAAAAATAATCCATAAGGGAATATAAGAATAATAATGACATCATAAGTAACATGTAGTGTGAAACATAAGAAATCATGTAAGATAAATAAGAATTAGACACAATGTAAAATTATATAAGATAAATAAATGTAAAGTTAGAACACATGTCCAATACAAAATGAAGAAAGAAATGAAATAACACCATGCTTGTGTTCATAAATAGTAGTGTATTTGTCCACACATATTATCCATAACATATGATAAGTCTCTATAGATCTGAATTCAAATTGCATCAAAAGTCTCATCAATCTTCAAGGAAAGTTGAGAAAATACTTCATTTCAAATCTCCTCAATGGAAAATGTAGGAATGATTAAAGGATCATGATAATTAGGACTATCATGCAAGGGATTCTTAGGAGAAATAATGGGAATGGACTTTGTAGAAGATGCAAAGTTCTCTAATGGAGAATAGGCTATAGGTGAAGGAATCACTAGTCGAGAAGGGGCCAAAGGTGAAGGAGGACCCATGGGTGGAAAAACTATAGGTGGAGAATGGACAATAGGTGTTGGATCCATATGGGAATAAGGGGGATCCTTCTTGTGAGGGTGACCTAAGTTAAGAAGGGTGGTAGGTGAAATAATTCTCATGAGGTGATCCTTGAGATGCTATTGAAGGATGTGGTAATAATGAATGTGTTGATTACACAATGGTGCTGGAGATAATATACGTCTCTATATTTGGGAATATATTTAGGTAATCTTTTTGGGGGAGGTATAGACTTATATGTGTGCTGAGGAGTGGTGGGACATAAGGTGTCAATATATTTCTATATTCATGGAAGAATGATTATTTGCACTATGAAAGTAAAATATATGCTTTTTAATGGAAATTGTGGGTGTACTAATAGAGGGAACGGAAATAGAAGCCAAAGAAGGTCAGTTTAATGAATAATATCTAGTCTAATGACCAATAACTTAATGAATATCACAATAGGGATTCTCAACCCATTTGGTGGGCAAAGGAGCAAGCTAAAGTACATGGAGCAAACCATCATCAAGGGAAGGTGAGGCTGGTGGAGAGATTGGGTGAAGCTTGATTGAAGGATCAAAAGGATCAAAAATAGGAAGAGACTCATCTAGAAAGGGAGTGGGAATAAGATCCAAATTGGGCTCAACCAAGAGAGGGAAGGGATACACAAAAGGATGAAGGATAGTCAAAATAATCTCAAGGATAATTCAATTAGAGGGGTTTTGATATCTAAGAAGGTGATAGGGACCAGTCATATCATGGTCCATAAGAATACACCTATGAGTCTCTTTATAAATTTGAGGTGTGTTCATCATCTCTACCCTATAAAAAAGAGGAAAATTTCTGAAATCAAGAATTATACAAGATGGAATGTCATAAGATATATAGAAGGACTGAAGTAAAGAGGAATGATAATGAATAATTTCAGAATATTGAGCTTGATCAAGACCTCCTAAGAATGGATAATCTAAGGTATAGACATCATCATATTTAGCTGTATGAAGATCAATGGCATAGGTATGTATGACCTTATCTTTTGATGTGGTGTGATGAATGTAATTATAAGTATTAGTTAATACAATGGGTATATCATCACTAGGTGGTTGATGGTAATGCAGCTTCAGATAAGGTGGAAGTTAGGAAATGAGATGAGGTGAGAGATATAAGGTTTTGATCTTGAGATTGATTTCATTAGGCTCATCATCATCTGAATCTAGGAGGTTAGGTGTTATATTCTTGATGAGTTTGGGTGACTATTGTAACCTCAAGTGGAGTTGATAAGAAAGCTAAAATGTTGAGATTCATGAAATGGAATGCTTGACAAGGGTTCAAGGGTTATAAT
>JARHVA010002962.1:360000-402500 GCA_037957365.1 Torreya grandis
GACAAGGAGACCATCATGGTATCTGAGTTGGCATTGAAGGTAATCTTGAAACAAGAGAAATAAGAGTTGGAAATAAATAAAAAATTACACTCCAAATAAATAATGTTTACTTCATGTGGATGTCATTGGAGGAAAGAAAATAAATAATGTTTACCCATGATCAGATTAAGGATGAAAATAAGGAAAGAGAACAACAAAGGAGGAGACACAATGAGTTTTAGTAAGTGTCAAGAAGGCCTACAAGTTTCCAATATGTCTTGAGATCTAGGTTGCCAAGAAATTGGGATCATTTATAACTTTCATGGAAATTTTCATTTCGCTCCTCGGTAGTATGATGTAGGAACATCACTATCCTATGTATATATTGATCTATTGTAAATGATTGAGTATTTTTTTTGTCATTTTAGTCATAGAATGTCTGTATGAGTCCATATTAGTTATAATTTTATCAAATTTGAATTTCATTTGTTTTGGCATTTTCCTACTAATTCCTTAATTTGAATTTTTAAATCTTAGTCAAAGTTTATGGAGAAATTGTCATGTTTGTAGGAGTTCTAAATAAATTAGTCTTGTTTTTAATACCTTCACATAGGTCAAGGGAATATAATTCCATAAGTTACTCATTTTATTAGTCACCTTGGTGCTCATGTTAGTGGCTAGGTATTTTTTTACTTCCCTAATGTACAAGAGGAAGTTGGAAGGAAGTTAAGGTAGTTACAAAAGTTTTTGATAAAGCTAGGTTTTTATTGTTAGTAAGTGATTCAATGTAAGATATCATTATGGGGTTGGATTATAAAGTATAAATAAATTAACCCCAAGAATAATATTATATAGTACTTTATGTGGAGAGGATTTTGTTGGTAGACTGTACCTCTTACGTAGGCAACAATATTGAAAGTGTAAATAGAGCATGTGAAATATAATTTAATAAAGATATGTTTTACTCATTTGTGTAGCTTTGTTAGGTTATTACCTATGATATTAATTTATTTTTTCTTTGGAGTGGTTTTCGAATGTATGGTTAGGAAATGAAAGACTAACCCTATTATCTTTGTGTTTTTAAACTCTGTGTTTTGAACTTTGAAAGTGTTTTTTTTTAAGTGAAAGATTTGATGTCATTAATTTTATGATTATCTCATTCTTTTTAGTAAGTGTATATTGGTTTTATATTTTTTAACATATTAATGTCAACATTCCTTGAGTTGGATCAAGAATATATATATATATATATATATATATATATATATATATATATATATATATATATATATATATATATATGCATACCCCTATAATTCTATGTTCTTTGGTCAAGGTATGAACTGTGAGGGTGCATCAACCATAGGAAACTAAAAGAATATTATTTGAATCATGTAAATAATTTATAATTTTTTAAATTATTTAAAAGGTTCTTAATGTATTATAATTCATTATCAAGCACTTTTTGTAACACATTCCACTCAAACCCTCCAAATATTGTGTTAAAAATCCACAATCAAACATATAATATTATGGAAAATGTGAACAAAAATCCCAAATTAAGAATCCAATACTTGGGTAGGTTTATTGGTTTATTATAGTCCTATGCCACCTTTAAAATTTATTAAAATTATTTTCAAAACATAAAAATTTTAAATAACCCTTCTTGGGATACAGAGCCTACATACAACCTTGAGTTAGGGGTTTGACATTCAAATTGGGTTTTTATGAGTTTGGAATTGTGAAACCCCTCAAAAAAATTTGAAAATATTGGTTTTTAGGTCCTTTAATGTATTTTTGAGGTTTTAAAGTTTTTTGTACCTTTGTGTATGGTTTCGATAGGCTTGTATTTAAACAGGGCATTAAGAGACCCAAAAGGCCTAATCAAAGGCTAATAAGAGACTACAAAAATGGGTTAAGAGATAAATTGGGGAATTAAAATTCATGGATATATAGATTAAAATATAGGGTATCTAAAAAGTCTAGAATTTTTCCAATGTGAAGTGTTATTATTTGTACAATGTCATTAATCATTAAAAAGGTTATTAAAAACCTTGTTTCAAACAAAGAGTTATCTGTATCATAGAAAATTGTATTTAAAGAGTTTGAGGATTGATTTGGAAGTAAAATAGGATTGTTTTAAGTAGGATATTAGTTTTAATAAATGGCATAACATCAGAGAAAAGTTGATTCAAGTTTTGAATCAAGTTGTAATGTATTGAGTGAAAGAGAGGTGAGTTGAAAGTATAAGGACTAATATGTTAATGCAATCAAATGATGGATTGAGGTGAAGATAAATAAATGAGTCTATTTTTAAGGAAACTTTAATTATTTTGGAAATATAGAGAGGTTCTAAGGGAGACGTAGATATTTCAATCCAAAGAAGGACAAACTAGGAGATCAGAGCCAGGAGATAATAATATAGGTAAGTGTATGAATGTGTTTCTTATTTTTCATCCATTGATAACAAATTAGATGAAGCCATATACATAAATAGGATAAGGGATGTTCATTTAAAATTATATCTACATAATTTTATTATGATGATGTGGATAATTATACATAAGTTTTAGAAATGGGATTTGATATGGGAGATTAGTAAGCTTTGTCATAGGAACCCTTTCATCATAAACCATAAGGGTAATGTTGGAAAGAGGTGAATAGTGTTGAGGGAGGTCTTAAAAAGGAAGATATGTACTGAAAGTGAATTTATGTTGATAATATGTGGGAGGTTTGATTAGAGGACAATTTTGTTGATTATCTTTAAAACATAAGGTAGTTGATGTAGGTTTATTTTGAGATAAACTAGAAGAAGTGTTAATATAAGTTTGATTATCATTGGTGATGGATAAATAATTTGGAGAAGTGGTAGAAATTTTATGAGAAGTGTTATCCAAAATAGATGTTGGAATGGGTTCATCAAAAGATACAAGGTATTCTTTCCCCAATTTTGTTAAGCGAGTTGGGGATGAGTCTTGTATAACATGAAAAGTGTGAGATGATTAAGGAGTGTGGATGGGATGAAGATCAATTAAGGTAACTAACCTTCACATATTAATCATATTAACCACATTATCATCAAGAGTTGGGTCTATAACAATTTAAAAATTATTGGTAGAAGGAGTAGGCTTATCATTTTTGTCTTGGTGGTTTGGAAGAGGATTAGCCAAATGAGCATTAGCCTTGTTCAAAGATTGATATTTAGTTTGTTTTTCATGGGATTTGAAGGAAATGTAATAGGATTTTTGACATTTATAAATGATATAATCATGGTCAAAATTGGGACCCAAAAAGATATCCATAGCCAAATTATCTAGTTGCCTACAAGTATCATGAGAATGACCTCAACTAGAATTAAACCAACAAAATTTATTGGGATCATACCAAGATGAGTGGGATGAGTGGATAAAAATATAAAGGAATAGTTCTTGGTATATTATTTTTTAATTCCACTAAGGATAAAATTTTATGAATATTTGATGTTATTTGTTGAAGATAATCGAGGATTAGTGATGTGGTTGGGAGGGGAAGCTTATTTTGAATCCTAATTGGGAACAATAGCTTGAATAGTATGAATGGTATCATAAGAATAAATGACACCATCATTAATATCATGATGGTTTTTATTTATGATTAACATGAAATTACTCATAGAAGGTTGGGATGGCTCAAATTGATGCATGCATAAATATTGGTTCTTGGCTTGGTCAATGGCCTCTTCCAAAGTTCATGGAGAGAGAGTCCAAACCTGATACTATAACTTAGGATAAAGAGATTTATTAAATAGTTGAAAGAGGTTATCATCTTCCATATTTTTTTCACACTTGTTAGACAAGGTCTTCCATCATTTCATGAAAGCTTGTGCAATTTATATCTCAAGTTGCTTATAATTAATAAAATGGGCCAAAGTATTTTTAGGGAGGTCACTAGTTTAAAACTCTTGGACTAGAGCATTGACTAAATATCTGAAACTAGTGATGGAATGAGATTTGATTTGGTTATACCAATATAAAGCATCTTTAAATAGAGTTTTTTGTAATATCTTGGTAGCAAATAAATTATTTAACTTGACCCAATCTTTGTATAGATTTATAAAAGTTTTTAAGTGGAGATTAAGATTGATTGACCCATTGTAACTAATGGTAGGGGTGATACATCCTATATTGATGTTAGCAACTTGAGGTGTAAGAGGATCATTTTGAAGGTTCTTGATTGTTATGCTAACTAGAGGAGGTTGGGGGATAATATTACCATGGGAATATTGAAGAGGAGGTTAGGGAGCATTTTTGTTATGCATTCCACATAGAAGTTGTTGAGGGTGATTTTGAATGTGGATAAGATGATTTTGAATTTTCATAATTTGGTTGGCATTATTTACTTTCATATCATTCATTTGATTAAGAGCTTTTATTATAAGTTGATGGGTTTCAGTGGTGATATTTACATTTTTTGAAGCATTGGAATTGGTAAGAGTGCCTTGGGTACCACTATGAGTTGTAACATGCATTTTATTAGTATTTTGAGAGGAATTGTTAATAATTGAGGCACTAGTAACATGATTTTCTTGTGTGGAAAAAGATACATTAGTAGAGGGATGAGAATAAGTAGCACTAGAGGAATGATTAAAATGGGTATAAAATGATATAATAGTGGAAGAATTGAGAAGAGTGGGTATTAGAAGAGGCCTACTAGATGTATAACATACCATGTTAGTAGAGATACTTCACATGAAGGTGGAGGAAATCAAAGAGGAAGATGTAATAGTATGAGATGGGGTCCAAAAATAAGGTAGAGGTTGATAAGTAAAGAAAGTAGTGTCCCTAAATCCATGTGAGAATGTGGTAGAAGGTGAATGAGAATCCTTAGTTTGACTAATTATCATAAGATGATAAATAGTAAAAGGATATTTTACTTGATGTTGAGGAAACTCGTTGATGAAGAAGATAATTTATAGAGTATACTCTAATTTATGTTGAACTTCTAAGGAGAAGAAAGGGTTATGAACTGAAGAGGAATGATGAGGAGTCCCATAATTTATAGTGTGAGTGGATACATGAACATTACTCTCCTCTAGGCTAGGATCCACAAGCTAGTTATGGGAGAACCTTTTAGGGTTGGTAAATCTCATCATATCAATTGAGTTCAAATTAGTGTTGTCTTCAAATAGGAAGTTCATGATGAGGGAGAAAGACTGAGGAAGATTAAGATGATGCAAATGTAAAGAGGCAAAAATGACAAAGAGTAAATGAAGTTGATTATGTTCTATAATCTAAGAGATAGATAAGGGTACATAGTCGACCAAGTTTATTATGTACTATAATCAGGGTATGAAATGAAGATGATATGGATATAGGGTTGAACTAGTCAATTTAGTATTGTAACCTAATTAGTAGAAAATGATATAGAATAATATATGTTGACTTTTTATTATATATTGGGAGATAAAAAAGGCTCAAAGAAAGACATATTCAGATAGGTCAACTATTTACTACTGATAAGGGAACATAGTCTATAAGATATTACACTAAATAAAATAATAGTGTGTTAAAATAGGTAATTTTTTTCAATATAATTGAAGTAAGAAATAGAAGTAAATACACAAATAATTAGATCAATGTGAGTGATCCAATTGGGTACACAATGAAAACCTTCACCAATGCTAGGTAATCAATTTTTTGCATTAAAACACATAATGATCAGAGAGAAAGTAATGAACTAAAAAATAAATGCTAACTAAGAGGTAATCTTGAGTGTTATTAGATTATTAGAAAGTATTGATTTAAGTGTGATAAGAAAGTTGGCTGAAAATAGGGAACTAGAAATCAATATATGGATGGTTTGAAGGCATTTAATCTAAAAGGGATCTATGTTGGTAATGGTACGAGCTTGTTATTGGGGCCTACCCCCTCACTTCACCATCTCATAGTGATAAGGGTGTTGGGTTCTTTGCCAATATATACCATTAACCATGTATTTATACTTGGCCATAAAACTAAGTCAATTTCCCCCTTGTTGATGAAATCCAAGTAGGTAGGCCTTGGGAAGACAAATTTTAAATGCATTTTGAGTATTTAATGATTTGGTAGTGTGTGCAAAAGATCAAAATAGTGTCTCTAAATGGTAATTTGAAAAACCACCTATTTAGACTATGTGAACTACTCTATGAATGAAAACAACTAAAAATGAAAGTGTGAATTAACTACTGGTAAATAGTTATTAATTCCTAAATTTAGAATAGTATAGAGTCTGTTTAGATGAAACTATTTACAAACATTATAGAGCATAGTCTATTGGGTCATTACTATTCTCTGAAATTAAATTTATTAAAGAATAGAGTCAGATAGGTCAATTATGTCTTTTAAACAAAATATAGGCTACAAAACTAGGTTGATGAGGTTAACTTAGTTTGTCATAGGGTTGTAATTTTTAAGACTAGTAATTTTCATAAAATAGAACTAAAATGAAGTACTAAAAGGACTAAGAGAGGAAAGAGAGGAACCTTATTGGGTTTGATGATGATTAGGATTGTAAATTTTATGCTGAAGTTCCTTGAATGTTACATTCAAATTCTACAAACTAAGTCAACTAGTTTGACTTAATTCTACAAAACCCTATGTTGACTAGTTCTCACCAAATCTTATGACACAAAGTGGGGGTAATAAACATGAATATAGTAAATATACTCACATTAATATATATATATATATATATATATATATATATATATATATATATGTATATGTATATGTATATATATATATATATATATATATATATGTGAAAGAGAAGTAAAAATTCATATCTATCTACTCTTATCAAGGAAGAACAAAGTTATGAATACTTATCTTTGAAGATGAACCCACTAAGCCTCAATCTCTCCCTTAGCCAAGGTGTTTTGTAAGAGGTTGTTTTGTTATGTAAGGATGACAAGGATAAATCATCTCTAGGATACATAACCTATCAATACCTCCAAAAGACTTCTCTATAAGATAAGATTCATATCTCCAAAGAAAGTATGAAACCCTAAGCTTGATCTTCAAATACAATGGTGGATAATCAAATGTACAATATATCTTACTTCTCTTCTCTTATAAATGGAGAAAATTATATATATATATATATATATATATATATATATATATATATATATATATATATATATATATATATATATATATATATATATATATATATATATATATATATATGGATCTAACCCTAAACCCTTCTAAAATTTTAGGCTGACTAGGTCAACCTAGTTGACCTAGTATCATAATTGATAAAAATAAACTAGGTCATGGACTAAATTGTCTAGGGCCTAACCTAAACCCTAATAAGTTTCATCCAATAAGAGTACAAGGTTAATGAGGACAACTATGTAATGTAAACTATGAAAAAGGGTTTTAGGTTAGGAAAGGGCTAATGAAGGTGGTAAAAGACTATAAGAAGATGCAAAATAGGAGGTAAAACTTAAGGAAATAGTTTTTATGAGATAAGTGTGTAGATATCAAGTGGTAATAAGGGACAACAATCTTTAAAAAAACCAATGGTATATCCACCCCTTTCCTAGTGCACCCTTAGGGCATGCACTCAAATAGATTGATAATCAACAAGTTTTTACAAGATAGATAATGTCAATAATTGTTAATTTTTTAAAATATTACGTGATCTACCATGGAACAAGTCTTCAAAAATGTAATCAAGCAAGAAAAAAAGTTAAAATCTCTTATTCAGGCTAGGGAAAGGTTAAAGAAAAGGTTTGGACTTTATAAACTAACTTTAAATAAGAATAAATGTAAGCAAATGGGTGGAGACTCCAAAATATAGTTCAAAAATCAGATTTCTAGATTCAACAATGGTTTAGGTAACAAAAAACTAGGAAATGGTTTCAAAGTTAGTTTCAAGTGAAACTAATAGTATGAAAATAAGGGACCACCTAGAGGTTGCTTAATTTGTGGAGTTGACTATTATTCTCATTAATGTACCTAGGATAAGATGAATAACAAAGGATTTGTTTCTTAGTAAGTAATATTTTAGTAATGTATTCATGTGGTAGTTGATAATCGATAAGCTGAATTCCAATATGAGAATGATTCAAAAGTCAAAGTTGATAAGTGTTTAGTTGAATTAGAGATTAGGTTACTAGAATTCACAATAGTATTGGCTCTTTATGTAGCACCACTAGGGTTATATGATGTGATCCTAGAATTCAATTGGCTTGTGAAGCATAAGGCCAAGGTTGACTAGTACCTAAATAAAGATTTGTATTTGGACAATTTTGGAAATCAAACACAAATTCAAGAAAAAAAAAATGAATTTGAGGATTAAGTATATATTTTTTAATGCAACTCAAAAAGGCTAAAGTAAAAGGATGCAAAACATTTATCATCAATTAAATGGAGGAATCTAAGGAACTATCCCTTGAAGATTATCCATTCCTTATGAATTTTCATGATGTGTTTTTGGAGAAATTATGAGGATTGCCTCCTAAAAATGTGTTTGATTTCTCTATTGATATCATAATTCGATCAAAACCACAGTCTAAGGCACCATACATGATGAAAACCACTTGATTTGTTGAATTGAAGGATCAACTCAAGGAATTATTGTCAAAGGGGTTGATTAGGCTAGTGTGTCAACATGGGGATGCACCAATTGTCTTTATCAATAATGATGATGGTACTCTTAGGCTTTGCATAGACTATAGAATGTTGAATAAGGAAACTATCAAAAATAGGTATTTTCTACCTTGCATAGATTATCTTTTCAATCATATGTAAGGGGAAATGATATTTTCTAAGATTGACCTTAGAATAGGATATCATCAACTAAGAATAAGGGATTTGGATATTCTAAAGACAATATTTAGAACTTTATATGGGTATTATGAGTTCACAATGTTATCATTTAAGTTGATAAATGTTTTGGTAGTATTCAATAATCTCATGAATAATGTGTTTATAGATTACTTAGATCATTTTATTTTGGTCTTTGTTGATGACATTATTATATACTCTAAGAATGAAGAGGAAAATTTAAAACATTTATAACTAGTTCTACAATAGTTTTAGAAGCAAAATTTATATGAAAAATTATTTAAGTGTATATTTTTATAGGATAAGGTGAAATATATGGGGCATATTATCTTTTTGGAGTGCATTATAGTATATCTAGAAAAGATAAGAGCCATTATGGAGTGTTCGACACCAAATAATGTCCACAAGGTAAGAAGTTTCATGGGATTAGTGGGTTATTACAAGAAGTTTGTTCTAAATTTTTTTAAGATAGAAATCTGATTACTTATCTATAATGAAAGAACAAAAGTTTATTTGGTCAAATAAGTGTGAACTAGTTTTTCTAAAATTGAAAAAGAGGCTTAATTAAGCACTGGTGTTAATATTTTTTAACTCCAATGGTCAATTTTTAGTGATCACAAATACATCAAGGGATAAACTAGGATGAGTCCTTATGCAAAATGGTGTAGTGGTAGCTTATGAATCAAGTTATCTAAAACCTTATGAGGTGAACTGTGCCACTCATGAATAAAAACTTGAAGCAATTATGCATGCCTTTTAATTATGGAGACATTATTCATTGAGAAAACCATTTAAACTCAAGATAGATAACTTAGGACTCAATTAAATCTTCACACAGTTAAATATGAATACTCATTAGATATGTTGGTTAGAGTTCTTGTCTAATTATGAATTTGATATCAATCATATCAAAGGTAAGGAAAATAGAGTAGTTGATGCCCTAATTTGTAGGAGGTACATAGAAGCCATGGCTACTATTAGTAGTACTTTTAGAGATTAAGTGATTGAATTCTCACTAGGAGATGAATTATATGATCAACTTGGGAAATATTTTTTTGAGAATACGCAAAATTCTAAGTATAAAGGATTCAAATTGGAGAATAATGGTCTTTTGAGATATAATGGAAGGATGTATGTAACAAATAGGGATAATTTGAGGAGAAAAGTGCTAAAAGAATTGCACAATGCCCCATATTCAAGACATCTAAGAGTAACCAAGATTATGGCAAAGCTTAGACCACTTTATGTCTATAAGGAAGTCAATAAATATGTAATGAACTTTGTGTCATGATGTCTAGAATGCCAACAAGTAAAAACCAAACATGTGCATCCAGATGGATTATTATATCCACATGATATACCAAAATGGAAGTGGTAGGTGATCAGTATGGAATTTATCCAAGGTTTACCATTATCATGGAATATGAATTACATGATCCTGGTAGTAGTTGATAGACTAACCAAAGTAGCTCATTTACCAGGCAATTTGATAGATGATGCACCTACTCTTATGAACAGGTTCAAAAAAAGAAATTTATTAGTTTCATATATTCCTGGAGTATCATTTTGAATCATTATTTGAAGATGACTTATATATTTTAGGTAAGTATGGATTCAACTTTGGGTATGTAATTGAAATTCAACATTGCATATCAATTAGAGATTGATGATCAGACTGAGTGAGTTAATCAAGTGTTAAAGGATATTCTTCATATGTATTGCATGGATCAACCATACAAGTGGGAATATTATCTTCCATCAGTTGAGTTTGATTACAATAACTCATACCAATTAGCTTTAAATATTAAAACATTTTATGGAAGAAGGTATAAGACACCAATCAGTTGAGACAAGTTAAAAGATAGGTTATTCTTTGGACTTAAGATGATTTTAGAAATGGAAGATCAAGTTAGATCAATCAAATAGAGATTGGTTGAAGCCAATAAGAGGTAGAAGATTTATGTTGATTATAAGAGAATAGATAGGTAGTTTTTAGTAGGTGATAAACTGTTCTTATGGGTTAAGTCATAAAAGAGCTTGATTAAATTTGACAAGTCAGAAAAAATTTCATCAAGATATGTGGGACCCTTCAAGGTTTTAGAAGTGGTTAATTCTATATCATATAGGATTGCATTGCCACTAGACCTAGCTATATTTCATAATGTCTTCCATCTTTCTTATCTTAAAAAGTATATAGTTGATCCTTCACATGTTTTATATTAGAATGCTTTATAGGTTCTAGATCTTGAGGTGGTCATGGTAAAACCAATCAAATTAATTGACACTCAAAAAATTATTTACATAATAGAGAGATATCACAACGTAAGGTCTTATGGGACCAATACTTTGAGCATAGTGCTAATTGAGAGGACTATAATGATTTCTACAAGGGATTTCCACATTTAATTGCTTAATTAATGCTTCATACTATATTAATTTTTTATTGAATAATTTTTTTTAATTTAGAACTAATGTTTGAATATGTATCATCAAGATGATGACCATCTTTAGGGGGAAGGATGTCACATCTTAATTTATCACTAATCAAATTTAATTGATCATCTATGGATTTTTATGGTTGATAATTTTATTTCAATATTATTAACTAAATTGTAAGTCATATCTTATTCTGGGACAAATTTATGTTGCTTTGGTTTAATGATTGCATTGTTATGAGTTTAGATGTATGGTATATTATTTACATTGTGATCAAGTTGATTTATTATTTTGTAACATCATTATATATATATATATATATATATATATATATATATATATATATATATATATATATATATATATATATATATATATATATATATATATATATATATATATATATCATGATGTTACAAGCTATCTACCTTCTTGTCATGAGGTTGATGTAGGAGAGTTTCATCCCTCAGAGCATGATAGAGGGAGAACATCATCAGAGATGGTGATGTAGATAGAGGTGTTGGAAGATGATAGAGGAATGTATAGAACTTATGCACAAATCACATTAGGTAGTACATGGTATGTGAATTATTTTAATTTTTATAATTTGTATGTTCTTTGTGTTATCTACATTTAGATAATTATATATGTGTATGTTAGTTTAGTTTAATAATTGTATGTGGAATAAATCACATGTGATTACATTATGGATATTATGTGTAGGTTTAAATGTATAATGTTGTAATATTATTATGTTATTTTATTATAGTCATAATTTTTAATGTTTATGAGAACATAAATCTCCATGAATAGTATCAAGTTACTACGGTATATAAATAACCATAATGTATTTGTAATGTTTTAAAAAATTAGCTTGTTATCATATAATATTTAGGAATATAAATATATGCCTTGATATATGAAGATAAAAAAAGACATAGGGAGTCCATATAACATAATAATAACATAATGATTATGTTGTTATAATACTTTGGTTATTAGTTTAATAGATGCTTGATTTACGATTTTGGATAGAAGAATATAATATAGTTTATATATTAGTCTAGTTACTATTAAAATCATGATGTTTTTATCATTTCTAATTTAGTAACAAACAAAATAAATAAATTAATTGTATTATAATTAGGAAAAAAAAAACATAAAAGGAAACAAGTAAGTTTAAATAAGGGTGGTAAACTTTAAAGGAATGTTATTCAAAAAAAAAAATTAAAGAAAGCTAATGCAAAATAAAAACTAGTTTTTCCTTACTTATAGAGTAATGATAAAGAGGAAAATAGGAAAAGAGAAGAGAGGGAGTGCAAATTGGAGAAATGAGCAATGCATGGTAGAGAAGTAGAGCTAAAACAATGAAGGGAATAGAAGAAAGAAGGGTGAGGACTTATGGTATCATCTAGGTGACTATTAAAAGGTTTGTGATATTCCAACTTAGAAAAATTATATGTATGTAAAATCATGATAATATATTCAATTAGGGACTGTAATTATTTTACAAATTGTGGAAATACATAAATAAATGGTCTATGTATATATTTATATTTTTAACCATGATCGGATATATGAATGGTCAATATATGAGAGGATATGCATATGCACACACACACACACACACACACACACACACACACACACACACACACACACACACACACACACACACACACACACACACACACACACACACACACACACACACACATATAGTGTGGATTTATTATACAAAATAGTGAGATATATATATACAAATTATGTGTTTATATTCATCCTTTTGAAACACCCAAAAATTAATGATTATGAACGTGGAATCTTGACAAATTCAATCTTGAGCTATTTGTATAAAGCAAACTACATGTATTATGTTAAAATTATATATATAGAAAACTAAGTGTAATATATCTAGTGAATTGTGTACAAGTATGAATAAAATGTATAGTGTTGACATAACATATAGAGACTATGTGGGATAACAAACTAATCTATATAAGTCAAGTTTTGCATAAAATTCAAAAAATAAGAGTTGGACTGTAAGTGTATAATATTATTCAAACATAGCATAAAACTGTAAGCATATACATAATTCAAACTATAAACATAATATAAGTTTACAATGAATTCATTGGTATATACATAAAACCATGATGTTAATTTAATGAGCATTCAAAAAGTGTGTTTTTAGAATGATTTGAGAAAACTAGACAAATGAATAGTTTTGTATGGTCAAACTGTATACCAATTGCTATATTATGTGTATATAAAACCATATTTATAAACTTGTTATATATAATGGTCACACACACACACACACACACACACACACACACACACACACACACACACACAAGAGGAAGAATTATCATTATTTATATGTAAATTAACAAAACATATTTATCTATAAGAAAATTTTCAATTATTATATATTCAGTCAAGATATACTATTATATATATATATATATAATAATAATTAATGGTGATTATATATATGTACTTAAAACAAATGTATTTGTTAGTTTTTATTTGTAAAATAAATAATGACATATCTAAAATAGTGATATATATAAATGAATTAAGGTTGTCTATTAATCAATCCATGATAATAAATGACTATGTACAATTGGTTATTCAAACAAGGAGAATATATGATTGTATATAATTGTCATTCAATAGTAAAAAAATATTAAATATTGAATTGAGTTAGTATGTCTCGGTCGAAGGAGAAACATAGGTAAATATCCTCGAACAAAATTATTGAATGGATAAGTCTGGTTTCCTTGGTAAAAATCCTTGCTATAAAGAGTGACAGATATAAGTTTTATGAATAATTAATAACATATACACGTAGTGGTAATAGTGTCTATTTGGTAGAAAAAATAAATGGATTCACACATATGTATATATATAGAGTGTGTGTCTTGTATATTATTTATGTGGAAAAATATTAGGACCTGAATAGGGCAAAACAAGGTAATAGATTTAATTTGGATTTTACCATAAATGTATCATGATATGGGAGTAATTGAATAAGAAAAAGGGTTCCAAAAATGTTAAATTCTGGTGATAGACTTTGTGTGAGATAATATTTATTGAATGTGATGATTTTATTAAAGAAGTAGAGGCATATATAGACAAGAAATATTTGCTTACTAGAAAATTGTAATTTAAGTGGTTTCCATGATTACACCTGATAGATGATAAATACAATCTTAAACACTATGCTAATAATGCTCTTATAATTTCTATAATTAGCTATATAATAGCTTCCATCTAATCACCTAACCTACCATAATATATTCTATAATTGTTATGCTAACAATGTAATATCTAAATAATGCTCACAATCCCCCCTTTATTACATTGTTTTTACAAACATCATATTTCCTAATAGTGGTCCCCCCTTTATTTCAAACATTGTAAAAATATTTACACTCTCCATGTAGCCTACTCACTTTCTAAGGTGGCATGCCATCTTTGTGGATTTTTGGTCTTGGTGGTACCTTCATTTTTCCTTGAAAGATAACCACAAATACGGTAAGTGATAGGAATACATCTCTCTACTAACACCTTCGATGGTTTCTTGGATTACCACAAACCCATATGGTTTTGTATTGTAGGTTGATCATAAATGTGGATGGTGTAGGAGGTCTTTACTATTTTATACACTTAAGTGGTTTATTGGATTTACATAAACCCTTTTAAAAGAACCAAGTGCTACTTTAGTGTTTTTGCTCCCCATAATGTTCTTCATTAGGAGGTACCAAATTAAAAAATAATGCCAAGTATTTTTATCTAAAAACACAAAAAAGTAGTAAAAAATGAGGACTAAGTCCTCATCACCCCCTATAGTATTTGTACATGATCATTGCCACTCAATCTCACACAACCTATATATTTGCCACTACCACTAGCGATCATCCTCAACATAGTTGATTTGGTGTAGAACACACCACACTAAAAAAAGAGAAAAACACACCATGTATACCACACAAAATGTCACCATAGAAATGATGCAACCCCATCATAGGTGACTCATAAGAGAATACCAGTTGTCTTCTAGCCTCTAATAAATAAAGTTGGTTCACTCAATAAATATGGCTTTTAACATCAACCCTTGCATATCATTTTTGAGGACAAAACTCTCCCACTAACACATATGACTTAGGACATTGGGTTCACATGATAATACCTATATACAAGATATTTTTGACATTTTACAATAATGACAATGGACCCAAAACAAAATATTCATACTTTTTTATGACTTGAATCTATTGTAATATTTTATATTTTTGATAGACACTCAAATTATTGACATACACTTTTAAGATGACATATATAAACTAACCAAATGAATAAATTGATTTAATCTACAATAAATTTTAGAGAGAATACCTACACTACACTATGATTTTAGCATAACAATTATAAATACGTAAATAATGATGAACCAACTCTAATTGCTTACATATGACCAAATAGCCTTAATACACAAATGAATTTTTATATTGATCATATAAATAAGATTTGACTTTATCAAAATTAAATCTAAACAATACTTAAAACTAATGATATGATCACTAAAAATAAATAATAACCTAAGAAAATTATATGACTTGAATAAATGGATGGATGACATGATAACATGAACAATAACTCAAGGGAGGAAGCCATAACTATGGAGAGATGCACACAAAATATGTTGAGAGTGATATAGAGAAAATTGGTGCAAATTTGTACACGTGACTGGATATGAATAGTGAATAGCATAGACAGATCTTTGAGCAATATTACACCAAATTTATGTATTTCCATTAAAGGAGGGATCATAATATCAAATACATGTGTATAATCGAAGAGTGAAGATGAGCAGAACTCTTATGCATGATCATTGGAGAGAGTGAGTGGAATTTTGAAGACTTTAATGCAATTCATATTCTAATGTGGAAATTTCAATGTTGAAAATGTTATGCATGCATATGATAGCAAATATATTTCAACATTCTATCTAGTCCAGCATTATTAACACCAAGCATCTTCCACAAATGTGTTGTGATCTTTTACTAGGAAAGAGATACAAGAGATACAAAATTTAGATCCTGTACACTACACTGAAAGTGAATTTTCCCATTAGTGGGGAAACTAGAAATTATGGCTCTACCACTCATAAACATTTAACATTCCATCTTGATAGGCAAAAACTACTTTGATATCAAAATGTGAGACAATAATGACTAAATGTAATGATTTTATTAAAAAAGTAGATGCATATATATACAAGAAAGAATTGGTTACCAAAAAATCATAATTTAAATGGTTTCTATGACTACACCTAATTGATGCTAAATACAAGATTAACACTATGCTAACAATGCTCCTATAACCACTATGATTAGATGTATAACAACAAACATCTAATCACCTAACCTACCATAATAGATTGTTGAACTATTACACTAACAATGTAATATATAAATAATGCTAAAACTCTAATTATTGAAATTTTATGAATTCCTTGGTTATAATTTTATATGATTGTTGGAATTTACATACAATATTTATATAATTTTTAAAAACTTGTTCATGGTACATACTATGAGTATATTAATCTGTATAAGTGCATATACATATATAGTATATATCAATGAATTAAATATGTGTTCTTGTAATTATAGTTTTATTGATTTTTAAAATCATAGATTCCTAAAGGATTGGACACTATCTATATATGCATATAGCCTCCTAAAAATATAACAAGTTATTTAAATGAAATATTATGTTATTGTGAGAATTATGATTGATTGATGAAATTGAGTGGTGTGTACATAAAAATGATGGATTGTGATATTCATGTTTGTCATATAATATAATATAATTGTATCTACTCATGAAAATTATAAATATGTATTCTAATATATATTATAGCTAGTTGTATAAATTGTACTTGTTATACTTATTATTTATGTGATAAATGATATAGTGGAGATTCATTCATATGTTTGATAGACCTAATGTATGCATTTTGATTATTACTATGTTTATCATGTTCTATGTGTGTTAGTGTAATGTATATGAATATGTTGGTTATATTTATATTAACCAAATCTCATATTATTGGTACTAAGTAGTGAGATAAACTTCACTAGCTTACTAGCATCACCAATGCTAGATGAAGGTAATATGATCAAGCGATGTCTATGAATTTGATTTAATCATAGATATCAATAAATATTAAAAAATTTGGTCAAAGTAATGTTAGTTAGACATTATAATTTCATATGTATGATTTACATGTTTGTACAATAACATGTTATAATGTATTAATTAATGTTACACTTCATGTTCTTAGAAATCATACAACACATGGGTACTAACTTGTCTCTCTAGATTCTCATAACATCACTATCTAATCATTCATGAAGCAAGGGAAATTACTTGATGGGGGATTGTGAAGGGGATCTATGGTCCATGGTTTGTGTAGAAAAGAACTTAAATGATTCTCTCTCTCCCCACGCTAGTACATTTTTGGAAACTACACTTGATATTGCCATAGATACTAAAGTTTGAGAACTCATGCTCTATGGAGATTATATCTTGTATCTTGTATTGTATTTAATATTATTAAAACATTATCCTTTATGATATGTAACTATTTACTCAATGTACATTGATAGTAGTGGTTGTATGTTTGTACAAGCCATAGCTGAAAATTTACAATTACTTTCTTTATTTAATTATGCTTTGTTTCATATGATGTTAGTTATCAATAATAAGTAGATGTTACATGCTTATTCTAAAAATAACTTAATTAGAGTGTTTTATCTAAATCATTAATTATATTCTCATGGTGAAGTATAATGAAAGAACACTATGATTAATTTTTAAAAAATGCATTATTCTAAGTAGATTCCAGTAGGGATGTTACAAACACTATATCTAGAGAATCTGAGAACTACTATAAATTTGGATAAAATATTTCTATAACATGTCCCTAATGTGATATAGATATGTTTAATACTAAATAAATGTGGATTTCAAACCTTTTTTACATTCCCCTTTTAAAATTTGCAACTGTAAAGAGTCGAAGTTGTGCCTTTATGACATGCCCCCATTTTGAGGTGAGGGGAACTATAATTTGGAATTTACCTTACCTCAAAATCATAATAAAACTATATAATTTGTTTATAAATCATAAATCATATAATAATAACATGTCTAGGTAGATATAGCATTGAGACACAAAATATGTGATCATGTCAAGTCTTAAGATGCATGATGTCTATCATGAAAACATATATAGAGTAATAGTACAATATAAACAAGAAATCAATCACACACACAAGATCATTAAAAATAAAATCAAAAGTAAAATTGTCCAAGGATACCTCATAAAAGGGGCATGTTCAAATGCCATATAATTATAGGGATATGACTTAGTAAAATGTCTATAAATCATAAAATGACATAATAAAATGTCCATACTAAAAACAATGACATATTCAAATATCTAAATAGGAAATAAAATACAAGGGTTCATAATCAATAGAGCATATTCACATGCTCAAGTAGGAAATTTAATGTATTACAATAACAAATAAGGAACATACTCAAAGAAGTGCATAAATAAAAATAAAGAATATAACCAACCAATATGAGCATAGGATACTAGTTCATATAAAAATATGTTTACAAAAAATGTTAATTACATATCATATTAAATACATTTTGAAAGGTACAATCATGGATATAAGCATGTGTAATTATATGAGCTCAAACATGATAATATAAATTGATCATAGAATATAAATTGGGTGTATCACGATCAAAAGAGTAGGTGACCCCAACATACTTATGATGTGAGTAGAGGGAACGCCTAATATTTTCATGTGCATATATCATGTGTCTAGGTATGCATGTATCACACTCAAATGATGCATGAAACATTTGTATATATGAAATTTAATGATATGTTATATACTAATATGGATTAAAAAACATAAGTATAATAAATAGTACATCTAGAAACATGCTAAATGTTTTTGGTATTTTTGAATTATTTTAATGTTTTTATATTTTTAGAATATTTAGAAGGATAAGTAAAGAAGACATATACAAGAAAAAGTGCTACTAGAGTCCAATTTACTCATTAAGAGGATGATTTTTTGAAGTATTTGTATCATGTATATCATATTCATATGTATCATAATCTGTATCATCAAGATCATACCAATATTTTTTTGTTATTAAGATTATACGAATATTATGTTATTACTATAGGAAAGAGGTAATTTCTTAGGTTGTTCTTAAACTTGTGATATAATATATTGAGAATTTATGTATTAAAAACCAACTTCCACATAGATTGGAGTTTCCATATTGAATGTTTTTTTATTGAGTATGTTCATCATTTTTAAAATGTTACATCTCATTGGCTAGAGGAGAGTCATGTATCTTTGCATGCACAATATTTGTTCCTTGATTTTTTATTGAGGATGAATGTATAGAATTGTAGTATTTCCTTAAATTTTTGATCTTATATGCATGGAATATATATGACATTTGGTGAGGATAGGCCACCTTACCCCCCTTGGAAAAGTGGTAACTTGGACCTAGTTAAAGAGATGAGTTATCACCCTCCTTAGGTTTAGGAGGAGGAAGAGGTTCCTTCTTATCCATTTTAAATTTTCTAAATATAGATATGAGAATAGGATTTTAAAGACATAAAAAATATAAGGAGTGGTCTAACAAGAGAGGAAAAAATAAAACTTGATAGTTACTACATTTTGAAACCTTAAAAGGTTGAAAACCCCTGGGGTAAGATAGGTTTGTAAAGGAAGATTAGGAGGTTAGGTTCACCAAATGTTTAACTCTAAATTTAGATATGTGGGGTATCTAATGTTAAGGAGATTATATTATGTTTTACATAAGAGGGTGAACTAAACTAATAGTCAGATAATTAATAGAAAACTCAGATAATGGTAGTATGAATTTATAAAAAAAAATATTGCAAAAGTAATAAAGTATAACTATTGATAGATATTGAAAAAATTTAGAAATAATGATACTTAGTTGGCCTACTATGTTCATGTAAGTCTGGGTAGGAAAATGATGGAATATGACTAGAAGATTATCCTAAAACAACCATAAGATTCTAGGAGTATCTTTTCAATGTCCTCAAATGCTTAGATCAAATATAGATAGTTGCATTGATGTAGGTGTCTAACTCTACCATAAGTGTCTTGTAAATTTTTTGACTAGATCTGGATGTGACCAACTTGGTCCTAGATTTCTTGTAGCCTTTCTTCTAATGTCCTCAAATCATGGACATAAGTTGTCACCATATTTCAAATGATCAAACCCTAACTCTTCACCTTTGGAGTGACTATGGAAAAAATGGGTTATTAGGCTCACATTGTTGAGTTGAACCTAAAGACCCCTCTATCAATGGGAATTCCCTAAATAGATAATACTCAAAATAGGGCCTTAAACTAACATAGTTCTCCTTTACCTATTAGACTATCTGTGTATAAGGTTGAAATTGTGATAATCAAAGACATGTAGTGAACTAACTTGTAACTTGGAAAATATGTCTCTATGATAACAAAGAAATCATATTACCGTGTATGTAAAATGTAGTCTCTTTCTTTGATACACTCTTACCTCTACAACTTTGGTTTCTTTTGACAATAAATTCACCTGATCATCCTCTTCAAATATAAGTGTAGACACCTATATTTTATTTAGTGTCAAAATGCACCTAATCTATTTAATAATTCTTCTTAAAATAATAAACCATATTTCCTCCCAAATTTTAAAATTGAATAATATAAAATATTCAATAATTAAATTATGCACACTTAAATCCTTATTTTAAATAATATAATTCAAATTTTCCACCTCATCAAAACATCTTCCACCTTTTTCTCCCTCATCCTAACTAAATTCATAAAATTGTCCACCTCTTATTACTCATCCCTAGCATTGTCAAGAAAATTGAGTTAGTCTTGTTGAGTCAACTAACCAACCCCATGATTTTCTCAACAATTTTGAAATGGTATTCATCCTCATGGGTGAGGAATTTTTAACCACCATTGATCATTTAGATCATTGAAAAATTCTAAATGATCATTCACTATTAGATTCTTCTCCGAACATCTATAATACACTTGCAAATATCAATTTTCAAGCAGCACAAAATTTAGAGATCAAAATCACAATTATGAAATCAAAAATCTACACATACTTGAATCAACATGAATAAAAGTGAATCAAAGATGTTTTTTTACCCCAAAACATTGCCCATTCTCTTGTTGTATTAGATGATTAAGCACCACATATTTTAAAGAGAAAATTGAATGTATATTATAATGGATCAATCTTGTGCATTCAAAGCATAAAGTTTGTGATTGTTGTTCTCTTTATTTTTTGATCTACCATAGTTAAATTTTAGCTTAGATTAGAATTAGTTTACTTTCTTTTCATGTCTAAATTTAGTTCATACATTTTTGGCATGCTCAGTGGGACCTTTCCTCATCCTTTAATCTCACATTCATCATAAGTACATTAGAAGCATTTTTCAGTTGATTCTTGCAAAAAAATTATGTATTTACATTTAATCTTTGTCCCAAAAGCATTATTTCAATTACAAGATAATTTCTAGATTTCTTAGGTATGTTGTACAAATTTCGTATGTAATTGAAAAAGTGTAGAGTCCAATAGCAAAATTGCATAAAAAATTATGAAATCATTTTCTTCCCTCCTTTAGCTAACTTTTTGAAAATTTTATTATTGTTATTGTTATTGTTATTGTTATTGTTATTGTTATTGTTATTGTTATTGTTATTATTATTATTATTATTATTATTATTATTATTATTATTATTATTATGTGTTTCTTATTTTTGAAAGCTTTGTATTTTAATAAAATTATAAAATTGTAAGGTTAATTTATGAATTTTTATTATCTTTCAGTGAAATAATTTAATTTTTCTTCAAAATCATTTAAATTTTCTATGAAATCATTTCAACTATTTTTATATGTTATCTTTCTAAAGTTACGAATTTGTAACTACATTCTACAAAATAAGAATTAAGTTCTAAAAATTCACCAATAAATTCTACAAATTTGCCACTAAGTGCTACAATTTTGCCACTAAGTGTTACGAATTTTACACAAGGTGTGATGAATTCATAATTTTATAATTGAAAATTTGTTTTTCATCTTGAGTGGCCATCTTTTGGAGGGCATGATTTTTGTCTCAGGACTCTGTTTGAGATCTCCATTTTGTCAAAAATCAAGGCATACAAATGAATAATGTAACAATGTTAAAATATCTAATTTTTGTAAACTTTAATGATTTCAACACATGAAATTGTATCATATTTTGTATATTTTCTTTAGTTTTATGTTTTTGACTAACTAACAATATCACTTTTATCTTTAATTATGTATCTATGAGATCCTTCTAAAAGAGTCATTTCATATTTTTTCTTATTGGTTTTCTTTAAATTTTTACAGAGTGACTTGACGATAATCCAAGTATAAAATTTATAACTACTTATTTGTAGGATAATAGCTAAAGACAATTGCAAAAATCAAATAATCTAACCAAATTTTCATTTGTTTTCACTAACATTTTTCATTTTCACTCTTTTACATTCTTAGTAAATAGATCACACTTGAATTTTCTATGGGATAAATATTATTACTATTTTTTAGCTTCTTATTTAGTTTCAAAGGTTGTTTATGTTCTTTCCTTGGCATCACATTTGTGTGATACTCAAAAATAAAAAATAATCTAGTAACTTATATGTTACATAGTTCATCTTGCTTATGCTCTTTAATTAGCACCACATTGGTGATAATACTTAGAAATCAGAAAAAATAGTATGATTTTTTTATTTTTATTTTTCTAGGGGCTCTATCAACCATATATTTCATCACCATATGGTAGTCCAAACCCCATTTACCAAGAGGGTATATAAATTGAGATCCAACTATTTTAATTACCTAAGCAGTTTTGTGTTTTAAGTACACCATGACATGAGGATATTTCATGCTTCAATACCTAGGGTTTCAATATCTGACTCAAAATCTGATATTACCAATTATCAACACATTGAGACCCCTATGGCTATGTTGGGTACTTTAAAATAAGACCCAATAGTGTGTGTCTACTTTATCTATTTATTCCATGGTTTTTACACCCTATATAAGCTTATTTAAACCTTCATCTTAGGATAACATATTTTTTTATTCAAATTTGATGCATCATTTAGTGGTTAGTGCTGAGAAGAAAATTTTCACACACCATCAAAACTACACTCAATGGGCCATGGGAATGGCATGATCCTACATGGTTAGTGCCTTGAAATATTAGGCTATAGCTGAGAGAATAGATGAGTAAGTGACAACTAAAGGCCCAATAGTTGTTCATGATGCCTTATCTTAGTTTTCACCCTTTATGTGTAAATTTTCTTGATTGTTTAGAATTTTTTTTTATTATTTCCTTATGTTTTCCACATGTTTAAAAATCCTTATTTTTAATCAAATTATTTTAAGTTTAAAATTTATCCTAAAAATCACAACTTTATCTCTAAAAGATCAAAATCATTTAGTTAGCAATTAAACTTTTATTCACTTTGGTATTTTTCTTTACTAGAGTCTAATTTCAAGTCTTTTTCATTATTGAGTTAAGTCTATCCTTAGTAACACCATTCATTATAAGATACATGGATATTTGGAATAATAACTTGATTAATTTAGTCACAAATGCAAATCCAAATAATCCATGTTATAACTAAGGATTCCATCCAACCACTTTTGATTCAAACACATATTTAAATCAACATCACATTAATCATCCAACAAATCTAAATCAAAGTTTTTATGTCATTGTAAACGTACAAATCAATCATCCAAAAAATCCAAATGTAAGTTTGAATATGCATTCAACCTAATTCATAAATCAATCAAATTCAAACTTTAATGGTTATTCAAGTTTACCAATCGACCAATCCAACCCAGACATCAATCAATCAACTTAAAACTTGAATACTCATTCATGTTTACCCATAAATCAAAATACATTCATAGATCCATTTAGTTCCAACCCTAACATCAATAAAACCTTTGGTTCACCTTCATCATCACTTTCAAATATTTAATTGAATCACAACCCATTTACAAATCAAACCCAAATTCAGTCAAATACAAATATCTTCCATCAAAATCAACCTTTCAACTCTTATACCCTTCAAAACCAACCTTTTCAAATTCATGAAAATCAATCATTTGGTTCTACATCTAACCCATTCCCAAACTTGAACCAAACTACATCAAATTGACATTTGTTCACAAACCCAATATATTCAAGTCCATCAACCTTTACAAATCCACCAAATCTAAATACATTCACCTTCAACACAAATGCAACAAATCTATCCTTCCAAGATCAAGCTACCTCTCTAACCCACTTCATTACTAGGGAATCTCAAAACATTCCACATCAACATCACATACCACTATTAAACATATTTTATAAAATTAACCAAGTCTACCCTCCACTAGTTATAGCTTTGATTCTAACATCCCCTATAGTAGTAACAAAGGGAACCCAATTCTATCACCCATACCATATAATGTCACTCCACCCCCAAAGTTACAACAACTTCAAAACTCTCAACCTATCAAAACTATTATTGTGCCTATTAATAAAAAAATTACTCCTTTAGGGGAACCTTAGGATATATTATTTTGAAAATTGGCCATTACAAACTTAGTCATATTTTCAAATACCAAATACTTTGAGCTAAATGTCCCAAAACCTGAGCAATATAGACCTAACAAATATTTTGATTATCACAAAATTGAAGGTCATTTTATAAACCATTGTATGAGACTAAAGCATTATATCCAAGATTTGATTAACAAAGGGTACAACAAGGTAAATCTAAGTGTAGTCACATCTAAAAATCATAGATTGGGGATATGCCAAAATGTCTTTACTAATCCTAATTAAACCACACCACTTCTAAGCCAAGGTCACAACATTCTATCCATTTCTTAAGATCCCATTTTTGACACATCCATTTTCATCCAATTTGATCAATATACATTTGCCAACCATGGTTTACCATAAATTTTTGATGAAGATCCCATCTTTATTAAAGAACTTATCTTTATTCATAATCTTATATTTGATCAACATCCCATTTTTTACCAAGATCCTATCTTGGATAAAACCTCCTTTAACCAACATAACCTTTCACCCATTGGCCAAACACCCAAACCCTTATCATCTATTGAATCTACCATCATCCCACAACATGCACACTATGTGATAAAGGTGGTTATAGATAATTTTTTTTTCATGAATAAGAAATTATTGAACCCATCCATTTCAAAGTAAAATCTATACCCCATAGCATCAGCTATAAACTATTTGAAAATCAATGTAAAAATATTAGTGAGAATTTTATGGTTTCTAAGGGAACTTCATCCATAATCAAAATAGGATCCATTCATTATATCTACAAGGACTGGGATACCATCACTCCTTTCATCAAGCTCACCAATCTTGCCTTCCATAAAAAAGTTAATATCTTGTACCTTATGATTGGGACCAATGATCTTACTTATAGTTAACTTCCTTCCATGATAATACAATAATTACAGAGTTCCTAGCTAGTCTCTTACTAGAAGAATATCAAAAAACATCTACATATTTTGAGTAACAACAAGTTTACATCAATAAAAATGAATCCTACAATTCAAATATAAAATCCACACACAATAGTGAAAACCTCTTTAAGGCACTATTGGATGATCAAAATATAAATTATAGTCAAAATCCAAATCAAAATATATAAAACTTAAACTATGATTCACTTAGTGAAAACCTATTTGAGGCACTATTGGACAATCCAAATCTAAATCTCAATCAAAAAAATCAAGAAGAATACTTTGGAGAAAATATTTCTATGGCACCAGTAGATGATAAAATTAATATATCCTCTACATTAGCATAGTTTTAGGATGGATCCCCATCACAAGTTTAAGATATCATTGATGCAACATTAAATTATCAAATCATCTAACTTGTAATTATTCTCAGTCTTATTGAATGTAAGATTATTGGTCCCATTTACTTTTTACATCATGACACATATACTTATCCCTAATATAATTCCATCCCTTCAAATCCTTCATGCACTCAACACACATCCTTCATCCAACATACTTTCCACTTCACCCTATTTGGAAGCACCCTCTATTGTAAAGGCTATAACTATATCTTAGTAATTTTGAAGAAGCCAACTTTGAAATCAATAAAGTTACTAAAGACATCTTTGGAGTGCATACCTAAAATATCAATAGTGGTAAGCATAATGAATCTTGAAGCTTTTTATAATTGAGATGCCAAAAAAAAAAAAAAAGAGAGAAATAAATTCATCAAAAGGTGAAAATCATTTATATGATACATTGGGAAAGTAACATGTTGAAAACCAAATTTTGTCATCATGCATAAAATAATTAGTTGTCTACAAGTACCCTACACTTGGGGACAAGCTCATTCCATTTCAATCCTATGCATTCTAAATCATTCCTCTATCCTTACCCATCTTGTAAATTTTATAATCCCATCATTTACCATCATACACTTACCCTAAACCATACTTACTTATCGTAAGTTATCCTAAAGCATACTTACCCATCCTATGCCTATACAATCCATCCTAAACTCATCCTCAACCATCATACACCATTATTTACTACCCTTCCCTATCCGACCCCATCATTATCCATTTAACCCCAAACACATCTAAACCCATCCAGTCCTTGCCATCATAAAACAATCCTTCTTCCCATTTTGACCTTGATAAGGAAGTAGAAACATATTGAGTCATGTTTTTAGAAACATCTTAGTGTATCCTTTCAATGTTATTTTGATGACTAGACACTTTGTTCTTACATTATGTGTTCCTTATAGTTATCATTTTAATTCCAATCCATTCCTATTCATCCATTCTTCATATATAATGTATTCTTTCCATCCCCTACCACTCACTCTTTAGTGATAGAATATGGTTTTCCATTTGTTATTTTTCCTTGTATATACACTTATAAATCCATTAAAAAACAAAAAAAATTACAAACTCCAACAAAAACCAAAACATTCAAGAATTTAATAAAATACAAATGAAATCCAAAAAACAATCAAAAAATCCCTTGTCCTTAATTATGTACCCTACTCATCCCTTATATGGATTATTCATCATTCAATTCAACACTATCAAAAATTTCATATGCCAAAGGGTTCTACTCTATCCAAGGACATCTAAAAGAATCATTTTTTTTACTTGTTTTAGTCATTTACATACCTATTTGTATAGTCATTTACTTTATTTTACATCATGGGTGTTTACTTACTTTTGGAGTGTTTGTTTTATTTACATAATTTTCATAATTACGAACATATCTTTTTATCTTATCTTTTTTTTGTTTCTTGTGTCTAGATCACTATGTGTATTATTGATAGTGTTATTATGATCTTCCATATCATGATGCACAAATTTTTGTCCTTGTGGATATATTAGTATTTACATGTATCACACAATAGTCATCATGGTTTTTATATACCATTGGTGCATATTATCATGCACAATATCAAAACTCAGGGTTCTCAACTCTTACTTAGTTGAAATTATTATTGGAAATCCAATACACAGAGCAAAATAAACACAAGGCATCTAGGAAACTATCTCATATTCTCAAATGAAGCATCTATGTGTCATTTATATCTTACATCCATCCTTATCTCATCCATGTTGTCAAATCATTTGATCCATCATCATTACTCCATATAGTTATTTTATTTCTTTTTTAATTCTTACATATCAATCATCCATAAACATTTCCTAGTCTTTTCATTTAATCTCTCGCACTTGTTGATTGATACTGACAAAATCATAATATCCATCTTTTTTATATCAACCCATCACTTGTTTATATAATAAATCAATAAATTAGTCAACCAATATAATCTTGTATTTTTACAATGGGATATATCATTCCCACATTCATTCCTATGAACTCTAATTCATAGGTCACCTCAAAGCGTGTATCTTCTCTTGGGATATATCAATTCCCAATCCATTCCTAACATATATTATTTCTTTGGGGCACATCAATCCATCATCAAATCATAATGTGAAATCATTAACTTAAGTATAACATCTATAGGTCAATCTTACATTACATCATCACTTTTATTCCCATATTGGGATAACTACATCTGGCCTGATATCCCCACTTAGACTTTGCCTATAGTGGATTATTTAGGAAACATTTATAAATAAGAGGTATCTAGGTCTAGTTTAACCATCATCATCCATCCAAGATATTTCATCCATATTTTCTACTATCATTTAATCAAAGTGTTATATCTCCTTATCAATGCTTGAAAATATCAATTTTGTAAATCTTTATCACAAATCAGACAATCTATATTTTTTATTTTCTAGCTTCTGTCTTACCATCATTGGGGTATATAATTCACACATATCATGAGACCTTTGAGTCTGAGCATATTCCAAGCATGCAGTTTATAAAGTGGGAAATGTACTTTTTCCAATATATTCTCTAGCAAATAATAACTAAGGGTAAATAGTATTACACGTACCCTCTACAATTTGTCAAACATTAGTATTGACACAAGTATATATATTATTGATTAAAATTTTCTCATTTCCTCATTCAAATAATTCTTCATCCATATTTTCAAATTTATAGAAACATTAAATCATTTTATTCCAAATTTATATTCAAAATCTTGCAATAATCTCTCAGCATAAAATTAACACAATCATTTGCAAATTCAAAATCATTTTTATATTTATAGATTATTTTTTTATATTATTATTGGGATATATCATTCTAAAAAACAATAATTTGAATCCTACGTCATTATAAATAACATTAAGCATGAACTCTATGAATGGTTAAACTATTGTTTTTTAAATCCACACTCTAGTTTTAATTAACTAGGGGTAACCTTTTTATGAAACCAACATCTTAAAAATTTGACATCAATTATGACATAAATTTATTTATCATTTATCCACATTTTTTGATTCACTTTTTCTTTTCACTAATTTCAATAATTTGTCTATTTCTCACACAAACCCTTAAGGGGGCATCATCACACTCATTTTCAATTTTTTGGCGATTTTTTTTCCTTTTCTATCATCAACACTCTACTTATTCTACTATTCTTCAAAATATTATTGTTTCACATTACTATTTAAAAGAGGGGTAAATGTAAACACATAAATTTCATTTAGTGTCAAAATACAACTAATCTATTTAATAATTCTTTTTAAATTAATAAATCACATTTATTCCTAAATTAAAATAATTGAATAATTCTAAAAATTTTAATAGGCTAATTATAAACCATTAACCCATTGTTTTAAATAATAAAATCTTGATTTTAAACCTCATTAAAATATCTTCCACCTTTTTCTCCCTCATCCCAACCAAATCCACAAAATTATCCACATCTTATGACTCATCCCCTAAGTTGTCAAGCAAATTGACTTAGTATTGTTGAGTCAGTTAACCAACCCCATTATTTTCTCAACTATTTATAAATTATCTTCATCCTATGGGTGATGACTCATTATCCACCTTGGATCCTTATTCAAACATCTATAAATATACTTTAATATCTCTATTTTAAATCATCACAAAATCTAGAGATCACAATCAGGAAATCAAAGTTCTACACATAAATGAAACAAACTGAATAATTGAGAATCAAAGACTTCCTTTTGTACCAAAATTATGTCCATTCCATTTTTTATTGGAGGAGTGAGAACCTTATATTTTAAAGATAAAATCTAATGCATATCACAATGGATAAATATTGTGCATTCAAAGTGTAAAGTTTGTGATTGTTGTTTTCTTTATTTGTTGCTCTACCATAGTTGAATTTTAGTTTAGATTAGAATTAGTTTACTTTAATTTCATATATAAATTTATTTCATACATCAAGAGACATCGATGTTATAGTTAAAAAAATAAATGACATGAGATAAAATCAAATCTATAAAACTTTATTAGATCATATAGAAATTATAAAATAAACATCAATGTGAGATGAAAAAAAAATTGTAAATTATATTAATATAAACATAATCTAGTTTTATATTATTAGTCAATCACAATTATTGATTTCACTAAATATTATTCTAATAATTATAAAATTTGGCATTCTAAATTAATAGAATATTATTTAAGGAGTTATTAAAAAGAATTCCAAATGGATTTTCATAATTAGATTAATTATTTTTAATGTATTATTTACATGCATTAAAAATGAAAATAGATCAAACCTTTAAAATAATCCTTGCCAACAATCCCCACCAAATAATTTTTTCCACTAAAGACATGGGAACATGGACAAATTTAGAAAGTTCTAATTAATTTATTATTCTTTATAAAATATATTAATAATTATTATTATATTATGATAATATAAATTATTCATCAAATAATGGAATTCTCAAAATTTTCCCAAATTTTACATAAATGAGCAGACCAAGTTAATGTGATCAATTTTATTTACAAACACTTAGTTTAAAAATTTATTTTTAAGTCTCCAAATGTAGGTTAGTTCTATTAAAATTTATGAATTGGATCCCTCATTTCTTTTGAATTTATTCTCCAAGTAGTATACTAAGTCAAAATGATGAGTTTTGACTACAAAGACAACCTATAAAGTTGAACTTGAGCCTTAAATTTTAAAGTTTTCATAAGTGTATAAGTAATTTTATTTTATTTACAAATTTAGTTCATGAATGGGGTCATTCACTAATCAAATAAAATAACAATGTTTGGAAATTGTTAGTTCCATATAGACTCAATTTATCGATTAAAGAAATGAAATTTTATATAAAATCATTAGTTCATGATGGCATGAAATTCATCGATAAAATTTTTAAAAAAATGATAATAAATGATTTAGTTTATGACTAACAAAATTTACTAAATTTAATTTATGAGAGGTATATATGAACTAAGTTTATTCTTGATAGCAGACATTTTGTTGATTCACCAATACAATGTAATAAAGTGTTTAAATCAAATTTTGAAAGTTATTTTGAGCCTTTCACAACCTAAAAAAACCCAAATCATTAAAAAAAGTTACATAAATTCATGGAAACATGTATCAATGATATTAGCTATGAATTCTTTCACCAATATGTCTTTTATGTAGCTATCAACCCTTCAAGTTCTCTATAACAGGTAATTCTACCTCTAAAATTGTATACTTATTTATTATCCATTTAATCTATTTATTTTTAAAATTTTACTAAATAATATAAAATTCACTTTCAATTTCCTTGTAAAACACTAAAATTATCATTATCCAAAGCCATTAGTTTATTACGTACTGTTGATTTCCCACTACAACCATGCAAGCGCATCTTGACATGACCTTGTATACAAAATCCACTTTGAGATTATCACAATAATAACATATTATATGAATATAAATATAAAAATAAAATATAAATATCAATTTTATGAGCAATTTTCTTCATACAAATCAATTTTTTAAGAATATGTGATTTTAGGTTGGGCCATGTTGATACGAATGATTTCTAGGAGAGGATATAACATACAAATAAAAATACCATCACTCAAAAAATATTCAAGAGTGGGATTTATCATGTGGATATTTTCCAAACATCTCTTTAATACAAAATTTTTATACTTGTACGCACCAAATATTATGGCCAAGAGACCAGACAATTTAAATTAGTTAGTAATGAAATAGTTACAAAGCTATATAGTCAATTTTTGAATGTTGTCTTTAAAATCACACAAATATAAGAGTAAATTTAAATGAAAAAATAAATTTGGGAAGTTAATTTAAAATAAAATATGTATTCTTTTAAAATACTCTTATCTCAATCATGGTTGAAAGAGAATAAGATAGAAACATTCAGGTTGCCAAAAACAATTCATAGATCAAGCTTTGTTAATGATTTGTCAAATATAATAAAACTCTTAAATAGAGTTATGGGGCATGAATACAATTTCACATTACACACTTGAATATATCCATTCATAAAAATATTTTTTTATGGAATATAATTTATAGATTGGGCCTATATCATTAGTGGTAATCTTCAAGAATAATTGGTCACCTTGTAATCCACCCAATGCTTCTAAATATGACTGTGTTTTTGTTATACTAAATTAAAGACATGAATAAGTAGCTTGGAATCATAATAAAAATATTATACACTGACACAGCTACCATTTATGGATATTACCCTTAGTTGGTCCTAAAGGAAAGTAACAAGCATTTCAGAAGACTAAATTATGCTTTCACTATGCTAACAGTAAGGACATTAGAGGGAAGTATTGCAATGAGTATGCCCCCTTAAAGATGAATTTATGGTATTAGGATATGTCATCTATTTTATTCATTTTTTAATGATCACATATAGCATAACTGGTGGTTTTCTTGGCTTCCCATATAAATTCTTGTAACTTGAAAAAGATAAAATGGTTCTGATTAAAGTGTTCCAGAAAATTTGAGAAGCCAACATGAAGTGTAAAGAGATTAAAATACTTAAAATACATTATATAATTGGTTTTATATATTATATATTTAATATTTTATTTTATTATTATAATATCTAAATAAATTGGGTCATCATTAGAATGCATTTCTATCAGTCTAAGAGACTTGGTTTTGATAGAAAAGTCTATGTGTAGCTAAAATTATGACCAGGAATAACCAACCATCATATTATACTTATTGAATATTATTGGGAATATTGTGAGAATAATTTTTAAGTGAGGAAAAAATATTGGATGTGAATGACTTTAGGATATATAAAGTCCTATGAATTTTAATGAGTCACTAAAGCATTGTAGATGATGATAGTGATTTAATTTAACCTGTTTATGAAAAAAAATCCAATTTATCCCTTTACCAACAATAAATTGGCATATTAAATATATATTTGAATTGGAGGAATAGAAAAAAGTTTTATTTCAAATATATATTAATTTATGAGTAAATTATTTTATCACATAATAGGAGTAAGTTCAACACAATAAAAGGAAGTTCAAAAAAAGGAAAAGGATCTTCTATGAAGTAGATAAAGGTGTCTATCTCAGGATCATCTCCTCAAGATGATGTGTATGAAATATGTAGTCTAAGACCAATTTATGGAGGCTATGGATAATATATAAATAAAAATCAAGTTTCAAATAAAACTTATGGTTTTGATGTAACACTTAGGAAAAAAATGAAAATCAAGAGGCATCTACCTTATCTAGTGCATGTAACTATTGATACTACCTATATAAATGTTTAGTTTTGACCTTTAATATATATTAATATGAAATAATTTATTGCCTCCATAATATATACATCCATATTCTAACTACACTTTCCACTTCTCCACCCATCACTCCATCCCTTCCTCTTGGATCACCTTCTTAAGCACACATGTGTGCTCCACCTCTGATTCCATATCCTACACATGCACTCTCAAAAGCCTTGTCATCCTTGTCATCATTATGATATAATTATTTCTTCTTCACCTCATATCCCTTTCTCCCATCTAAAATATTTTTATTGCATTGCAATTTATTATTTTTCTACTTAAAAATTAACTCCTCATGTTTCTCCCACTTGTACCATAGATACAAAGATGGTTGTTTCCTAAGTCAGTGCACCCTTTCTTTAGATCCAACAATTGGCAATAAATAAAAGTATGGTTTACAATGCTATTTTTCCTATAATTGATGTGGTTTCCATTTTTACAAGCAACCACTTCACTAAAGAAAGCCAAAAAAACTTTGAGGCTTAAGATATATTTTACTCAAGCATTCAATATGTTAAAATTTCAAAACCAATTATAGATAAGATGAGGAAGACATGAATTTACTATATTAAAATATAACTTGAATATACCTAGGTACATAACTCATGAATTATATATCCATAATTTTCAAATGTCCTATATGAAGTTGATTCCAAGGATCTAGGAGGAAAAATAAATAAATGAACAAATTGAAGAATAGGTGTGTACTTTATCTACCTATTTCAAGTCCATCATGGATTAAATAAAGGAACTCCTGTATGCAACTTACCTCACCTCAATAAAACCATCACCCTCTATTAATAGTGTTGATGAAGAGACCATTTATATAATTGGTAAATATTAGAGTCATAGAAGAGTAACAAAAAATTGGGTTGAACAACTAACTCTGGATGATCTAGAATTTATTGAAGAAGATATGAAAATATTATGTTTTGATGAAATTAGATAATAAAATCATCAATCATGAAAGTGGTGCATCAAAAAGAAAACAAAATCTATGGGATAAAGTAACCAAATATTTGCAAGAAATGACCCTAACTAGTGAGAAGATATTGATTTTTGAAGAATTTTTCTATAAAGATAAAGAAAATATCTCTTATATTTGGGTGATCAGTGTAGAATGGAAATTGAATGAACTATAATAAGCTCGTAAATATTATCACAGTTTCATCAATATTTAGATAAGTACAAAAATAGGTATATTCATGCTAAAATGATGAAAGAAGGTGAAATTGAACTCCTCACTATCACTAAGATGAAAGATAATTTTTAGATGATTAAGGAAGAGTTAATTAAAAAATATGATTTCAAATTGGAAGCTATGAATAAAATATATGATATTTGTTTTTCACTTGTAGAGTGTAATAAAAATCATCTTAGCTTTATTAACCAAAATAATGAAATAAAGGAGGCACTAAGAACAAATATGGTACATCTTTAAAACAAAATTTTACCCAATTATAGAGGAATTTCTAAGGTATTTAATGCATTTAGAGTATAAAAATTTAAGTCTTCTAAAAAAAATAACCACATTAGCAACATATATAAACTACAATTTATCTTGCATTTCTAAGAGATAAGACTTATCTCCCTCCATTACTTTTTCTCTCCTATTTTTTTTCTTGTTTCTCATCAAATACTCATTTGGATAATGTAATACCCTTCTCAATATCTATAATTTTTTCTCAATGGTGTGACATAATTTAGGCTATAGTGTGTCAAGTGTGTCCTTGTGCATGAAATGTGAGTGAGATGTCTTGTGGATGGTTGTTAGTCTTGATTTTGGTTAATTTATTGTGGTGACATAGAACCAACTTAGTTGTAACTCATGTAGGACTGCATTTAGGTGTGTGTGTTTAATGTTAACAATAATTCATATTATTACTTCATGTGATGTTTATGCATTACAAGGGGTTTTTATGTCAATGATTTACATTCAAACACTCTAATTGAAGTTGTTGAGTATACATGTTTTATTATGATTAGTTCTGATTATTTGACTTGCAACGTTCTTGGTGTTTGACAACAAAATTTACTTTTAAAATGGGAATAATAACAAAATTATGATTTTGTTATTATTCCCAGTTTAACCTTAGTACCACAATTACGTTTATTCAAACACTCTGATTGAACTTGTTGAGTATACATGTTTTATTAGGATTAGTTTTGATTATTTGACTTGCAATGTTCTTGGTGTTTGACAACAAAATTTACTTTTAAAATGGGAATAATAACAAAATTATGATTTTGATCGAGCCCAATAATATTTAGTAATATATGTAAATAAGACTATGTACATAATTAGACATTTACATAAATATATGTTTATTAAAATGGTATATTGTAGATAAACAAATTAAACGAATAAATATACATATTTATTAATAAATTGATTACATAAATAAATTCAAATCGAATATTTTTATTCTATTATCTCTATGTATTTACATAAATGTATTTATATATTAATATAGGTTAACATAGTATTAATCAAATGTGCATAATTATAAATACATATATTTTTATGTAGCTATATATATGTGTATTCTTATTAGTTCTAGTAATAAATTTATTATATATTAAGTTATCTAAATTTTTAGGGTAATAATCAATTTATTAATAACAACAACAACAACAATAATAATAAACCCATAAATAAATTAAAATAAAAGAGTGAAAACCCGAATTCTAAAAAATAAAATAAAATAATTTACAAACATTGCCTTTTCCATTAAAAAGTTAACATAATGGAGAGATGAGACATTTTAGAAGATTTACCAAGGATAAACATAGGTGGGAAGAGAATGAATAATGAGTATGGAGGAGGAAGGAGTGGTGAAGGAGAATGAAGCAACCAAATGAAAAAATGAGCTTCAATAAAATAGGCAAGGGGTTTCTTCTTCTTTTAAATCTCAGAGATTTTCCAACTAATGAGAAGATTAAATATTGGATGAAACACTAGGGTGTGTTTCAGTTATGTTTTTGTTCAAGAAATCTAATTATTTTCTTGATAATTTGTTATTAGATGTAGGAACCATTTTTATTTCTAGGTATTTGTTGTTTAATCTATAAAAGAGAATATATATATATATATATATATATATATATATATAATAAAAATATATGTTGATTTGGGAGGGACAACCAGTCGACCCACCCCTAGCCCTGACAGGGGTCTTGATAACAGCCATGGCCATGACTAACACTCTAAAGCCTGATAGTAGGCCATGGGTCGTCGGTCGCCAAACTTGACTAGGGATTAATACTTTAAAAAATAAATTATGTATTATAAAAAAATGTATAAATTAAATAAAAAATAAATAAATATAAATATAATTAAATATAAATGAATATATATATTAATAGGAATATATTTATATATAAAATACTTATTTTTAAATTATATTTTATTCAATTTATTTCATATAATAATTTATTATACTTTATGTTATGAATATGATCTTTACATCAGTAGTTGATGATTTTAACTCCTAATTAATGGTTATAAATAATTAATAACCCATTTCCAAGCCATAATGGTCCAAAGCAAAATAATGTGCATATGAAAATATCTATACATTACTCTACCCTAAAACCTAAGTGTCAGATTGATAACATCATTGGCATGGTTTCAATATATAAAAGTTAAGATCATCCTATTATAGTAAATGACTAAAAAATTCCTAATGATTATTAAAACAATGCTCCATTATATATACATGGGCTTATGGACCATAATTATTCTATCATAGATGGTGTTATGGTCAGGAATGGATCTAGAGAAAATATTATTTTAATGTTATTCTTATCTACTAAAGGATTTATTCACATGTATTTATATGGTGTAAATTAAACATCATACAATTATGGTGAACATGAGTATACACCCTTATGTAGAATTCCACTTTCAATTACGGTTGATCCTAGGACATCCCTATTCTAGTTATGTGTTTTACCTTATTAAGGGTCATATAATCTTCTATTGATTTTGTATCAGTTCATTGAGTGAATATGAATCTAATAATGGAATATGTATATAATTAACATCATCATAAAATTTATTATTATTAAATCAAACCATCAACATTGGTAGCTCTCAGTTAGTATGCATTAGTTAACATTTTGGGAGATATATTGAGGATTATGTGATGTTTTCTCTTGCCTTGGGGAGGTAGTCAAGTTGATTCTATTATCTCACCTCTAGAATGTGATTGAATTTTATTTTCCTTTTCCCTTTGGGTGACTTTTATAGTCACAGAGTTTGAGTAACATGATGTTTTTGATTTTACTTTGAGAACCAACATTAGTCCTTGAACTTGAATTTCCATTTAATTGTTCTTTTAGAGTTTTGAACATTTATAAGTTATTTTTATTTAACTTGAAGTAAATGTATTTACATTTGATTATGATTTATTTTTTCTAATTATTTTGATGACTTGATAATTTGGAATTTGACTTGTTTTGTTTATTAGCACCAACTTATTTTAAACTTTATCTATGAATTTATATTTTTTTTCATTGAATTTTGACTCCTAAATTTATTATTTTGACATTTGATTATTCAAAATGATTATAGTATTTTTTTTACCATTTTTGGTTCATGTGTTTTCTATATATATGTTGTAATGTGTGAAGTGTGCATCATTTGGGGGAGAATAAGTAGCTTTAAAAAGATATTGTGTCGACATGGGAACCTACATGAGACAGGTTCATGAAACCATCCTTCTCAACCACCAAATGTCGTGTTCATTATTATTTATATCTATATTATTATGGTCATTTATTTGGGAGGTATAAGGATGGAATAAGGAGGTTTTGGGAGGTCTAAGTAGTTTTGGGGAGGTATAAGGAGGTTTGGTGAGATGTTGTTGATGATGAAGTTGATGGAGACTATTATTATTTTCACACTAGATTATTCTTGATATTGTTACAAAATTATATTCTTTCTTATATGATTTGGTAGTCATTTAAATTATTGTTTGTTTCATAGTGGATACAATATTATCTTATGGTGGACTGGTAATCATAATCTTATTAGTGATCTTGACAATTTATAATATCGGTTGTTAGTGTATATGATATATGAAAATTATTTAGACTTAATGATATTTTGTTTAGTAGGAATAACATGGTAGTATGTTTCAATTAATAGTTGGCTCAGCTTTGCATATCTAAGTGGTATTACAGTATTTAAATTGGTTCCCTATTTTGACAATATCTTTCTATTCCTATTGTATCATGAGATGGCATAAGGGTTATTTGGAACATGAACTTACGTTCTAGCATATTAAGGTATTAATAGCATCATTTTGGTATTATCACTTATTGTGACCATTTGGAATGTAGTTGCATGAGTTTTGAAATATCATTAGGGCTAGATCGATCATGGATTATTACAATTAGTGAATATGGTAGATTCCACTACATCATTTTATTTTAGAAGCATCGAGGATGATGTCATTTTCAAGGGGGTGAATGCAATACCCTTATCAATATTTAAAATGTTTTCTTGATGATGTGAAATCATTTATACTATGGTGTGTTGAGTGTGTCCTTATGCATGATGTGTGAGCAAGATTTCTTGTGGTTGGTTATTAGTCTTGATTTCCATTACTTTGTTGTGGTGACATGGAACTAGGGTAGTTGCAACTCATGTAGGGCTACCTTGAGGTGTATGTTAACCCTAAAAACAATTGGTATTATCATTTCATGTGAAATTTATGCATTATAAGGGGTTTTTATGTTAATGAGTTACTTTTGAAAAGTTTAACGTTAGGACCAAAATTGTTATTATTCAAACACTTTTATTGAACCCATCGAGTAGCCATGTTTTGTTAAGATTGGTCCCAGTTATCTGAATTATAAATTTATTGGTGTTGGACAACAAAATTTACTTTTAAAATGGGAATAATAACATAATTATAATTATGACTAAGCCTAGGAAAATTTTATAATGGATGTAAATAAGACTATATATAATTACATATTGATGTAAATATATGTATATTAAAATGGTATTTTATAGATAAACAAATTAAATGAATAAATGTATATATTTATTCATAAATTAGTTACATAAATAAATTTGACTCAAATAATGTTATTATAACATATATATGTATTGATATACATATTTGTATAAATATGTTTTTATTTTAATATAATTTAAAATAATATTAATTAAACAAGTATAACACACCAAATGGAAGGCTCCTCTAGATGGCTAGGTGAAATTGAATTTTGATTGAACCTCCAAGGGAAACCTAGGTCTTGTAGGGGGTTTAGGCATTATAAGGAATTCTAAAGGGGAGATGTTGGTAGTGTATGTGAGACCCATGGGCATTCAAACAAACCACCTAGATAAGGCTAAGGTAGCCTTCTGAGGCATACAATTGGTGGCAAGCATCAACCATAATAGGATAATTATTGAGGGAGAGTTATTAAACATCCTTAGCACTTTGGAAGGAAAAACTACTCCAACCCACAATATTAAGGACATAGTTGATGATGCAAAGCACCTCCTAAAAGGTACTCCTCATTTTCAACTCATACACACCTATAGGGAAGGAAACAAGGTGGCCAACCTTCTCACCAACATTAGGGTTGATCTTCACCTCTTAACAAACTACCATGATGTAGGTAGCATACCCTCTAATGTAATTAATGTCATCCATAATGAAAGTACCAATGTAGATTAAAAAATCCATCCCTTTGCACATGCATGATATTACCATGATGGGGTAAATCTTAATCAAGTTGATCCGTAATCATTTCAAAAGAATGGGTTTTAATTATTTTTATAAGCTCCTAGTAGGAATTCCACCCATTTATATCTCACTCACCTCTACCCCATTTAAAAGCTTCATCTCTCCTAATTTGACTCTGTATTCTCAATCCCCATGGGTAGTGAAAGGGATTGAATTGAACCAAAATCATGCATGAAGGTTTGTGAGTAAAAGAAAGTTTGGAAGAAGATCAAAAAGGGGTGACTCACATAATTTATGGAATGGGTCATTAAGCATAATACCAATATTTCTTGAGACTTTTCATTAGCTTGGATAAAGAGGAAATTTTCCATGTATGGCATTACCATTAATGTCTTAGAGGAGTTCATCGGTGATGCCACTATCATGTCATGTGCATACACTAAGGAATTTAAGGACTAGTTAAAAAAGAAAGAGTCCTTACAATGGTTCTTTAGAATAAATGATTTCATGCAGATGGATAAGAAAGGGCTCCCGTAGGCTTACCTCCCACATTACTAGCCAAAATTTTGCCTTCAAATCATGTGATATATGATTTTTAAGGTATATATTTACTAATATTCTCTCACCATTTCCTAATACTAAATAATTTCATTGGGTATAAGGTCAATCTACCCAATTTCTTGTTTAAGTCCATTGATAACATTGTCCTTCTTCACCAAGTTAATGATTCCAATCCCATTCTAAATCAAGGCCTAATATTTCTCTTTGTTAAGCACAACCAAGCCATTTTAGGTTGGGAGGTTCCCTCAGGGGTTCCTCCTCTAGGGAAGTCCCACTAGGCTTTTGATCGCATCTACCAGAGTAGCTTATCATAGTCTCCCTCGGATGACCTCCCTCTAAAATTATTTTTCATTCCCAAATCAAAACCAATTAAAATAAGGACCCCTAAAATATCTTCCTGGAAAGGGAAGGCCATGGTTATAGAGGGTTTGAAAAGAAACAAATAGCTGCTAGAAAACTTCAACTCTAAGGTGTAACAAGCTGGTTCTGACATGGCCAAAATTATCCAAGATTGGAATGCATTACACAAATAAATCAAAGAAATGTTCCAAGCCTTTTTTCACTCTACTCAACCCTCTCAAACCCCTACTATGACTTATCCTAAGGATTTGAAATCCCCCCTAGGTTCTCCCAAAGGAGTCCTCCCCAATCAGTCTCCCTTGCAAGTAAAAGCTAAAAAGTGTCCCAAAATGATCCTCCCTAGTGAACAAGTTGAAGTCCCAAAAAATTATACTTAGGCCAAAGTTTAAAAGGATAAAATGACCATCCTAGCAAAGGACACTACTGAAGCTAGAGACCCTTAGGAGGGATCTTCTTCCTAGTTTTACCTATTTTTTGCTTTTGCTCTTAGTACTATTTTTTACTTTTTTGTTTCTTAGCCCTAGTTGTCATGTTTAAAATTCTATAATTCACTCTTGTGATTCCAAGTCCCTACAAAACCTATATTTTACCTTATCAAATAGAAAATTAAATGAGCATAATTATAAATACATATATTTTTCCTTGACTATATATATGTGTGTATTCTTACTAGTTCTAGTAATAAATTTACTATATACTGAGTTACCTAATTCTTTAGGGTAATAATTAATCTAATCAAAATAAAAATAAAAATATTGATAATAATGACAAAACCATAAATAAATTAAAATAGAAGTGGAAATCCTAATTCTAGAAAACAAAATAAAAAATATTAACACATTTCCTTTTCCATTAAAAAATTAACCTAATGGATATATGATCAATTTTGGAAGATTTTCCAAGGATAATGCAGGTGGAAGGAGAATTCTGAATGAATATGGATGAGGAAGGATTGGTGAAGGAGAATGCAAAATGAAGATGGATGAGGAAGGAGTGGTGAAGGAGAATGAAGCAACTATATGAATCAAAGAGCTTCAATAAAATAGGTGAGGGGTTTCTTCGTCTTTTAAATTATATTTTTTCCAACTAATGAGCATATTAGATGAAACCTTATGGTGTGTTTTAATTATGTTTCTATTCAAAAAATCTAGTTGTTTACTTGTGATAATTTATTACTGGTTGTAGGAGTCATTTTTATTTCTATGTATTTATTATT
>JARHVA010002962.1:405000-532500 GCA_037957365.1 Torreya grandis
TTTTGTTGTAAAATTTAAAGTTTAAATGATATTTTTGAAATGTCTTGTTTCTTATTCAATGATTTGTGAAGCATTTTTAACCCAAACCTATAAGTGGGGGTAGGATTTAGATGATTGTAAATACATGATGTAATGTTTAAATGTAGTGGTGTATGTAGTTAAAGTATTTTATATATTTTTAATACTATTATTTAGTTGTTGAAATAAAATTAATTCATCTTATTTTAAACTAAAAGAGCTATTTATTACTCAGTTAATGGTTAGACTATTTTTTATCATGATGTCATGCCATTATATAAATAACATTCTTATGTAGGGTTGAATTTATAAAAAAAAATAGACTTATAACAACTCATTTATTTAAAAAAAGTTCCTTTAATCATAATGACACAAATTGATAACTACAACTAGCAATAGCTCTATGAATATGGATTTGGGCTTGTTATACACTCATAGGCTATAATTCATCAATGGAGGATTTAGCAACCTAAAAAGAATTGGAATTGAGCATAATATAGTACATAATATTAATTTAATGTCAAAATGATTAATAAATAAACCAAGGTAATAAGTTATATAAATCAACTTTGAGACAATAAAATTAAAGTATAATCCCTTATTAGACGAAAAATCGTAAGCAAACATTCCACCTTCTCAAGTTCAACCATAGGAAATGTCTTCTTGGGTGGCCTTAATAATTTAATTGTAATCCTAATATAATTTATCAAAATTTATTTCAAATTGAATAATTTAGTTCACCAAATTGTTTTCCTAGTGGAAAAAAAATTATGTGTGTTTTATCCTATAGTTGTCATTAATAAATTGAGTTTTAAATATAGCTAAAATAGTCTAAATTTGTATCTGAAACTCAAAACCAATTCTAGATTGCTAATAGAATTGGTTTATGGTACCAAAATAAATTTTATCTCATTTGAAAAATGGTACTTCGATTCCAAAAGGATTTTGCAAGAAAAATCCATTTTACCTTGTTGATTTTCTAGTAATTGTGCCCTGGAATTGATGTCTAATAAATGGATAAAATTGGATTATGTTAGAAAAAAAATTGTTTACCAATATGTTTACCTTCATATCAACATATAATATTTTAGTTTCTATTTTTTATTTCTAATAAATATTTTATAAATCAAAATTATTCAAGAATTTTGAGCTATTTTGATTTTAATCTATGATGTCACTCTGAAAAGGGTATTGTAATAATTTCCTAGATTAAGATTTATTAAGTATGAAAATTGTAATATCTTACTTTTAGTTTTGTATTCATGTTTAACCTTTTATATTTGGTTTTTAACTTCATTTACATTTTTGGTTGGTCCTCCTTGAACCCTGTTTGCCATTGTTGTCTAGGAATGATAGAAAATGTTGTTAAGTATTGTTTGGTTTGATACTCCTTTTCTTCAAATAGTTTACCCTTGTTATAAAAAAATACTTCCATTTTGATGATTTTAACATACAAATTTTACCCATTACCCTATATTAGTCTAAACCTTTGTCTAGGTATTTATTCTAGTACCATTTTGTTGCCTATTTTGCCCTATTGACCTTTGTAGCCTTAAGAGAAAATTTGACTTGTTTAACTATGGTTTTGACCCATTTATCCACATGATTTTATTTATTTATACACACACACACACACAAACATATATACATATACATATATATACATACATATATATATATACATATATATATACATACACACACACACATATATACACACACACACACACACACACACACACACATATATATATATATACATATATACACACACACACACACACACACACACACACACACACACATATATACATATATATATATATATATATACATATATTTATATATACATATATATATACATATATATATACATATAATATACATATATATATACATATATATATATACATATATATATATATATATATACATATATATATACATATATATATATATACATATATATATATATATATACATATATATATATATATATATATATATATATATAAAGTCACTAGATTTAATATGTTATCCTTACAAATTTAAAATTATAAAATTTATCTTCTTCTTGGTTGTGGGGTTCATGGTGAATTTGTAAAAGAATTGAAACCTATCTAGCCTTAGGTGTTTGTGCATGACTTCTAGTTATTTGAAATTCAGTATGTGTGAAACCAATGTCACATAAATCATATTAAATACTTTATGTTATATTTGAGCCTTGTGTCTTTATTTGTTTTGCCTTGTGTAGTAGATTGAAGAGTAACCTATTGGATCACAAATTTGTAGTGACATTATGTTTTATGTTCACTTGAGTTCTTATTCCATGTTATAATTGCTATCTTTATATGCATATGAGTTATTAAATTTGTTGGAGTGTTTTAAAATAAATTAGTGTTGTTTTGTGTGTGCCTAAGATGTAAATTTTGGACATTACAGATAAATTATCTACTCTTATTTAGGTAGAATAAGGACTTTGTGTACATGGTTTCAATTCATCATAATTTTTACTTATATAGTTAAATGATTTTTAATATCTTATTTTTTCTTCATTAATATTGTATATTCAAAAAATCAATTGATCAGATTTTTATTTGACATTTTATGGAGTAGATATTAATGGATTTGAATTTAAAACAAATTATTACATACAAATTTCAAATCACAATGATCAATTTTGATTGTGTTCTACTTGAATGGTTTTTTTAGTTCATAAAATTCATAAAAATAGGTCACTACAAATAATATCAACATAGAAAGGGCTATTAAGATCAAAACAAAATACTACTTCCTTCAACCAAACTTAAAGGATTTCTTATGTAGAACTAATTCAAAAAATATGTTAAAAATAATGATATAATTTCATCAAGAAACAACATTGATTCAAGGTAAATTTGAATTTATATATACCCAAGAATATTGTGAAACAATTCATTGAGATGGTTATAAAAGTTTTAGAAACCTTGTAATATTTTGTAAACCATATTGTTTTTTTTGGATATGTGTCAAAAATTTATAAAATCAATTGAATATAGTGATATTTTATGGATCTTATGAGAAAAATATTTTTAATGATAAGGGTAATTATATCATTTCAAAGACATTTAATATTTATTTCTATGAAGATAATTACTTGATGCATGGATGATCATTGATGTTATTGTGCATAAATGATGGCATGTATGTAAGACAAATAGTAAATAGATTGAATTGATTGATATGATGTTTAAATTGATACATGGTATAATTATTATGTTAGAATATTTATTCTTTCTTATGAAGTAGTTATACACATACGTATTATTTTTGATCCACTGTATGATAAAACTTAAGTTTTGATTTTTTTATTAAAGGTAAAGCTAGGTTTTTTTACTAGGGACCCAACCTTATACAAATAATAAGAGGATTAGGTGCCTAAGGATGATATAAATAATAGATTATATAAAAGTCAAGAGAAAAAAAACATCAAATCATAAATAACCAAAAAAAACCACCAAAGAACAACTAGAAAGCAATTAAGAGTTACAGCCTCCTAAGGCCTCCTCCCAACTTCCAATATTTATTTTCAAGTCTAGATCCATTTGTTGAAAATATTGTGGAGATATCCCAATATCCTTATCATGTTTTTTTCACTTTTGAATTTATGAGGAAGAATGCCTAGCTCTGTTATGCATACTACTCAATTTTTTTTTTATAGTCTCAAAGCTAGTGTTGTTGTGCCTCATCTACACTTTGATAACCTCTAAAAGAAATTTAACATTCTCCTTAAGTATAATATTCTCCATTTCTAGGCCTAAAACCCTATCCATCAACCTCTATAACTTGGTTATCATCTCTTTCTTCTCATCTTCAAAATTCTATTGGGGAACCAGGGATAAAAGAGACTTGGTCCATTCATTATAGGTAGTGAGTTCATGCATAAAACACCTGATCATCATTTTTTGAAGGTGTCATTCCTCCTTAATACTATTGAATTAAATTTGATTGGAAATAAACTTAGCTACTCTATCAAATTAAAAATTTAGTCCTTTATCCTAGATGGAGGACCTATGAGTGGGGATTTGAATCTCCTCCATGTTTTCCTTAATAATAACATTACTAATCAAATTATTCCCATTCTTCTTAGACTATAAAGCTTCAAACCTCAACAAATTTAACCCTTCTAGATCCTCTTCCTCATAAACTAAAACTAGATACTCTTTAGAATCACCCTTTTCAAGAATAAATTCCCCTTAATATATTTTCCCTTGGAAAAGGTCATCAGTTTATGCTTGTAATTATCTAGTTGGGAGCTTGTAGAAACCCATGTTTTTTGAATACCTTGTTTACTAGGAACATGACTATTTGGACCACTCAATTTAGAAGGAGCTATACTACTATAAAAATTAGGTTTGAGAGGAAAGAAATATAGGGGACTCTTTTTCACCCCTTTAAAATACTTCTAGGTCATAAAAATGACTACATGATGTAAAGGTTCACTCTTCTTGCCACATTTTACATCTAGAATGGATATTTTAAGTGAATTTAATATGTAAAAAGGCAAGATCAGGGGAATATTATACCTTAAGTAATTTGGGAAAATGAAGTGAGACCAATGGACAACATTCTACATACCTTACAATGTGATATAAATCATGGCTTGCTTTTCTACCTCTCTAGACAAAGAAGGAAGTGTCTCCTAATCCAATCCACTTTAAAAAGGAAGAATCACCTCCTTTTCTAGAATAAAATTTTCCTTTAATTAATTATAATTTATTACTTGTAATTTATTACTATTTTGAACATTCTAGAGATCTTCATATCTAATTTAGTCACCTAAGCTATTAGTTCCTCCATGATTTATATAAAGACATCATTGAATACCACCTATCTGTAATTCAAATCCTTGACAAACTTTTAAAAAATGTGTTTATTGTACCCTTACACCCTTTGCATGAACTTTTCCATTCCTCCAATTTTTAATATCTATAACAACTCAACATCCTCCTTCAAACTTACATCCATGATGGGATCAATCCATCTTGGTTTTATGCTCACCATTTTAGGTTTCTTAGTAGTTTCATTTATCACCATAGTAATTCTAGTTATATATTTGTTAGAGTAAATGCAAATAAAAAGAGCCTTATCAAGTAATAATTATTTAATACAATCCACCATATATATATATATATATATATATATATATATCACCATCCCCAAGTTTATGAGAATAAGCTTTCCCATATTTAAACATAATTATTCCATCTCCATTTGGTAATTATGTGGAGAGTTCAATATGTAGGACTAAGGAGTGAGAAGCAGAGGTTAGACTGATCCTTTCATGAAAACTCATTAAATTAACATGACCCCCACCTATAAATTTAATAATATAACTAATACTATAAAATATATACAATAAAAGGCATAACAAGAAAATTTTGTTAATCATTGCATAATGTAGCTTCCTTTTTATTTTTTGGATAATCAAAATAAGAAGATTTTCAAAAGAATTCCACCTTCTTAGATCTCTTAACTTAAATTTTGATTGTTAATTCATGTTGTGAATAATTATTGATTCTAATTTCACATGAAGATAATTTTTTAAGTTCATATTTGAAATTATAATTAATATTAAATTAGTTATTATCATTTTTTGTTGCTTTCACAACATGGCCTAATTCATCTAAAATCAAGGAACCTCTTTTTGATTTTGGTATTTGATCTCACTTGTTATCACAAATCATTACTATTAACACTCTCAAGTTGATTTGGTAGGCTATCACTATTTAAATTCCAAACTAGGGATCATAACCATCAACATTCCATAGACTATGCCCATGTGATAAAACTTCATATAAGACACTTAGTGTGAAAGTTGAGTCTTCATATCCTATTTTACCTTTGAAAATATTTCTTGCTCAACTATCTAAAGTCACTCCAAGTGGTAATATTATTTTTCATATCATTTCATCCTCAACAACCACTTCCATTGCATAGACCAAGTCCTTGAAATAAAGTTTATATATAACACTTGGTCTAAAAATGAAGTTTTGAACATATTTTCCCCTATAGTGATCATGACCTTGATTTGAAGATGTAGGTATATCTAACATACTTTTCATGTGATGGAGTGTGACACCTACATTATAGGCATTAAAAAATAACACCTACATTATAGGCCTTAGATACAACACCTACATTACAAACCTTGGAGTCTGACACTTGCATTGTAAGCCTCTAAGTTTTATACCTACACTTTATGTGGTAGAGTCTAAGGCCTACTCTATAGGTCTTAGATTTTGAGGCTTGATTTTTAGGTATCAAAGTTTGAGACCTACTATGTAGGTATCAAAGTCTCAGACCTACATGAACCTCTAAATAGGGTATCATTAAAATGGCCATAGCTTTTGACCTGTAGCTCAGATTTGTAAATCATTTAATGAATTAAAAATCTAGTTTTAGCATGGATATCATGAAGTATTTTTTTTAATTTGTGATGATAAATATGTATATATATTACTATATCTTTTTTCACTATTTTAATTTATAAAGTGCATTTTCATGACTTAAAAAATTACTCCAAAAGGTATCTTGTTTTTTTAATCTTTTATAGGTGTGAATGGAGATAAAATGAAGGGATCTCAGAAGAAGGGGATAATGCAAAACTCAAATTTAAAATTAAAGTGTAATCATTCCATGCATTGACTTAAGTATCTATATGTTTTTTGGAGATCATCCATTCAAAGGGTTCTCTCTTTGTTTATCTAAGGGGATTATTGGACCAACCATCTCATTTTATGCAATTTTATTATTTTTTAATGTAGAATCTCTCCCTCAACTAGTTATCATGCCATTATTCTAGATGGCTTTTAATTTAATCAATTATAATCAACTCTATTATACTATCAATGTGGATATCTCAATTTATGGAATATTGTGGGAGTTTTATTGGTGATCTGTACATGTGAATAGTGGTTATTTAGTCTCCCATAACTTTTTTATGCTCATACATTTGCATCATCCTAGTGGTGGTTGTGGATCTACTGATTAAATGAGGGATTTATTTTTAGTTTTACATTAAATCAAAGACTTCAAATTCATATTCACTTATTGATGGATTTATTTTATTTCCCTTGACCCCTCTTTCATCATATTTTATGAATCTATTAATTTAGGAAATTGTCTGAATGCAATCTGATTAAACATATATCTTGAGTGTGATAATTTGGCTCCATTATTATTGTCACATTGTCACAAATTATGATGATGGAATGAATGAATAAAATAATGGAAACAAATATTTCAAGCATTAACACATTCAAGCATTCAAAGATGATTTTATCACATTCAATATAATTAACACATTCAAGCATTCAAGATAATTAACACATTCAAGCATTCAAAGATTATTTTATCAAAACCCAAATTGACCATGAAGATGTGGATTAGTAGATATTTCCTTACACATTGGATGAGTTGTCCTATGGTTGGTACATAAGATTTATAAAAGGATCGATTACCTCTTGGAATTATATTAAAATGGTATTCATCAATCATTTTTGAGTACCCATTAATCTCATTGTCATATACCATCAGTTTCATGCAACCCACCATGAAAAAAATGAACCAAGGAGAATGTTTAATGTTCACTTAAAAAATATTTATAATAAATTTAAATATCCTTATACATAAATAGAGGTGGATTCCATACATACTTGTTTGAGGGCCTTAGACCCTATGCCCTCCATGTTCATCTATAGAAATACTTCAACACCTATAGCCTTATCCTTGACATATCAAGAAGTGATCACTATTGAAAAAAATATGATAATACAAGGATATGGAGTCATTTCATTCCCTTATTTATAGTATATAGGTTCATATAATTAAATTCATATGATTAATTAAGCTCTTATACATAATACACCACCAATGAATCCAATCTTGAGTGTTATGTACAAAAGCTCAAATTTGATGTACAATCTAATTCCCATGAAGTATATTCTTAATAATAAACCTTATATTCCTAAAAATAGTTTAATTTCATAGTAAAATAATTAATGTGTCCTTGTGGCCTAAAAAAACAATGTTTTCATGCCTAGCATTAATAGTTATTCAGCTTATAACAATAATCAATAGTGTGTCTCATCATTTATAAACAATAAAACACCTATCAATAATGCCTATAACTAAAAACATCCTTCTATATATACATTTATGAATGATATGACAGTTATGGAAAACACATTTCCTCATGCAAGAAACCAATAAAATGCTAGTGTGAATCTAGAGGTCATGAATTTATAATAAATGGTTAGAGGTTCAAAAATGACATGGTTAATTTATGTAGATTGGTGCCTTAAAAAACTAACCAAATCTCCAATAACCAACCAAAAAACATAAATTTCAACATCTAAAGGACTAGTAGTAAATAAAACATAAGGCCCAACAATGGAGGTGTGCCTAACTCGCTTGATAAAATAAATAATAATAATAATAATAATAATAATAATAATAATAATAATAATAATAATAATAATAATAATAATAATAATAATAATAATAATAGTGCTTCAATCTCAGTGAACCTAGTTGATTTGGGGTTTCCCATCTATTTTAGGTTGCATAACACAACATATCATTTTTAAATTGATTATGTTGAGTTAATATTAGCCTCAAACATCTTCCGAAAGTATATTTATAACCTTAAGATAGTCCATCCACCTGATAGTAACTCAAATCAAGGTGGAGGAAATATAGGTACAACTATGGTCTTGAAAACCTAAAAGATGCCATTTGAGAGTGACAATGATCTTGAAGACAAATTAGATGAGGTACATGTATTTAAACAAGTCTAAATGGGAAACAACTACAACTTGATGAGTAAATTTCAAAACCCATCAACTACATCTATTTCTCTAAGCAACAGTCAAGTTCCACCTAATGAGAACCCAGGCAATAATTTATTTCCATATAAAGGACCTACAACATATGATAAACCTAATAATAACTCTCCACCACCATAAAATAATAATTCTATAGAGTAAAACAAACTTGGATACAACATCATTTAAGACTTGAAGAAAACTAAGGCCAATATAACCATGTTTGATTTGCTCAAAATATCTAATTAGAAATATTTATTTTTGAAAGCTTTATATAGTCCTAAAAAGAAGCTAGTAGGATAGTTGTCATGACCCCCTTTTTTACATGAAGTAATTGAAGAACCTTATCCTCACTTATTTTCTAAGGGATAAGGGAAAATATAAAAAGAAAGGGGAACACCTTGGTTTCTAATAATAATTATAAAAAACACTTTATTATTTTAATTTTCACTTGAGTTTTGTTATTTATGAGGGTCATGAGAACCTAAATACTTCTTAAGTGGAAATTATAAAAGTTAATTTTTCTATAAATTTCTATTAAATCCTTTCCTCCAACTTAGATTCCACCCTTTAGGAGGTGTATAAAAATTATGCGAAGGATCGATTAAAGGGATGATTTTTGGATAGTTGAATTTCTAAGCTTAAGCATAAAAACACTTAGTTTATTAATTGAGGATGAAATCCTTCAATGTAAGTTATAGTTAGGATGAAAACCTTTATGTTCAAATAGGGAATACTTAGTTAGGGGTTACAAAGAGATTCAAAAATCATATTTATAACATTTTGTTGATTTAAAGGATTGCGATTTCACATTATGTGAGTAAACTAGGGTTTTGAATGGAATTTTTAGTTTGAGGGTAAATTAATAGCTATTTAATGAAAATAAATAATATTTGGGGAAGGGCTGAGAACATTAAAATTATTTTCCTTGGCTAAGAAACCAAATTTTAGGGTTCATGAAACACCAAGTTAGTTTTGTGTTGATACCTAGGGTAATAGTTAATTTTTTGAGTGTGGTGACTCCCCTTGGGGTCTAAAATTTGTGTTTAAAGGGGATGATTAAGCCAAAATTTTAGTGATTAGGATTGGAAAAATATTCTTATATTTTTTTATGTATTTTACATCTATGGTTGATCATAAAAATCAATATATCAAGCTATTTACCTTATTACCTAAAAATCAATATATCAATCTATTTACCTTGTTACAATATTATGAGTATTTTATAAAATAATTGAAATTGGATTATTGATATTTAGTACACTAAATATTCATTTACATCATTATAAATTTTGGCTAGGATTTAAAGTATATAAATTATAATTTTTTAATATTTTTCATTAGGGTTTTAAATAAAAAATAGAAAATCATAATTTGTGATTAGGATTTGATATTTAAAAATTTAGATAACTAAATATTTTGCTAGGGTTTGTGTAAAAAACCTTATTTCAATTTTTAGTCCTTGAATGAGATATTATAATAATTGATTCACATGTAATTTATAAGGAAAATGTATAAACTCCTCATATCCTCCTAAAAATTATAATTTTTTATTATAACTTACATAAATGTTTAGTGGATTTAGGTGCTTTTAGTAATGTAATGCCATTTTTAGTTTTAGAATAAATAGAATTGACTCATTTGAAGTCAACAAGAAAATGTGTTTGGTTGGACAAGTTAGAGGTTAAATTTATAATGAGTTGAAACATATTGACATAAATTTGGATTCCAATCTAGGGGTGAAACAATTTATTGATATTCAAATAGTAAATATAATGGATGCATATAATATGCTTCTTAACAAGTATTGGTAAAGATGATAAATGAATACATGGAAAATTATTTATCCCTTATGTGGCTCACATGGCATGGCATACCTAATTAGATATGAATTGAAAGAGATCTTGAAATTCATCATATTATCACATAATATGATAAAAAAACAAAATTGTATATGAGGAGTTTAAACTATGGGTCTACACACTTGATAAAAAAAGTGAAAAGTCATGGAAACCTCTCCATTAACATGTTGATTGTACAATAAAAAATGAATTTGAGGAGTTAAATCAGCTAGATGAGGAGGATATCATTTTCACTCCTAAAATAACTTTAATTAAAGGTTTTTCTCTAGCATGTGAGAGTGTAAACAAGTTGGTGTAATTACTAAATAAGGTTGTCAACATCTTTTCTCAGTGTTGGGTATGGATGAGTTAGAAATCAACAAATCCGAAGAGATCCATCTAAGTGAAAACAAGGAGTTTATAAGATCCTACAATGAGAATATCACCATTATGAATAGCCCAATGCCTACCTTTACTACTAAGGATTAGACCAAAAGATCATTATCACTTGAAGAACAGTGTATACATGCAATAGGTTAAGGGAAAGAATAAATAGGTAAACATTGCAATAGAACCTACCTCTAAAATTTCACTAAACATAGTTAAATATAACTTATGGACCCTAAAATTTAATGTCTATAAGTCAAAGAGTAGGTCTAGTGCTGGTATAAAACTCATCAACCCATAATGGAAGTCATATTTGGATACCTTTTACCTATAATTTTATTACACAAATAACATGGATAAATATGAGGCATTAGTTCATGTCCTCCAATTTTATCTAAGGAATAAAGTCAAGAATATAAAGGTGCTTGGTGATTCATAACTAGTGGTTAAGTAGGTGGGAATCTAATATGCTTATAATGACAAGTGGTTATACAAATATCATAATTGAGTATGGAATTTAATATATATTTTTGATGCATTCAACAATCAAGCATTATCTCATAGAATAAAGTATATAATGAATGCATTAGAAAAAATAATGAGAACTTTAGAACTGATTAAAGACTCCAATTTGAGAAGTTTCTCAGTGGAGTTAGACTATACTCCTTTAGTTCCTAATAATGTCAAAAAAAATCAAGTATTCAATGATGATCAACATATCATCTACTTTATAATAAACACATATGTATTCAAAACTCAGATTATAAATAAACATGATAGGGAATATTTTGAGCTAGGTGAGGATGGGGTGATGAATTTGAAAATGAATAGTAAACCAAAGGGTATGGTCTCACTTGAGAGGCTATTTGATATGGATTATTAAGGTGAAAAATAGAAACTAACCCTCACCAAAGTTATGCTACATGAACATTTTAATTTGGATAGTGATAATGAGTTAAAGCATGTGATTTTAGGAACAACATGCACTAAGAGAGAAAAATAAGAATTCACACAAGCCCTAGAAAAATCTAGGGATTTTATAGCTTAGAGATACAAGGACCTAAAAGTATTTAATACTTTCAGTATCACACATATTATCCCTCTCGAGCTAGGATTCAATCTATTCCATTAGAGGCAAAGGCCAATTAATCCATTGTTAGAGGCTTTGATATTCAAATAAGTACAAAAACCAATTTCAAATAGGATTATCTTTCCCATCAGACACTCCATGTGGGTGGCTAATATAGTATAATTTTTAAAGAATAATAAAGAGATATGGTTTTGTGTGGACTTATGTAACCTAATAAAATATTTAGATAAATATAAATACATACAACCTTCAGTATATGAAGTCCTATGGGTAACAAATGACTCTCATATGATGTCATTATAGATAGGTATTTAGACTATAACCAAGTGATGTCCAACTATGAAGATAGAATCAATATAACATTTAAAAATAAGTGGGGTACATTCACATATAAAAGGATGTTGTTTAGTCTAATAAATATTAGTGACACCTATAAATATCTGATGGATATTATATTAAATATCTCATTAACAAGTGCATTATCATCTACATGGACAATTTAACTATCTTTTCTAAAAAGTGAGAATACCATGTCAAGGATATGACGATGGTGATTTAGTAGTGTATAGAACATATAATCTATTTGAATCCAAATAAATGTATATTAAGGGTAACTAAAGGAAATTTTTGTTGGGTCAAATCATCTCTAAACAAGGTATATCAATAGACCTAGAAAGAATGGAGGTAATCCAAAAATTATGTTTCCTGGTAGCTAAAAATAGTTAAAGTCATTCTTTGGCAAGATCAACTTCATGAGAAAGTTAATATTGGGATTTGTAAAGATATTCTAACATGTAAATAAAATGTTAAATAAGGATTATAATATTTAATTGAATTCTAAATCACAAGTGGTTTTCACTTAAATTAAGACATCTATTTTAAATACACATGTGCTTATCATTCCTAGCTACATACATCCATTTTACATATACTCATTCACTTAAAAACACTCAAATGTTGTCTTAACATAGAGAAATGAAGCTACATATGAGAGACCTATCTCATTCATGAGTTCCCCATTATGAAATGTTAAACTAAGGTAATTAACAATCAACAAATAATATTTTGCATTAATAAAAGTGGTCAAGAAGTTCAGACATTACATCCTACATAGGAAATATTTTTCCATTATGCTTGACTCAGTGAAAAATCTATGTTGATGAAATATGAGTTAGGTGAACTACATGGTAATTAGATGACTATTATCCAATAATTTGACCTATAACTCCAAACAATGAATATAGCAAGAGTTTAAATAGTTGTTAAAGTAATGGCTCAACTAGACTAACAAATAGTTTTCCAATAGACACAGTACAAGGTACAATGGCTAGTACCTAGATGTAGTCCACTACTTTCTGAAAATTGAGTACCCAAGCAAACCTAAACTCCACTATAATAAGATCAATATACCTAAAAATTTATAATTTCATGTTCAAATCAAACATATTATACAAAAATAATCATGAAGCCATATATTTGAGGTGCTTAAACAAATAAGAAGTGGCTAAAGTACTCAATTATTTTCATGAGAAATATAGAATTGGTTATGGTTTAGTAGTGATACAACCCACCAAATCTTAGATTCAGTTATTATTTATCACATGTTTTTAAATATTATCATGCCCATGTTTGGAGTTATTATACCTACCAAGTTATTCCACATAGAGAACATACCCCTTCCATGTCATTACAGCTAGTTATTGAAGTTTGGACATTCACAAAATGGGGATTAGAATTTGTAAAATATATCAACACTAGTTATTTCAAATAAAATTAGGTTATTATTATTAAAATTGAATACTATACCCATTGGACCAAATCTCAAACCTTAAATAATTTCACAATTGATGTGGTAATCAAATTTATATAGGATCATATCATCACCAAGCCTGGGATGTATTTCACTCTGGTATGTGATAACATTCCCACATTATCCTCTCTTCAATTTATTGAATGGGATAATGACAATAAATTAATCCTTAATTTATCATTCAATTATTACCCCAAAAGTAATGGTCTAGCTGAAATAATAATTAAGAAATTACTTGATGTAATTAATAAAGTCTTAGAAAAGAATCCTTGGCATAATGTGTTGAAATTTACATTGTGATCTAATAAGACTAAAGTAAAATCAACCCTAACCACCTCTTTACATAATATAATTTATAACCAAAAGCATATCCTCTTAATGAACTTTGGAATCCTCATTTATAATTCATGATATATTAACTAGAAACTAGTGACAAGATAGAAGATCACCTCTTAAAATTGATACAAAGAATAAAGATGTGATGCAATCATACTAAACTTTAGAAAAAATCAAGGAGCTTTAATTTTTTTTTTTGACAAACAAGCTAAAGTTAAGTCCTTTCATATCTGATCTAGTTAATCTATAGGACAAGGCTCATGAGAAAAAGGGACAACATGCCAAATTTGATGCCTTGTGCTTGGGTCTTTATCAAATATATAAAACTCTAAGTGAGAATGCATTCCAACTAAGGTGTCTAACTAATGAGGACATCTCATTTCATATCAGTGGTAGTTCCTCAAGTACTACTATGTTTGAATTAACCTAGTAGGTCTCATACATAGTTTCTCTTTCCATTTTTGCTTTTCTTTCTTATTTGATTTTATTTCTTTTCTCACTTTTTTATTTTTGGTTTAGCCTTTTTTCTTGTTTATTTTTTGTGTAGCTCATTGTTTTCCTTGTAGGTTCCCCTATTGGTAGAAATAATGAATAATGGAAGGCTAACAGGTAAGTGACATGAATGACATTATGGTGTCTAAGCACTCAGTAATTTGTAAAATTATGGTCTATTTTCAAGTCAGTTTCAAAGGTTGAATTTATTATGTATGTTTTAAATTGGTTCATGTTTGGATAAGTTTGGGTAAACTATTTATTAAAAGAAGACATTCTCTTGAAACTAAGCACAAAATGACATCTTAATATTTTATGGGTTTGCATAGACAAACTTGTTATGGTGAATATATAGGGTGATAAATCCATAGCCTTATTTTCAATTTCCATGATGCTCCCTAACCTAAAATTTAGACCAAAAAAATAAATATAAAAGGAATAAAAAGAATAAGAAAATAAAAAACAATTTATAAAAAAATCAATTCATGGTGATTTAGGTAACCTCTATAGGGTTATAGATGACTAGATATTAGTAGATAAAATAATTACATGAGATAATAGATAACTCCATAAGGGTTATGGATGCCTAGATAGTAGTGGATAAATTTCAAGGTAAACATTCTAAAGTTAGGATTCACTAGCCTCATAGTTGGAGCTATATAAATTGGTCCTTGTAGGTTTTAAGAAGTGGTAATTAACTCATTTGTACACATCTGTTCATTGAGAATGTGAGATTTGGTCTCTTAATAATTAACATATTATCCTCTCTTAAATACATTTATGTTCCATGTGTATTCTTGGCCATAGATCTTGTATTTGTAGACACATTCCTATCATTAAAAAATACTTAGTATTTTCTAGCAGAGTTTCCATTTGTTGTTGCTTATAAAACACACCCTCATTCTTCCAAAATTAGGGAAGCTCTTTTTTATTTTAATAGTAACTCCTTATTTAACTCATAGATAATTTGTCTCAACACTCTCAATTTTATTTATTAATACATCTTATTTGGCATGCCAAACTAGGGCCCATAACCATTAGCATTGGATATATCACATTTGTGTGAGAAAACTTTATATAAGACACTTAACATGAAATCAAAATCTTAACCTCTAGGTTTTATTTTAAAAATATTTTTTGATTATCTCTAACGATTATCCCCATGGGTTAATATTTATTTTCATTCCATTTTAGCCTCTAAAACCACTTCCATTGTAGAGACCAAGTCTATGTGATAAATTTTTGTTTATAACACTTTGTCTAAAAATGAAGTTTTAACCTTATTTTGGCCTATAGGGATCATGTACATTCTACTTGTAGGGATATTTGACTTCCTCTATAGGTGGTAATGTATAACACCTACATTATAGGCCTTAAAATCCAACACACACATTTAAGGCCTTACATTCTAACACCTGCATTGCAGGTCTCTAAGTCTGACACCTGCATTGTATGCCTTATAAGTTAACACTTGCATTGTATGCATTAGAGTCTAATGCCTACATTGTATGTGATGGAGTCCAAGGTCTAGTTTATAGGTATAAATATTTGATGTTTTTAATATAGGTCTTAGAGTATGAGACCTACTTTTTAGGTCTCAAATCCTGATAACTTCTAGGTAGGGTGATTGTAAAACAACCATAACATTTAACCTATATCTTAGATTTGTGAACCATTTAATGAGTTATAAAATTAGTTACATTATGGATGTCATGGAGTAATTATTTTGGTAATGGTTCCAATAAATATATAAAATCATTATTCTATCCTTGTTTCATGTTTGTCTTGATAGAGTAAATTTTCATTACTTGAAAACTTTTTAGTCCAAGAATTAACTTGATTTTTATCTTTTGTAGATGTGAACAAAGATAAAATGAAGGGATCTAGAAAGAGGGGTAAATGTGAAACTCAATTTTTAAACTAAATTTATATTGGATTTTGGACAAAAGATTAATTCCCTCCATTGACTTTAGTCTTTGTATATTGGCAAAGCTCACCCATTTAAAGGGTTGTCTCTTTGTTGCTCCAAGAGGGATATTGGACCATCCATATAATTTTATGCAATTTTTTTAGTGTAGAATCTCTCCCTAAAATTTTTATCATACCATTATGCTTTTGGATTTTGATTCAATCAATTTTAATCAACTCTATTATACTATCAATATGAATATCTTGATTTATGGAAGATTATGGGAGTTTCATTGGTGATTTGTGCATGGAAATGGTGCACACTTATCAGTCTCCCATAGATTTGTTATACTCAAAAAATTACATCATCCCCATGGTGGTTTTGGATCCACTCATCAAATGAGGGATTCATTTTTGGTGTTGTATTAAAGTAAAAGATTCAACTCATCTTTTATTATTGCAGGATTTATTTTATTTCCCCTTCCCCTTATTTTATCTTTTTTTTATGATTTTTTTTTAATTTAGAAAGTCATCTAAATGTAATCCACTTAAGCACATATATATTTATTGTAATAATTTGTTTTAATTTTAATTTCACATTATCAAATTTTAAACATGATGTAATGCATGATCAAAATTATTTTCACTTTATTATTTCAATCTGAAACATTAGTTTGTCTTAGGCAATGAACATATGTTTTGTTATTTTCTATATTTTCTTAAAGTCCATTTAAACACAATAAAAATTGACATTACCAACTAAATTATTAAAGCATATAAACCCTATTAATAACTAAGTTTTATTTTTACAGTATCATTTTCCTTGATTGAAATTGTTCTTTTTTATTATTACAATATTCAACTATTTTTCTTGGTAAATTCCTCTAGCATGTTTTGGTATTTAGTGATTTTGTTTGGAGAAATGGTTTGTCACATTCAGGTCTTTGGTAAACTAAATCATAAAATTACTCTAAATCATTTAGGTCTTCAATAAAATCTTTCAAAACTTTTGCTTAGGATGTTCATCTATCTCATAGACAATGTTATATCCTGACTCCCAACTTCTGACTACTAAAATACTTGCTACTAGATAAACTAAATCTAAAGAAGTGATAAAATAACACTTGGTAAATGTAAATGATATGACACTCCTACTATTAATAAATTGTGTTTACATGGCATACCTACCAAATAAAGTGGTAAATTTCAAATTGAACAAATAGATCAAAGTTATAGATGTTAGACATTAATGGTGCACAAACTAAAAATAATGCCAAAGCTATATAAAATTAGTTTAAACAAAGATGTGCCCATTCATGCTTGATCTAACTTGTGAACACACTTACTCTCTTACAATATATCCCTATCCATCAGTGCCTTGAATTTAATAATGAACTTAGAAAAGTCAAGTGATTGAATTTTGAACTAGAATAGTATCAACTCAACTAGAGAATAATGACATCCTCATCCAAGTAATTCAAAATAAATCTCCCTCCTTCAAGGTTCTCTATAAAATATTTCATTAAATACATGGATATTCTCTTTGAACCTTCCATATTCAATAATTATTACACTAACTACTTAGCATTGTAGGAGGCTATTCACCAGGTTGATGCACATATGCATGAGGAAAACTTGACTCCATCTCAACATTGATTGGCCATAGACCTCATACTTCTCAATTGATAATGGATAGACTTCACATCTACATAGTTATAAGTCATTACGTGTATTAAAATCCTAAAATATTTATTCTTCACAGGGAATATATCTAGATAAGTGTTATTACAAATTATCGAGTATAAAATGGTTGTAACGTGCATCTATAGCGAGATATTTCAAAGGTACCTCTCCCATCCTATTCCAAATGCCACTTATTAATTACATAGAGTAGAGGTGTGGAAGAAAGATAGATATGTTGAGAATACACTCAGTAATTGGATGCTCCCTAGAGAGAAAATCAATACTAAATAAAAGTAATCCACACTAATAACTAAATTTTGAATTGTAATTTGAATATGGATGGCCCTAATAAACAAGTTATTTGGATACCTCTACATTAAATTCCTCCACCTAGAATGGATTTAATTGCTTGATTTTCTAAGGACATCAAAATTAAACTTTTTTCCAAGGTAAGTGATTAGAGAAAGCCTATGTGATCAATATTTTATAAGGAAAAGAGGCCTCTATGAAGTCACTTCTATATGATGTCTTACTTTCTAGACACAATATTAGGGATAATCTACATTCATAGTGGATAACTTTGGATCCCCTCTATAGAATGTATAAATAACATGAGACTCTCACCTAGGAAATTTTGGATGAACTAAAGCTTTCACAAGCCAAAGATTCCACATGAAGACTTATTAGTAAGGCCAATTTTGACTAGCTCTTATAACATGATTCAAATAATTTTAAATAAGGTATACAAGGGAAGAACCTAGAGGAAATAAAGGTTGAGATCATTTTTTTTAGGAATAAGGTCACTAAAGTTGAGATATTTAGATCTAAATTCAAGACTAAAAAAGTTGAACATGCAAGGCTCCTAGAGTAGGTGAACATGGTGTATAGGCCTCTGATTCTTAACATGGATATAATCAGATCTTATTATGACATCAGGCACAAGAATTATTAATATTTATAAATGAATAATAATGATGTCACTACAACTCCTAGGTTAACACAAACATCCACTTCAACATGTCCAATAAACTCGTTTGTCATGCAATCACCCGACCAACCTTAACTTGAAGTCCAATTTTGTATGTATACATGCATAATTTACTTATAGTTTAGTTATATTTATATCATACATGTAAAATTTCATAAATTATTTATAAGTATGCACATGTTACATTTCCATACATAAGCCAATTGATTTTGACATAAATGTAATCATCTAGAAGCATGCAAAATTTTTGCAATTTTGAGACTAAACATAGAACTAAGGTTATAACTATGAAATTAACCATGAGTTCACATACACTTGGAGGATGAGGCATCCCCTCCCCAATTCTATATAATAATTTAATTTCATATTCCAAAGGGTTGGAATATTTAATCAATATAAGAATAAGTCAATTTTTTACTGTCATGCAATTACGTTGGATGTATCTACTCCCATTCATGTGATATTGAGGTTTTAATTCTATAGTTTTAATAATACATTAATTTAAAGTGTGAAAAATATATGGATAAATTATTATTATTATATCAATATATGATAAATCTAGATGTGCAAATGCTATTGAGAGTCAGTAGCTCTTTTTAATAAGTTAGTTTAAACTATGTTAATATTCTTAGTGTGTAAAAGTGCTTTCTTTTGGTATAGTTTTTTGAAGTGTGTGCAAAATATACCTTAGACACCTTCTCTATCTAATCTGGAACCTTATAATTAAGGGTGTATAAGAGAAAATATAAAGAAACAACATTTGATTGAGACCATCAAGTTTCTTATACCACTCCTTATACTTTATAACTATGTTTACTTGTGACTGTGCAACAAATACAAGTAATAAGCACTAGTTTTTAGAGAACTTTTCCACTAAGAAACAAACTTAATAATTGACCCTTTGAGATCATAGAACCTTATTCTATGCTCTACCCTTCCCTTTTTATGAATTTCATTTGATTGATATCCACCCACTCTAGATTAGGTATCACCCATCCACCCCACTCACTTAGGTTTGATTTCTCTACTAGGATTCATTTCAATATAATTAAACCAAATTAAAAAACCTACATTCTATATTTTTTATTCCACCATAAGTTTGTTTAACCAATACCTATAACTCATTCCCTATATTGGAGTTTACCTCCATTAAAACCCTAAAACAGTAGAGGCTACCATGTTTAAACTTTTGTTGGTTCACAAAACCCATATCAATAAAATAAAAGTTGGTGCTATAAAGAGGACCACTTGTGTTCCTATCCTAGTGAGATTTTAGTCCCCCAAATTGAGTTATACTAGAGACACCTAAGATAATTATCAGGTCTAGGGCCTATACCAGTCTTTTAATTTCACACTTATTATCACATTGAAGGCCTAGATATGGACCAATTTTTATCAATATACCAAGGGCTAGAACACCATCTCTAGTTAGGAATATCCATCCTAATAGTCATCCTATTTCCCAAAAACATCCTTAGATGGTTGTATCTACCATTTTCATCCCAAGTGACATGCATAGTTTTCTTAAAAACCTAGAGAAATATCTACCTTCTTTATCTCCTTCAAGAAGAAGGACTCTATAGGAAAGCATTAAGTCTTTCAAGGCTACATTAAGACTAATGAATGTTATTAATGAAAATTTTTCATGTAGACTTTTCCCATTTATGTTACAAGATGTTGCCTATGATTAGTATCTCAACCTTCAAGAGAACTCAATCGATTACTTATTATAATGCATGTCATAGCACATTTATTTCCCAATTTGGACATGTTAATAGTCTTAGATTGGTGTATCAAAATTTTAATAGTATGAAAAGGGATCCTAATGAGCTAATTAAAGCTTTCAATTATAGATTCTAGAATATTTACACTTGGCTTAATGCAAAGTATAGGTCGAATGGGATATTAGTGTTGGAGATTTATAGAAATGCTTTGGACACAATAATTGTGGTGTTCCTATGGATAGATACTGATTATAATACTCTAGATTTAACATATGAAGAGGCTATAAAAATTTATAGATAGCTAAATCCTTAAATACTCTACATTCCAAATATCAATATTAGTTTTCCATCTCTAAATCCAGTCCCTCACATTAATAAAATGTCCTTAATTTCAATTAAAATCAACTCTATGCGCTACCTCCTCTAATATAGCAAATACCTAATTAGAACTATGGTTATATGAATAACTAGGTATAGATGAATAGTCATCAACAAAATCAACATTCAATGCCCTCTAATTCTACAGTCATACAAGGGATTGATTATACCAAATAAAAATTGTATTCCATCTAGATATGATCTAGAAAATGAGCAATGACTTCTTAAATATGTAGAGGAAGATGGGAAACACCATTAGATAGAATAATAATCAAAATACTAGGTTTCAAAGATACAATAGGCCCTTTGATAGTCCTGTTAATAATGTGGAGCAACACCCCAATAAGTTTCTATAGATCAACATAGTATAAATGGCTTAGCTCAATTGGTGTAGATTCCATAATACATCATAGCATGGTGAACTTAAATGTGTGGATTTATATGTATCATTTGAGATCTTTCAAAGAGAGATGGAAAGGTAAGACTTGATGAATAATCCTTGAAATTTTCATTCAAAATCTAGCTCTTTAAACACAATAATTATATTTGAAACACATGAGTATTTCTTCTTAGAAGAAGATGAAAATAAATTAGAGGATAAATTTGATGAAGTACATGCCTTATATAAATACCATAAGGTAAATTATACCCTAAGTAATAAGGAGCCCTTTACAATGTCTATTCCTCTGAACAACATTACTCTACTAAATCTAAGATCCAACACTAATCCACCTCCCCTAAAGGGAGTGAATAACTACAAAATAAAGAATATTAAGTCAAATGGGGGTACAACATTATTAAAGATATTAAGAATATTAAATCCAACATTACTCTTCTTGAATTAGCATAGATTATGGAAAAAAAAGAGATATTTTGGAAGCCCATCATAGGGAAAGCAACTACCAAGAAGATAAAGGCTGATCACACCAATGATATATACAAAAGTAAACCTAAAGTTCCACCTTTTTTATTAACCATCTAAGTGTTTGGAAACAACATCCATAATTATTTGGTAAATTTTAGATATTTAGCCACGGTGATGCCTACTTCAATTTTCTCGAAGCTAGGTTTGACCCCAAATCCATCTAAGATAATAATTTCAAAATTGTATAAGGTAGTAGTCCCTATAATGTGAGAGATAAATGATATAAAAATATAAGTATAATTTGAACTATGAGTGCAAATGATGATTGACATACTATTAGTAGATATTCTAGAAGGATAAAAACTCCTTAGTAGAGATTGGTCAAAGACATTTAATGGGTATGTGGAGATAGACTTCTCTCACATTTGGTTACCATCGAGAGGTATTCCAAACTAGATTTAAATTGATTGAGAATTAATAATGAATCACTTGATTATCGAATACAATATAAATAATGAAGAATTAAGTTATAAATCTCATATCCTTGGGATCGTACCTTTACTACAAAACATGAAGTGTAAGAATTAGAGTCTAGGGAGCTTACCAGTTGTGGACCCTCCCCTTTAATGATACAAGATCTAAATAAGGATCAAGCTCAACACTGAATTAGTAGACCCACAATGTAAGAGATACCTATTAGCATATAGACTATAGTTCCTTTACACCAATAATAGAGTAGAATATGAAGCACTAATATTCATACTACACTATTCTCTTAATTTTTTTTTAAAAAACTATTGATTTATGGATATTCATAATTGGTAGTCAATCATGTCAATAAAAATCACAAGTGCAAGCTATCATATCTAAAAAGGTAAAAATAGAAAGCATGGAATTTGATTGAGTCTTTTTAAGCCTTTAACATCATGGATGTATGTAGAGAGAAAAATTAAGATATTGATTCATTATCTACCTCAACTGCTAATTTGTGACCCTACATGAGTCCAAGGTACAAAGATTCTCCATTGAGCTAGTACCTTATCCATCAGTTCCAGACAATGTGGAAAATTTCCAATTTTTTGATGATGACCAGCATATCATCTAGTTCTTGACTAACTTAGGATAATTTTATTCTCAAATCATTGATGACAAAGAAATTAGTTACTTATGCCAAGAGTAATTAGGGGAAGAGGGAGTTATTAAACTAAAGTAAAACTACCTCCCTTTGGTAATGGTTTCCTTGGAAAGTATATTTGATATAGATCCTCAATCTCAATAGCAAAGGTAACAAAAAGTATATGAATGTAAACTAGAAATGGAAAATATAGGAGATGAGTGTAACCCACACTATATCAACATTGGTCTCATTTTCACTCTAGAGGAAAGGTATAGAATGAAGAGTTTACTCACCAAATACAAGGATGTAATTGCATTGACTTATGAAGACCTGAAGGTTTTTAACCCAATGGTCATCTCCCATAAAATTCCATTAAATTTGGACCACAAACCTTTCAGGTAGAGGTAAAGACCAATTAATCCTATCTTGGAACCCCTTATTTAAAAGGAAGTGGAGAAGTTATTGAGTGTAAAAATATATTTTTCTATCAAAAATTATACTTAGGTAGCTAATTTAGTCTTAGTCAGGAATAAAAGTGGAGAGATTAGGCTCTATGTTGATTTTAAATACTTAAATAAATCTTATGAGAAAGATAATTATCCATTACCTTGCTTGGATGAAGTCATCTAGATAGTGACTGGTTCATGAATGATGTCTTTATTGGATGGATTTTTAGGGTATAACCAAGTGCTAGTGGAAATAAATGATAGAATTAATACAACATTCACCATGAAATGGGGTATTTATGAATATAGGAGGATGCCATTTGTCCTAATTAACATAGGTGTCATATTTTAACAAGCTATAGACCACACCTTCTTGGGAATAATAGGTAAATTTATAATTATTTAAATGGATTACCTTAAAATCCTCTCAAAGGCAAGGATTGATCATGTAGGACACCTTTAATCAATTTTCAAATATGCAAAAAGTTCGGCATTTTGTTGAACACCAAAAAGAGTATATTTAGTGTCACAGAAGGAAAGCTCTTGGGTCATAACATCACCAAAGTGTCATTATGATTGACCTAAATAGAGTTTAAAGGATATAAAAAATTTCTTTCCCAAATAGCAAAAAGGAACTCAAATCTTTCTTTGGGAGATAAACTTCATGAGAAGGTTTATATCATGATTTGCAAAAAAAATAGACCTCTGAATGCAATGCTTAGAAAAGAATCCTAAAGTGGAATAGATAATAGAGGATTGAGAGTATTTTAAATACATTAAAGATTAAATACCCTATGCCCCTATAGTGATAAGTCTAGACTTCACTAAATACTTATTCTTATATTTATTTTCCTTAGAACATACTATTGTTGTCATGCTCACCCAAAATAAAGAGGAGAGCAAGAATCCTATCATGTTCATGAGTACAAAATTAAAAAAATTAGAACTTAGGTATTCTATGATATATAAACAAATCTTTGACCTTATCAAAGAAAAGAACAAGATAATTAACATTATATTAGATCCCATTATTATGCTTACTTTATCACAAAATGAATTAGGATAATGCAAAGGAAAGTGGATGGAAAAATTACAAGAGTTTGACATGGAAATCAATCTTTCCAAGATATTTATAGGTTAAGGAAACATTCAACTTATGACTGAGCCTAACCCATGCATAACTATTGAAGAGGTTTGTAAAATCCAAGCATCTAAAGGGGATTGTTATACCAACATTTTCAGTATTTGCTCACAAGGGCTTGTTCCATAGATATCAAAAGAAAATGAAAGAGAGATTTGAGACTCAATTGTTTCATTAAATGATCATAAAATGGATATTATATAGAAGGAATTATGAATTCATCTACCTAAGGTGCCTATCATAAGAGGAATCTCAATAAATTCTATAACATTTTCACTATACGATAGGTAGTGGCCATCCCTCTAGAAACACCACTACCCATAAAATCCTCAAAATGGGTTATTATTGGCCAAAAATCTTCAAGGAGGAACATGTTCATGTCTAAAAATTTCATTAATTCCAAGTCCTAACAAAGAGGGAAGTACATGTGGCCATGACTCTACAACTAGTTATTAAACAAATACCATTCATCTAAGGGGGCTTGAACTTCATTAGGGTCATTAATCCCAATTCTTTAGCTATCCACAATTTTTTACTCATTGATATAGACTATTTCACATAATGGAATAAATTCTTAGCTAAAAATCATTCATGATCATAAGATGTGATCAACTTTATATAGTAAAATATCACAACTAGATTTGGTACTCATAGATCTTTAGTATGTGATAATGGCCCATCATTCCATTTAGAATAATTTATTTAATGGATCCACAAAAATTGAATCACCATTAGGTCATCATTTGACCATTACCCACAAGGAAATTGGTTAGCTAAATCAATAAACCATAACCTAATTGATTCTTGTAAGAAATCAATAATAGATAAACATAGAGATTGACATTATCTACTAAAATATGCATAATTGGCTGATTGAACAAGATATAAATAGGAACTCAAAACCTCACATTAATAGTTTATGGGAGACAAATTATTTTCTCAATCATGCTTAAGTTTCCAACATATCATTTTATGCAAGAATGCATGTAATCAAGTGAGAAGGTGGAGTCTCAATTACTGGACATAATAAAAATGGAGGACTCAAGGATTGAAGCCTTACAGAACTTTAGTAAACATCAATATATAGTGAAAAGATGGTTTGACAAAAGAGAAAATTTTAAAGAATTATGAATATCTAACCTAGTGCTTTGATAGGACAAAGGCCACAAAAATAAAGGACAACATGATAAGTTTACCCCATTGTGGATTGGACCTTACCATATTTTAGAGATCTTGAATAATAATGCTTTTCATCTGAGGGACCTCCAAGGCAATTAGATGACATATCCATAATAATGTTTTTCATCTGAGGGACCTCCAAGGCAATTAGATGACATATCCAATCAATTAATAGTTTTTAAAGCATTACTTCATGGTTGTACCATCTATAAATGTCCCTAAATAATTATAAAGGTGATGGTAAGAGTAAGATTAGGATAATATTTTATTATAATAGATTTTATGCTAGAATATTTTTCCTCATTCCCATGATAGGTTTTTCCAATTTTCTTCAATTCCTTTTATAGAGTAGTTTCCTGATTTCTAGACTAGACATTTCCATTAATCATATGGAAATATTATTGACTTTACCTAGTGTGCTTAAATTAAGTTTCCAACCTATTGATACTTCCTTTAACATGTTCAAAGGCCAAATGTTCATCTTGTGAGAAAACATGCCAAGAATAGGTATACAAACATATTTTTTTTACAAGATTTTTCACCCATGCATTTCATATTTTTAGAATTTAGGTACACAATAAGAAAATTGATCATGAACAAGATAACAATAAAAAATCTAATCAGGCATGTGAAGGTTAATCTCATTACTACATAAAAAAAATTAGAAAGAATTTTCACTTTCCATAGATTAAATGCACTTATCATATTAATAATTGTTTGAGGAAATAAACATTGATATGAGTATATCTGATAAGGATAATCTCATAAACTTATGCTCTCATATATACTAATTCATTATGGTTTATCCTCTCCCTCTCCCAACAATGTTATTCAAAGGAAAATATAGTAGACATAAGGATCAAAGCATCCTCAAAATAGTGATCTAAAAAGCCTAAAATAAAAATCCAAAGGTGATCAAAGAGATTAAAATGATGAAATAAGGTCAATATACCATGCATCATGAAAGCATATAGGAAAAGGAAAGATAAGGAACCCATGGTACCTCTATCAGGGCTATGAACTCCTATTCGGTAGTAAAGAAATACTAGAGCTTCCCCAAATTTCAATTTTTCTTTCAAAAACTAGAGTCAAACCTAAATTTCTCCCACTTCTATGTTAAAGTACTCATAGTAAAGATAAATGGAAATCACCTTCTCACACATAGATCTAGGGTAATTGAAAAGGTAAGTATGTTGTATGTGGATGATGTGAGTCTCTTATGTATATCTAATTTGGTTATCCTATGTATGATGGTTCATGCTTGATTTAAGAGTTGTTAAACAAAAGTTATAGATTATTAAATACTTTGGATTATTTCTCCTATGATTTTCCATTTGTTGTACCCAACATATACCCATTCCTTCTTTATTAGAATAGGGACCCACCATATTTTAGAATTGGTTTATAGATCTATCTTAGAAGTCCTCTAAAAATAAATTCCTCATGTATTATGTTAAATTTCCTATTTATAAGACATATGAACATATGCTTTTGTCTCTTTGGACTAACCTATTGGTGATTTTGGAAATTTATGTATCATTCAAGTCTTCAGTAGCTTTGTTCAGTGATTTTGATCTAATTATTCATTAAATAAATTTAGGTCTTTATCATTCCATATTATACATACCATATAAAAACTTACTCTTTGGTGTTTTATTTCAAATAATTTGTTTGAAATAAAGTATTTAGGATTTTAGGGTCAAAGCCATATTTGCAAGGTTTTAGAATACTTTTCCATTTACTCTTCATCCATTGTTATTTGAGAACTAGGATTCTAAAGCTTTACACTTTGATTTATTTGGGTCTTTAGATGGTTTATTAAACAAAAATCCTTTAGCAAAATTTCTTAAACTATTTAAGCATTTAGTTAAAATGTTTGGTTATATTGCTCGGTAAATTCATTCAACATATTTCAGTCTTCGGTGGTTTTATTTGGCAGAAGGGTTTGGCATATTTATGTCTTTAGAAAATATATCAAAAATTCCTCCAAATCATTTAAGTATTCCATAAAATTTCTCATAAATTTTGTTCAAGATTCTTATCTACCTCATAGATAGTGTTATCTCCCAATTCCTAACTTTTGACTACCGAAAGACTCATTACTTAGTAACCTAAAGATGTAGAAAAAAATATGACACTTTTCAAAGGGAAATGATGTGGTAATATTATTATATGTCAATATTTATTGCATGGCATACCTACCAAATGGAATGGAAATTTTTGAATACAACAAACAGATCAAAGTTATAGACATTGGACATTAATGGTGCATGAATTGGAAATCAATGCCAAAGATATATCAAAGAAATTCAAATAATGGCATGCCCATTCAATCTAAAAATCACTTGTGAACTCACTTAATCTAATATGATAGAACCCTAGCCATCAATGTCTTCAATTTAATAATGTACTCAAGAAATATAAGTGATTGAATTTTGAACCGAACTAGTAGAAACTCAATTAAAGAACAATGACATCCTCATCTAGGTCATTTAGAATAATTATTCCTCCAACATTTTCCATAAAATATTCCAATGAATACATTAATATTATCTTCAAACCTACCATATTCAATAATGATTACACTAAATACTGGGTGTTATGGGAGACCATTCACCAAGTTAATGCATATATGCATGAGGAAAACATGACTCCATATCAACACTAATTATCCATAGACCTCCCACCACTCAAGAAATAAGGGATACACTTCATATCTATAAATATAGAATTCATTCCCTATATTGACCTCCTATGAGATTTATTCTTCATAGAGAATATATTTGGAGGATCATACCTACATCATCTTGATCACAAAGTGATCACAATGTACATCTCTAAAAATACATTTTAAAGCTACCTCTCTCTTCCTACATTAGATGACTCTTATGATTTACATAGATTAGTGGCATGGAAGAAATAAAAATAAATTAAGAAGACACTCAATAGTTGGATGCTCCCCAAAGAGATAATAAATTTGAAATACAAGTAGCCCACACTAGTAAATAAATTAAAAATGGGAATATGAATTAAGATGGACCTGCTTAATAGGTTATTTAGATACCTTCACATTGAATTCCTCCATACATAATGGGTTATATTGATTTATTTTCTAAGGACATTATAATTTACCATTGCTCTAGAAGAAGTGATTGGATCAATCCTATGAGATCAAGATTTGTATAAGGATAAGAGGCCTCCAGTAGATCACTTCTATATGATGTATTACTTGCTTGACATAGTCTTAGGGATAGTCGACATTCATAATGGTTCACTCTAGAGTCCCCCTCTAGATTATATAAATAAAAATATATATGATTCTTATTCCATCCATATATATTCATATACTTACAACATTATGCACATCATTGAGGAAGTTTGCCCATAAGTATGGAGGGCCATCCATAAGTCCCCCTATCTAGGATGTTGAATTATATCTTAGATATATTATTGATCAAAGGAAACTACTAGCTATACCTTGATTACATAGTCATCATGGCTATAGGCCATAAGGCTACACCATTATACCTCCCCAAGTATGTACTAGATAAGTTGGCTAAGCAATAAATAACCTACTAATTATGGTGGGGCATCAACAAGCACATGAATACAAATAAGAAATCCTATCTTAATAGATATCACCTAAAGATTAGAAGGATGTGCTACACTAATTAGAAGAATTTTTATAAGGAAGGGAAGTATATAGAATACTATTCCTTGCCTTCACCACCACATAGGGATTGGGTCCCCCATGGATAGGTACAAAACCATATCAAGGGACTAGGTATCTAATATCAACATGAGCTTTATTATCATGACTTTTTATTCCTTAATGCTTAGAATGATGACCAAGTATTTGAAGGCATAATCAATTTAGTTGAAATTAGACCTTATGAAAATTATTCAATGGTAACCTTTCCTTTCTATACATTAGGCATGGACTAGATTCCCACCAACTAAAAGATGTGATACATCTAACTTCTGAACTAGTAGACATGCTCAATAAGTAGGTGAACAAGGGAAATCCTCTCAACACCCCCTATTTCACTTAAAGTAGTGAAGAAGGAACCAGGGGTGTCATATACCTCAATTGGGGTAAGAGAAGATGAGCCCATTTGTCTTGATTTTTTATATTTCAAGGTCCCTAACCAAGGTGATGTTTCATCATTTCCATATTTTACTGATTTGGTTACTTTAATCACATAATTGGATCCTTACATAGCTATAAAGATAACCATCTATTATGGAAGGAAACCAAGGCCTCGATACCTTCCATAGAGCCCATCCATGAAAGAACCATTAGTGGATCTAACCACACAAGAGGCATTTGGAGGGGATATTTCTCATGAGGATATATAATTACAAAGAGAAAAACTCTTAAGCCACCAAGACTCAAAGGGAAATGTACCATTAAATAAATAAACATATGTGAGACAACACCCCCTCCAATTTTTGTTACCCATATTATTTTCTATATTTATATTTTTGTATTTAGTTCATTTCATCCTACTTAATTTACCCCTCTTAGCCACCCTCCTCTCTTGGTCCACAAGATGGAGTTTGATCCTATTCAACCACTTGTTCAACCATCTTTATTAGTTTTAAAGGTAGAGGATCCCTTTGATACCTTGTATTTCTTACTTCCTTAGTTGGTATTCTTCCAATTGACCCTCCTAAATCCACTCATACTATCCCTATGGTTATCCCTTACACCAGTAGTCTACCCCTGCACAAGAACTAATCAGAAATATATAAATAAAGTAAGGGGATTAGTATCAGCTTCCTAGTTACATGTTTCATCTTCATAATTAAGTCTATCCATTCCCCCTCATATCCCTTCTCAAGAGACACTTTTGAGAACCACTAATAAGGCTGAGAAGAAGAAAAGGCCAGTATAAATAGTCCATCCACTACCACAATATGGTGGAGTGGACTAGTCTAAAATAATATCGCCTTCACTCCCTAATTGACTTTTAGAGGAAACTCTAAATCAAACATTAAGTGAGATATCAGATGAGACTATAGATTCAAACACTCAACCCATGAACCCAACCCAGCTAGTCCTCCCATAGTGGGCAACAAACATGTAATCAGAGGCCTAAAAAAGGCCTAATCTAATGATTACTAAATTACTCACTATAAACACAATATTCAAAAAATCTATAGGGAGTGTAAATAAGGTCAAAAAGATGAAGCTAGGAGATGAGACTAAAATATCAATCATTATGGAAGAAAGGGAAGAAATGTTCACTTTGTCCAAAAAGAAGGATAGAAAATTAGGACAATCCCCATTTATAGAGGATTTTAAATCCTATTTTGAAAGAAATAAGGATGCTCTAGTACAAACACATGAAGGGACTAAAATGGTACAAATATAATTAGAGTAATGACTAAAAAATTTGAGAGAACTACAACAAACTATTTAGGTTCTAACCCAAATTTAGATGGATTTCTAGAGTTCAACATCCATATTGTATAATGTTATTGATTTTATAGTGCAATGAGGGTAGAATTGGTGCCCCATATAATAAATACTACAAAATTGTTTAATTATTTTAAGATAGATGAAAATAAACATAAATTCCTTATTATTTTTACAATAAAAAAGGCATAGGTATATTTGAATTCTATGGCACCATTAGAGGCTACCAATTCCCTTAATTTGGTGGTCACCAAAACTTAAGAGGCTAAGGAGTGGATTGATGTGACTAGGTAGTGATGCCTAAATATTTAGAATATGAGTCTCTCACCTAGAAAATTTTGGATGAACTTAATCTTTCATAGGGAGACTTATTAATAGGGCCAATTTTGACCATCTCTTATAGCAAGATTCAAAAAACTTTAAACAAGATATATAAGGGAAGACCTTATAGGAAATAGAGGTTGAGCTCAATTTTGATAAGAAGATGGTCACTGAAGTTGGGATCTTCAAAGATAACTTCAAGACTATAAAGGCTAAACATGTAAGGATTAAAAAGTAGATGAATAGGGTGTATAGGCCTCGACTCCTTAACATGGATATAGTCAGATATCAGTATGACATCATGCATAAGCACTATGAAAATTTAGAAGTGAAGAAGAATGTTGACACTCCAACTCTAAATTTGACACAAGAATCCACTTTATCAACTTCAAAAAACTCATGCACCATGCAAGTACCTGGTAAACCTTGAGTTAAATCCCAATTTTCTATGTATACATGCATATTTTACTGATAATTAGATCACACATGTATAGTTGAATGAATATTTTGTAAGCATGTACACATTGAATTGCCTTACATAAGATAAATTATTTTAACATAAATTTAATTAGCTACAAGCATGCAAAACATGCAATTTTGAGATTAAAATTAGTACTAAGGTTCTAACTATGACATGTAACCATGAGTTTACATACACTTGGAGGATGATGCATCCTTACTCAAGTCTATATAATTATGTAATTTCATATTCCAAAGGGTTTTAATATTTGATCAATATAACAAGGATTCAATTTTTTGAATGTTATGCAATTTTGTTGGTGTTCTCTCCTTCCATTAATGTGATATTGAGGTTTTACTTCTCTGGTTATAATAATACAATAATTTGAAGTGTGTAAAAGCTATGGATAAATTTTGATTGTTTTATCAATATATGTTAACTATAGATGTGGAAACAATATTTATAGTTAGTAGATATTTTTAATCAACTAGTTTAAAATGTGTTATTATTCTTAGTGTGTAAAAGTGCTTTCTTTTCGTATAATTTTCTAAAGTGTGTACAACAACTACCTTAAATGCCTTATTGGTGTAAGATATAGTCTTCCAATTAAGGGTGTTTAAGAGAAACCTTAAAGGATGTAACATTAATTTGATACCATCAAGTTTCATATACCACTCCTCCCCGTACTTAATAACTATGTTTACTTGTGAGTGTGCAATCGCTATAAGAAGTAAACACTAGTTTTGAGAGTACTTGTCCACTAAGAAACTAACATAAAAAAATGACCATTTAAGATCATATAATAGTATTTTATACTCTACCCTTACCTAATTTTGAATTTTATTTGATTGATATATACCCAATTCAGATTAACTATCACCCATCCATCTCACTTGTTTAGGTTTGATTTCTCTACTAGGATTCATTTCACTACAAGCAAACCTAGTTAACAACCTACATGTTATGTTTGCTATTCCAATACATGGTTGTTTAAACCATACCTTCAACTTGTGACCTAGTTTGGATTTTATCTACATTTAGATCCTAAAATGTTAGAGTCTACCTTGTTTATACTTTGTTTGGTGCACAAGACCCATATCAACAAGACCTTATCTAGGTTTTCATTTAGTAATGAGGAATAAAGACTTAAGTTTTATAATAAAGCTATGTATGAAACAAATTAGGATGGATCTACTAAAACTTGTCCTAATCATTGAATTCTAATTTTAGAGAAGGTATAATGAGTTTGGTTCAGATCTTCATAGATTAAACAATAAATAATAATTAAGTTGAACACAAAAATAATAATATATTTCTCACACTATAAAAATTTCCTATTTCTTATTCATTTTAGTGTTTATATATATATAGGAATGCCTTTCCTATAAAGAGGGAGAATCGTATCACCACAAATATCTTCTCATATTCCTATGAATATGCATAATATTGTTGTAACATACAATAGTATATATAACAAACTAATATATTATAACAACTAACTAAATATATCTAATAGTGAATTAATAATCTCATAATTATTCACATTACAATAATCACAATTTAATATGAGGACTAACTTTTCATAACATTACCCCCTTATTCCTTACATGGTAATTTGTGTTTCATAAGACTTAATGAAAGTAGGGAAGGAAAACATCAACTTCTCATCAACTATTCACTGTCAAGAACACATCAATCAAATCAATGTGGGAATTTTGAATAAGTATATATATGTCATTAGCCATTCACTAAGGGAACTATTGTATCATTAATTTTCACTATTGAAGAGGGTTATTTAGGCTCCCTCTAATTAAGCTACACTATTAGGACAACCCTAGGATCTTGGTCACATATGGTGGGGTTGAACCTCTAGAAAAGGCTAACTTCCTCTTGATGGATCACCTATACTAATGTTTACACTAGGAAAAGAGTTAGAAAAGGGAAATATGGATACTAATAAAGATAAAAATGTGATGAAACAAATAAAATTATAACTCTCACAAGCATGAAATATACATTAAAGAATCATAAGATAGTACTAACTCACATAATCTCAAAATCTAGTTGATTGCATAAGTATTTCAAACATTAGGTTTAGGAAGTAATGAATGAATCCATGAGGAGTTATAAGACTCACAAAAAGATTACATTTAGGGTAGAAAGAAAACAAATTCAAACATTAAGTCAACTAGAGAACACCCTAAAATAGTCAAGAAAGAAAGACAATGGGCATGGAAGATTCTCCTTCACAATGCCATCATGTACAAGCTTACTAAACATAGTTCAAAATCAAGAGATAGGTCAATAAAGTAATTATTATCTTCAAGATGTTTTTCATATAAGTTTTGATATGGTCTATCCTTATCAAATGAGAATCTTTGCTCTTTTAGAATTTAGAGACAAATCTTATCAAAAATGAGAGAATGTTTTCTTCCAAAATCGTAGAGAGAGATTACCAAATGGAAAGAATGGGTAATATGTGAGAAAGGGAGAGATAAGAGGGAGAATGAGTATATAAATCATTAATTGAGTTACAACATTTTAATGAATTCTCCACCACCTTTTTTATTGCATCAGCACTAGTTCTCTATTGACAAGTTAACTTTTTTATTTGACATAATAGCCCATAAATATTCTCATTGGTTGAGAAAAATGCACTAGAAGACAATAATTACCAAAGGTGGCGAGTCATGCTCTTGATTATTAAATAAAACCATTAGGCACCCTAAAAATGTATTAATGCTATAACTACTTTCTTTGACAACTAGATCTCCATCATGGGACTCTACACCATCTCCACTTGTTGTATTATGAGGCCAAGGTCCCTATATCCATGTACTTGATAGATCCATGATGAATTATGGTCTTATCAAATATTTTTTAGAAATATAGATTTATCTATAAATTATGCACTTTTCCATAACGATATATCTACCCCTACTTCAATATCTAAGCATAAGTATTTTATATAAGTGGAAAACCAATCTCTTTTACATGTTTTCCTATAGCTTTTATATCGATGTAGACCATAGACTACTTAAGCTCCTTCTTGATCTCCATTAGTTTTAAATAGATATATTCTATCTCTAAGAATTTATGGAAACTAATAAGTCATTATATGTATGGATATTTCTTTAAATAACAAAGATCATAGTCAAAAAACAACATTACAACCCTAGAAGAACCCTATATGTTCCAAAACTATGAACCATAGGTTCATATTGAGATTTTATTGTATTATAACTCCATCATTGATCATCCTAACTATATCAGCATGTCCTTTTAATGTCATTAGATTGAGATCTAATGGTGATAAATGATCCTTTTAGGACTTGCTTATATTTCAACCTAGGTCAGAATTGTTCTCTACTTGAAATCTCTTGTCTTTAAACATTTAATATTGATACTTGTTCTGGTTCTTCTCAATTAAAAAAGCACCATTCATTTACTTGGACCCACTATCTTTAGCTTTTTAATACTATCCATCGATCTTGATCCACATTAGATGAGCACTATTGGATCTTGACTATCATGAACCATCAATTTTCCTTTGTATGAATGAATACAAGTCATAGATATTCTACTAGTTTAACATGGTTGACACACTTGTCACCCATGCATTTGAATTCAAGATTCATTAACCTTTTGACCCATCCCTCACCATTATATCTACTTATATTATTGATTATGCACCATTAATCTACCTAGGCCCATTAACATCTATCAGATTTTTTCTAGTTATTGGATTTGATATGAGATCTTATGATCCTACCACTTATCAGTTACATGTTTAACTTGGAGATCCTTTGACCTTTTAACTTGATCTAGAATTTATGATTACATGTGCAATATTGGTTCATAAGGACCCACTAACATCTATTAGATTACCATTATTTATTAGATTTTATCTGATCAGACACTAACTATTGATCTAGGAACATTTTAATTCAAATGGCTAGTTAACGAATATTAAACTTGATGTCCCCACGCATGTTTTCCTCTAAAAGTCTAACTTCAAAGCTTTATATCTTGAGATTGAAAAGACATCAAGATATGAAATTTATAGAAGATGATCTTGGAAATTAAATCATCATGTCCATGTGATATTTTATCCTTATTAGCTTTCCCAAGTGTATTTATTAAATTCAAAATCAAGTTGTTCTTTCCATTTCTACATGGTGTGCTTATGACAGTCTGGATCTTTTGTGCTTGTGTAAAAAATTTCAAGGCTCAAAATGAGTTTTTCATACCCATGAAACTTGATTTATTTCCATGAAGATCATGATCACCATAAGAACCTACTACATCTCTTCCCTTACAACTCTAGACCTATTTCAAGACTTACTTCTCAAACGTCAAAAAATTACACTTTAAGCTTGCTTAAAGTGTTTCAAAAGTTGTTTAAGTAATTTGAGATATTAGGACCAATCATTCCATATAGAAATATACTCAAATGTTCCTTAAAGTGTTTGAGGGTATATGGAGAATTACCAATGGCATCTTTGGGAGTCACTCTATCAGCCCATAAGGTTGTCCATAGCTTTGTATATCAATAATCTAATCAAATATTGATCATTGACATTTCAGCTCACTTATTTTAAACAAGGAATATACTAATGAGGTGGGGGGGTGAATTAGTATATAATATATCTTATAAATATTTTACTCAATCAAACTCCACTTAACTATGCATTCAAACTATGTAATAAAACTAAAACAATAACATGCATCACACAAGAGAAAGAGAGACACTAAATTTTTATGTAGAAATCCAATATGGGAAAACACAAAGAAAAATCTCAAGTATAAGAATGAGTACCAACTCAAATTACAAATTTCATAATCACCAACTTATAGGATTACCAACCCCTTTCTCAAGCACCAACATAACAATTATTTGTGAGCACCAACCCACAAGAGCACCAATCCCTCTTGTGTATAAAACACAACTATATCTCAATTTTGTTTTATCAACAAATGATTAAATATCTCTTTCTATTCTCTCCTCTTCTCTTATATAAAAAAATTACAAACCATGCACTCTCTTGCATATTATAAATGGATTCTTAAGCCTTTATTTATATCTTTCCAAATGACCTTTAGCATTTACCCTTTATGAAACTTCACTCCTCATGCAAAATGGTGCCAAAATTGCTTGACCCTCTGACTCCTTGCATTTGAAAAGTCACATGGTGACCCTTCATGAGAAAATTCATCATTTCCCCTTTTTTCTTTATCTTGGTGACCTTTTGAATTCCTCAAAGTGTCCCTTCATGAGAAATTGCACCCTTCCTCTTTGTCTTCACTTGGTGACTCTTGAAATTCCTTAAGATGACTCTTCATGGGAAAATGTGTCCCATGTCTCTTTTGTCTTTACCCCATGACTCTTTGACTTCTCCATCAGCCCTCTTTTGACTTTTATGCAACCAAAAATATATTCATTAATTTTAAATAAATATCAACACATTTTAGCCAAAATATGAACATTAAAAACACCTTTAGACAATAAATGATATGGGACCTTTATCACTAATGCTAGACCTTTGACATCAATGACAATATTTCTAACAATCTCCCCCTTTGCCATTGATGACAACCTCAAATTGAAACTTCCACACCCTTAAACCTATAATACACATGTCAACCTACACATACAGTAACTCCCACTTACTATGGAATCTTGTACCTATTCCCTATATCTATTTCTATAGTTCTCCCCCTTTGACATCAATGTCAAAGGGCCTATAAAAGAGCTAACCCTTAGCTCCCCCTCAACTGATGTTGATCCTCAGTGGTAGGAAATAAAATAAATTACTCCTAAGTTCTCCCATAGATATTCAAATGTGTCTTTTGGTAGTGCCTTTGTGAAAATATCTATAATTTGTTCTATAGTAGTGATATATTCCAACTTAACCTATTGATCTACCACCTGCTCTCTCAAAAAGTGATATCTGATAGGAACATGTTTTGTTCTTGAATTCATCACTAGATTCTTAGAAATATTAATAGCACTTGTGTTGTCACAAAAAAATTGAAATAGGTTCATCATATTTTACCTTGATGTCTTCTAAAGTTTACCTCATCCAAATCACTTGAGTAAAACACAACACTACAATATATTCTACTTCAGCTACAGAAAGTGTTACTGAGTTTTGATTTTTGCTTAGCCATGATACTAAGCTATCATTGAGGAAGGAAGCTCCTCTTCTTGTACTTTTTATATCATCCAAACAACCTACCTAGTCTAAATCTATTTAAGCAATCAAAGTGAAATATTTACCTATGGGATACCACAATCCATAATCCAATGTCCCCTTGACATATCTAAATATTCTCTTCACCAACTGAATATGACTCTCCTTCAGGGCTACTTGATATCTCACAACCATGCCTACTTCATGTATGATCTCTAGCCTTGATGTTATCAAATATAAAAGACTACAAATCATAGATTATACAAAGATTGATTTTAAATTAGTGAATCTTCATCATTACTCACCTTATTCCCTATACCCATTGGTGCTCCAACTGGTTCACAATCCTCAAAACCATTTTTTTTCAAAATTTCCTTGGCATATTTACTTTGAGATATGAAAATTCCTTTATCTAACTAAAATATTTTTAATCCTAAGAAAAATGACAATTATTCAAGCATAGACATATCAAATTCTTTTTACATATTATCAAAAAATTATTTTGTCATCTTTTAAATATTTCCTCAAAAATTATGTCATCAACATATACCACAATAATCAATTGATGCTCAACTTCTATTTTGATGTAGAGATTACTATTATCAAAAATTCTCTTGAAACCTTGATCTTGTAAGTACTTATCAAGTCTCTCATACCAATTTCTGAGAGCTTATTTCAATATATATAGTGCATTCTTCAATATGCATACATGGATACTATCATTTGAGATAATAAATCCCTCAAGTTGCTCAATGTAGACCTCCTCTTCTAGATTACCATTTAGGAAGATAGACTTTACATCCATCTGAAACACTTTGAAATTTTTAAACACTTCATATGAAAGAAATATTTTAATATCCTCTATCCTTACCACTAGTTCAAAATTTTATTTAAAATCTATACCCTCGATATAAAAATATCTTTTACATACTAACCTTGCTTTATTCTTGGTAACTTCAAAATCTTCCTTCAACTTATTTATATATACCCATTTTATTCCTATCACATTTTGAAATTTTAGTCTAGGAACTAATTCTTATGTATCATTATTTTCTATTTGATTTAATTATTCATCCATTTCCTTAACCCAATGCTCATCATGTCTAGCTTTTGAAAATTTCTAGGCTAAATTTTGGATAACAAAGAAAAATTTACTTGCTCAAATTCACTTACCATCATCCTTTTGGTGTGAAATCATTCATTTATGTTATTGATGATGTCACTCTTGTTATGATTTCTATAAACAAATTTAGATGGGGTCTTGATGTCATTTTACTCCTCATCCTCATTTGATTCTTCAAAATCTTCTTCAATGATTTTAGAAGTGTCTACTAGATCACTAGCTCTTTGTGATACATCTTCATCTATCCTGACACTTACACTTTCAAAAATCTTATCAGTTATTTTTTTATAACATTTATAATATTTAATTTTTATAGAATATCTAATAAATATACCTTCATTTATTCTAGATTCCAACTTACCTAATTTCTCATCAGTTCTCTTTATGAAACATCTACTACCAAAAACTCTAAAGTAGTCAACTGTAGCTAGTTTGTCTTCCATGGGTCATAGGGAGTCTTTTCACTATTGAATATCAACAATGCTCTATTCTAAATATTCATTTTTATACCTACTACCTCTCTCCAATATTTATCTAGTATCTTAGATTCATTTAGCATTATCCTTGACATCTTTTGAATTGTTCTATTTTTTTTTTAACTACTCCATTTTATTATCGAGTTCTAGTTGTTGAATACTATTTATTTATCCCTTGGTATTCAAAATAATAAATAAACTCATCTAACATGAATTATCCTCCTCAATTATATCTTAGGCACTTAATCTTCAAATCAATTTCATTCTCAACAAAAGACTTGAATACTTTGAAGTGGCTGAAAGCTTTTGATTTTTTTTCAAAAACATTGCCCAAGTCATACGTGTAAAATTATCAATGAGAAACATGAAATATTTCTCACCTTGAATACTTTTAGTTCTCATAGTTCCACACAAATTAGTGTGAACAAGATCTAACATCTAAGTGGTCGAGTATTCTTTTATCTTGAATCATCTTCTAACCTACTTCCCATGCTGACATGGTTCACAAAGTGTGTTGGAGGGATTAGTAATCTTTAGAATATTTCTAACTGCTTGCTTCTTGTTGATGTTGATAATATTGTCAAAATTTATGTATCCCACTCTTTTGTACCATAACCAACTTTCCTTAATCTAACTCAAACAACATATTTAACCTTTGATATCTTTTCCAATAATTCTAGTAGTAGTATTATCTATAAATTTCATTGTATCACCATTGATCTTCTTCAAGGTTGTGAACTTGATCTTGTCTCATGTCATGTGTCTCAAACATTCATTGTCAATGAACCATGGATTTTTTTAATTTATTACATGCAAATCTATCTAAACTGACATAGACTTTTCAGGTTATTTCTTTTGTCATGAACCTATCTAAACTTTATTTTTGATGAATGGAGCCATGAAACTCTAGTCCTTCTTAACTGACTCGAACACATGTCCATAGTATCAGGTTATGTATATGAAATTATTTCACTTGTAACATAGTATGGTCACTTCATTAAACCTGATAGAGGAGTAAAAGAGTTGTGGCTTCTACTTGACTCTGCATGAGTTTCCTTCTCCTTGTTTCTAAAATTGTTATCCCTTTTTTGGCATTCTATTTTCTTATGACCATATCCATTAAAATAAAAATAGTAAACATAAAAGTAGAATCTATTTGTGTATCTTTGACCTGATTGTCTTTTATAGCTCTATTCCTTCCAGCCTTCTTTGTTTGAGATGTCCTCTATATTCTTAACTTCTTCCCTTTTTATTTCTTCTTTTGTAAGAGTTTTAACATAGATCTTTTTCTTATCAAATCTGATTCTTATCTGATATTAATGTTTGTCTTTATAATATCTTATTCAACATATTAGTGCTACTCTCAGATTTTGAATAATTGGTTAATTTATCATTGACTATTTTATTTGCTTTCTCAAGGTCTACTTTTAAAGAGGCTATTTCACCAACATACCTTTCACATTATTCACTTACTTTTTAAAAATAAGATATTAGATATTATTTAGTATTTTTAGCTTCTTCAATATGTTCTTTTATATCTTCAATTATTTCCTTTGACTCATTTTCATTTTTCTTAATCTGGAGCTTCAGTCTTCGATTCTTTTTCTCAAGAGCTTATAATTATTTTAAGGCAAAAATGAGTACTCCTTCTAGATTCTCTTTATCTTCATCTTTTTTTTCTTCTTGATCATACATAATTTTTCTTGTAGATGCATATTCATGTATTGTCATGAATATAATCTCTTCTTCACTTAAATCACTAACTCCACTATCTTTGACTGAGCTAGGATATTTAGAGTGTAAACTCTTCTTCTCAATCCCTTCTTGAATTTGAATTTGAAATTATTTTTTTATGTATATATTCATTTTTCATTATCACCATTACTCTTATATAGGTACTTAGATATAAAATGTCTAATATTTCCACAATTAAAACATTTAAAAGGTAATTTTCCTTGATATTTACATGTGCCCTTTTTTAGCTTACAGATGAATAGATCTCTATTTTCATCTTCATCATTACTAGAGCTATCACTTGATTATTTAATATTAGCCTTATCTTTCTATGATGTCTTAAAATTAGCTTCCCTCTTTGATGGTTTCTCTTTTTTAGCTCACATCTCATATGCCATAAGAATACCATGTAGTTCATCCATCTTTAGGTTGGCTAGATCCTTCATCTCCTCAATTTTGAAAACCTTTGCATCATATCTCATTGGTAGAGATATAAAAACCTTTTTTACCACCATTGATTCTTATAACTTTTCTCCAAGGCCTTAAATATGATTAACTATTTGATCGACTCATAAAAGATCACTCGCTATATTTTCTTCCTCTTCCATTTTCAAACTCTCAAACTATCTTCTGAAAGTTTGGAGCTTATCTTGCTAACTTTTTCCATCACCTTTGTAAATATTTTTAAAATTTACCCAAGTATCATGAGAAGATTTGCATTTCATAAATTTAACAAATTTTGATTCACATAAACCACATAGAACAACATTTAAAGCTTTATCATTATTTTCACTTGCCTTCTTTTATACTAGAGTATTCCTTCACAACTACTTGCCAAATGTTCAATACAAGAGACATCAAATAAGGCCTCATCCTTATGCTCTAAAAATCATAATTTGTCCAATCAAACAAAGATGCATTATTTGTATAATAACCTTGATGTGATCCATCCTTTTTTGTATTCATTCAAAACTACTTGCCAAATGTTGAATCCAAGAGACATCAAATAAGGCCTCATCCTTATGCTCTAAAAATAATAATTTGTCCAATCAAACAAAGATGCATTATTTGTATAAAAACCTTCATGTGAGCCATCCATCTCGCTTTCCCTGATCTACCTTCAAGCTATAAAACTTTTTCCAAAGGAACCTATTATGATACCAATTGTTAATCATAGAATATACTGAGAGGGGGGCTGAATCAATATATCATATATATTATAAATATTTTACATAATCAAACTCCACTTAACCATACTTTAAAAATATTAAATAAAACTAAAATAATAACATGCACCACAAGAGAGAGAGAGAGAGAGAGAGGGGGGGGGGGGAGAGAGAGAGAGAGAGAGAGAGAGAGAGAGAGAGAGAGAGAGAGAGAGAGAGAGAGAGAGAGAGAGAGAGAGAGAGAGAGAGAGAGAGAGAGAGAGAGAGAGAGTATTTTTATGTGGAAACCCAATGTGGGAAAATCCATAGAAAATAATCTCAAGTATAAGAATGAGAACCAACTTGTAGGAGCACCAACTCATAGGATCACTAACCCCTTGAAAATATTTGTGAATAACAACCCACAAAAACACCAACCCCTCTTGTGTATAAAACACAAATATCTCTCAATTTTGTTTTCTCAACAAATTGTATAACTCTACAATATCTCTTTATATTATCTCTTCTTTTCTTATATAAAAAAATTACAAACCATGCACTCTATTGCATATTATGAATGACTTCTCAAGCCTTTATTAATATCTTTATAAATGACCTTTGACATTCACCCTTTATGACCCTTTACTCATCATGGAAAATGGCACCAAAATTTCATGACCCTTAGACTCCTTGCATTTGAAAATTCACATGGTGACCCTTCATAAGAAAATGCATCCTTTCCCATTTTGTCTTTATCTTGGTGGCCTTTATAATTATTCAAAGTTTCCCTTCATGATAAATTATGCCCTTCCTCTTTTGTCTTCACTTGGTGACTCTTAGAACTCCTCAAGATGACTCTTAATGGGAAAATGCATCCCATTTCTCTTTTGTCTTTATCCCATGACTCTTTGACTTCTCCATAGGTCCTCTTTTGACTTTTATTTAACTAAAATATATTCATTAATATTAAATAAATATCAACACATTTTAGCCAAAATATGAACACTAAAAAAAACTTTAGACAATAAATGCTATGGGGCCTTTATCACCAATGATAGACATTTGACATCAATGAAAATATTTATAATAATTTAAACATTTAGTGTTTGAGGGTATATGAATAATTATCAATGGTACCTTTGAGAGTCACTCTATTAGCCCATAAGGTTATCCTTAGATTTGTATGCCACACTCTTTGATTGTTTTCCATGGTCCTCTTTATAATCCTTATCAAGTTCTTATTTATGGACTCTACCAGTCTATTACCTTGGGGTAGTAATTGGAAGAAGTTTTGAGGTAGATGCTTAGTTTGAATACACATTCACTCATCTTCATACCAACAAATGCTAATGCATTATCTAAAATTATAGTAGTTGGGACTCCAAACTTGGTTACTATGTTGTTATAGAAGTCTAATACTAATATATCATTAGATTCTTTCAAGGTAATTACCTCCACCCATTTGGTAAAGTAGTCAATTGTAATGAGAAACAATTTATTCCCTACACTTTAAGGTGGATTTATCATCCTTATGAAGTCTAACCCCCATTGCATGAAGGGTTTCTCTACCTAGATTGGGTTGAGTGGAAGAGCTACTAATCTTTGTTTACTTAAAAATAGAGCACACTTTTGACATTTTATGACCCATGCATAAGCATACTTGAAGAGGTTAGGCTAGTAATAACTACCTCTAATTACATTTATTGCTATTATTCTTGTAAAAAAATGGCCTCCTATAGGTCCATCATCAATGCACCTAAGAAGTACCCAATTGAGGTCTCTTCTAAAAATAACATCATCGAAAAATTCATAAGGTATGGATTGAAGCCTGAAATACCTTCTTTTCTCTCTATCTAAACCTTGAGGGCATTCTCCTATCATCAATAAATGTGTCATATCCTAGAGCCAATTGTTATGGGGTGGAGGTGCATCTACATGTAAGTTATCTTGTGTTACCAAAATAACTTCTTTGTCTTCTTGAATATAATCTACCATATACTCACACAAGCCTTTTCCTCTTACCATCTTGGTGACTTTTATCTCTTCATCATACTCCATGACTTTGGTAATTAGTCCAACTCTCTTTTCATTCAAATCCTTATTGAGGAAGAAACCCCTAACTCCAAGATGAAACATAATAAGATGAATCTTGCTATTTTATATCATTGGCCTAAAAAATTTGATGCTTATCAAAGCTAAAATATCTTTATTTTCAATAAAAGTGTACCTTACCTCATATTCTTATAGCCCTTGACTAAAAAAGGTAATTGGATACTCAAGTCCACCATTAGTTTACACTAGCATAGCTGATATGTTGTCAGTATTGGTAAAGGTATACGATATGAAATCATTTGAGAAATTAGGACTCATTAGTGAGGGTTCTTTGGAAATGGCTTCTTTGATGGCCTTGAATGCTTCTTTACCTTCATTTTACAAAGTAAACACGTGTATCTTCTTCATCTTGGCGGTGATGACTTTGCCTAGGTTTGACAAACTAGGTATAAACCTTCTCACAAAGTTTAATTTCCCAAAGAAGCTTTGGATTCCTTTTTTTGTGCTTAGGTAAAGATAAGGTTAGGATGGCACTTATTCTATTAGGGTCAATTGATAACCCTTACTTTGATACATTGTGACCCAAAAGTTTTCTTTCATGAACAACAAACACACATTTCTTGGGATTTAAAGAGATCCCATACTCTCTACATATTTGAAAGATCAACCTTAGATGGTCCATGTGCTCACTATCCTTATTAGATAAAGTTGTGATGTCATCTAAGTAAATTAATACCATCTGATTTAGTAACCCCTAAAAAGACATGTCCATGGATATTTGGAAAGTTACCCTTGAATTTGACAACCCAAAAGGCATATTTTGGTAAGGATATGTGCCTCACTTTGTATTTATGGTAGTATTATATTGATCTTATTCTCTCACCAACACTTGGTTATAACCTGTATACCCATTTAGGAGGGAAAATCATTTTAAAACAACTATCTAAAATAGTTGATCCATGGATGGAAAAGGATAGTTATCCTTCAAGGAAATGCTATTTAGATCCCTGAAGTCAACACATAATCTAATCTCCCCACTCTTTTTCCTCATAGGCACCAAATTGGCTACACATTAAGAGTGCTTAATGGGAAATATGATCTTATATTAAATCATCTTGGTCAATTCTTTCCTCATAAGCTCTTTAATTTTGGGGTTTATAGGCCTTTGTTTCTACGTAACATGCTTGGAATTATCCTCTAGTTTTATAGTGTGTTGGGCCAACATGGGATCAAAACCTCTTAGGTTACTATATTCCAAAGAAAATATATCTACATACTCTTTACAAACTTATATGAAAGCATGCCTTTTAGCATTAGTGCTTACTTTTCTAAGCTTTAAGAGCACTTCTTTGAAGATAAGGACTCTTTCATAGTTTTCTTCACTTATTGACATTATTGCCTAATATTTTCTCATATGATCTCCCTCATGGATAAGACCTTCAAGGGTGACAAGCCCTTTATGAATCTTTTTATATATCAAATGAATATTTTTCTCTTCATACTAATGTTGAAACTTTTCCTGGTTTATGGAGGAAAACTATACTTCTTAATGTAAGAAACATGCAATTTTATTTTCAGTCTCAAAGACCTACCAATGAGCTTCATTGTCTGGCACTATTGATATATCTACCACTTTGACATATGGCTACACCTTGGTCTTTTTTAACTCATTTGGGATATCAACTTTATCTCCCATAGCTGTCAACCTATCAACATATCCATTATATATTCTTAGTATTTATGGATGATAAAGGATTCAAAATCGTTAATTAGGTCCCACACTATATGTTTTAAAGACATCATCAAGGGATTATTGATGATATTCTATCCTTTAACATGGTGCATTATCATCTCACTATCCCCATAAACTTGTAACTGCTTGATCCCTCTCTTACTAGTCCATTGAAGGCCATGGATAAGACCCTCATACTTTATTACATTATAAGAAAAACTAAATTAGAACCTATAAGAAGATAAATACTTGTCATTTGAGGGGGATACTATAATTACACCTTTACCCACTCCATGTTTGATCCTTAAACCATCAAATAACAATTTCCATAAGCCACTAGGATCTTCTTTTGGTCTAATGAGGGATGGTATGGACTGATTCTCTTCATGTAAGTATTATAAACCCATATCACTCTCTTTAACTCCTTTTAAGGGATAAACCAAATTATTATCATTCCATAGTTCATCTAATAACATGTTTGGTATCTCTTTAGTGTGAGTGTTTAATTCTTGACCAACCATATGTTCATCCTTGTCAAGAATGGTGAAATTTAGGTTTATGCTATCTATCCCATAGGGCTCTATATGGAATTGTGTAATGGGATCAACTTTTATGGATACCTTGGTCCCATATCTTGTTCTAAAATCCATGTATGGCCAATATAGTACAAGATAACCTCCAATATTTACTATGAATTATCTAGATAAGCATTATGCAAAACAAGGAGGTATATAGGATCAACACATCTTGAACCATTGAGGCAATAGGATAAGGATGAAGGGTCAAGTTGAGGTCTTTGATTATTCCAAATGGCTTGGTATAATAACCATAAAATTTTAGAAATCCTTTAGATTATGGATCATATTTTAAGACAAGCTGATCAGCTATGGATTTTGGCATTATTGAGATGCCATACCCATTATCTACTAAGCAATAATGTACTAAATAATCACTAATGTTAATTAAAATATAGAAGGGAGGGGTTTTGGCAACCTTACCTAATTTCCCTTCACTATGTCTTTTGGTTGCATTGGTGAGAACCACATTCTCTTTGACTGGTGGTTTCTCAAAAACATGATTCTTGATAACCCTTCTTGGAGGATGTTGATATGACCAAGAATGGAGAGCACATCCCACATTATAAAAGTCACATTGGACCTTTTCATTTGTTATAAAATTTTGATGGGTAAACTACCAAACTTTGGTTATGATTTAAGATCCACAACTACACCTTGAGTTTGTGAGCTTTGGAGAACAAAGGCATTCCCATGATTTTGATTCATTAGAATAATTAGAACCTTTGGAGCATCATTGAGTCTATTTGGCTTTGATATTAAAGGAGTAATGGTAGGAATATCTTTGACTACTTCTTGATTACCTTCCATGTTCTTCCTTTTAAACCTTGTATTTATTTCCAATAGATTGTATGATTGTCTAGAACTAGCTTTTCGATTGAGTGCATAACACTCTTCTTGATCATAGTTAACCATTCTATCACTCAACTAGCTTGGTCCTTGATCATGCCCTTAAATTTTTTGAGACACTTCTAGTTTTGTCATCATGGGTACCTTTATATTTTGGGACATAAGAGCTTGATTGTAGCCATAATTGGTAGACTACTGCCATTAATCATTAGAAGCTTGAGTTAAATCAGTGTTTTAGATATTAGATTACTGAAAAGACTAATATAAAGGCATGGTACCCTTATATTCTTGAGTAAAATTATTTTTAATATGGATCAAGGTGTTGGAAGTGATTATAACATCTAGATTATAGTTACTATTTCTATTATAATTAATTTGCCCTTATCCTTGGCTTTGACCTTGGATGTTTCCTTTATAGGTTGGCTTATTTTCTTGATAAGATTGTTTCTGAGGTTTATATGCAGCTTGATAAGGTCTATTGAAATATTTTTTCCTCTTAACATTCACTAGCTCATTTCTTAAGGACTAAAATATGCTCTTAAGCTCTTAAAAGTTCTTATGTTCTCGGGAATCACTAAATTGACTAGTGGAAGCCTTTTCTTGATTTGGTGAGGGTATATCAAAAATTGTAGGCATAAGAAAAATTACATAAATGGGAGGAATATAAATAGGAGATGGTCTAATCTAAAGGAATAAAGGCATTGGTGGTCTAGGTGTTAGCTTGCCATCTTGGACTAGACAATTTTCTACTCTGATTACCACCTCATATGAATTTGGTAATGTGTTTCTTCCTATAGACTGGATCATTACTATAATGTCATGATTAAGGGATTTAAAATAGTATATAAAGGTATAATTAGGGGTAGGCATAATATATATGAGGATGCTATCCCAATTCTTTTGGAACTTTGTGTTGAAGTCTTGCATGACTTCATGAGGGGCTGTTTTTATCCTCAAATCTTGTACACAAAGCCTCTCCTAATTAGCACCATATGGAAATGGAATTAGTAACAAGGTTTATATACCAGTCTAAGGCTTTACCTTTGAAATATATGTCTAATAATCTAATTTCCACATTTTCCTCATTAATATCATGAATGTTACAGAAGTTGGCTTTATCCATGAGGTGTTTAGAAGGGGTTGTAGCTTGGTCTCCATTAAAATAAGGGACACTTTTAAGAGATACTAATGGAATAGGATAATATTGAGGGAGGGATAGAGGAATTTGGCCATTAAAATCCACAAAATCTCTAGGTACTACCATGGCTATGCAATAGTTTAACAAAGATCTCCTTGTAGGGGTATGCCTTTAAAATGATTTAGGAACAAAGTTGCATTTATATGGGTGTGTATTATAGAACCTTAACCTTTTGACTTAATTTAAAGGAAATTCAACAAATTAAAAGGGAAACCTCTTAAATCTAACCTTTTTATCACCTTTGGCATGAGATTAAGTCACTATTCTACTACCAAAATGTTAAATGTCCTTTTGGATTCATCATATGCTATTGCTTGGAAGCTATAACTACTTTAAACTGATCAAGCCAACATCAAAATTTGACAAATTTTCATTTAAATATGTCCCACCAAGCATGCCATAAACTATTGTATCATCAATTTTCACCCTTGGAGAGGGTTCTTCAAGCTCCCTCCAATTAAGATACACTATTGGGATAAACCTAGGCTATGGGTCACCTATGATGGGGTTGAACCTCTAGAGAAGGCCATATTCCTCTTGATGGATAACCTATACTAATGTTTACACTAATAAAAGAGTTATAAATGGGAAATAGGGATCCTATGAAAGCTAACAATGTGATGCACCAAATAAAATGAGACCTCTCACAAGAATGAAATATACACTGAGGAAGCATGAGATAATACTAGCTCACACAATCTCATAATATAGATGATTGCATAAGTATTTCATACATTAAATTCATGAATAAATTAATGAAGCCAAGAATAATTATAACAATCACACCAAACTTACATTTATGTCAAAAAGAACACAAATTTAGACCTATAATCAACTAGAAAATACCCTAAAATAGTCAAGAAAGAAGGAAAATGGGCATGGAAGATTCTCATTCACAATGACATCATGCACAAGCCTACTAAACATAGTTAAAAATTAAGAGATAGGTAAATAACATACTTATAAGCTTCAAGTGGTTTTTCATACAAGTTTTGATAGGGTCTAGCCTTATCAAATGAGAGTATCTGATCTTTCAGAATTGAGAGAGAAATCTTATCAAAAATGAGAGAGTGTCTTCTTCCAAAATCCCATATAGAGCTTAACAATTGGAAAGAATGCATAATAGTGATAAAGGGAGAGATAAGAGGGAGCATGAGTATATAATTCATTAATTGAGCTACCACCTTTTGATGAATGCTCCATCACCTTTTTGATTAAATCAACACCAGTTCTCTATTGACAAGTTAACTTTTTTATTTATCCCAATAGCCCCCTAATCTTCTCCTTGGCTAAGAAAATAGACTAGAAGACAATAGTTGACAAAGGTGGTGAGTCATGATATTAATTATGAAGGAAAAACCTTAGGCACCCTAAAAATTTATTAAATTCTACAATTGTTTTATCTGACAACTAGATCTCCATCTTGGGACTCTAGTCCATCTCTACTTGTTTCATTATGCGGGAAAGGTCCTTATATCCATGTACTTGATAAATCCATTCCCACATCTACTCTTAATTTTTTTTTTAAAGAGCTATAGGTTTGTCTAAATATGAGACACTTCTCCATAACCATATATCTACCCCTACTTCAATATCTAAGCATAGGTCTTTTATATAGATGGAAAACCAATCTCCTTTATTGGTTTTCCTATAGATTTTATATAGATGAAAACTTACAGACTACATAACCTCCTTATTTATTTTAATTAGGTTTAAATAGACCTATCCTCTCTCTAAAAATATATGAAAACTAATAACTCATTATATGCATGGATTTTTTTTAAAGAGAAAAGATCACAATCATGAAAAAAATCTACAACCCTAGAAGATGAACTTTGTGTTCAAAAACTTTGAACTAGAGGTTGATATTGAGCTTTAATGGCATTGTAACTCCATTTTTAATCATACTGACTATATCACCATGTCCTTTTAATGGTATTTCATCACACTCTAGTGGTAATAAGATGATCCTTGCATGACTTGATTTTGTTTTAACCTAGGTCTCGATAGGTCTCCACTTAAAATATCTTATATTTCTACCTTCAATATTAACCATTGATTTGATTCTTCATGATTGAATGAGAACCATTGATCTACTTGGATCCATTGTCTTTGACTTTTAATACTATTCATCGATCTTGATCTACATTAAATGAGCACTGTTAGATCTTGATTGTCATGCATCATTGATCTTCCTTTGTATGAATGAACATAAGTTGTAGATATTCTACCAATTTAACAAAATTGAGATGCTTGTCACCCATGCATTTATTTTTAAGATCCATTCACCTTTTGACCGATCACTCTCCATTAGATCTACTTATATGATTGATCATACACCATTGATCTACCTATGCCTATTAACATCTATCAAATTACTACTCGCCATTAGATTTTATCTAAACTCCCATGATCCTACCACTTTTCACTCATGCATTTAACCTAGATATATTTTGATATTTTGACTTGATGCTTACCATTGATCTAGAATATATGAGCAATATCACATTATTTAATCTTTAGGACCCACCAACATCAATCAAATTATTGTTCACCACTTGATTTGATCTAATCTAATACTAACCATTGATCTAGGAACATTTGAATTCAAATGACTAGTTCATTAATCTTAAACTTGATGTCCCCATGTATGCTTTGCTCTACAAATCTAACTTTGAAGCTTTATATCTTGAGATAGAAAAGATATCAAGATATGAAATTTGTAGAAGATGATTTTTGCACTAAAATCATCATGTCCATGTGGTATTTTCACTTGAGTGAATTTCACAAGTGTATTTTTTAAATGCATAATTAAGTTGATATATCCATTTATACATGACATGATTGTGACAGTCTAGCTCTTTTGTGCTTGTGCAAGAACTTTCAAGGCTCAAAATGAGTTTTTGAGACCTCTCAAACTTGCTTTATGTCTATGAAGGTCATGATCACCATGATAACCTAATGCATCTCTTCCCTTGTAACTCTAAACTTATTTCAATACTTGATTCTCAAAGATTAAAAAATTACACTTTAATCTTGGTTAAAGTGTTTCAAAATCTTTGTAAGCAATATGAGATCTTTAGGCCACTCATTCCATCTAAAACTTTGCTCAGTTGATCACTCCATACCAAAACATATATAAATTAATCCATCTAGGTAAATATTCATAGATAGGCCAAAATTGGCTAATAGGAACAACATCAACCTATACATTGTGGGAACTTATAGAAAGAACCATTTATTCGACTTTCATTATGGCATCTCTAAAAACTAGATCAAATAGAATCATATGCCAACACATACTTATAGGTTTACATTCTACTATCTGAATCTTGATACACATGACCTTTACTATGTGAATAATGTATCCCACATTTACTCCATGTGAATGCAATGGATGTTTCACTTGTTTATCATCTTCATAAATAATTATAGCAGTCACAAGATCTCTAAAGTTATATGCCCTCCTATATAATTATTTCCACATTCCATGACATTTTTCTCCAATCCATCTAGGGTAAATAATAAATAAACCTCTTATTTAGAATACATACAAATAAGTGCTAAAAATAAAATATATATATGCACCACTATAGTACAATCAACCATTCATTAGTGTTTAATGAGATGCATAAAAGCCTCCGTCCTTGAGCATCCTCCAACCTCCAATAGGTAAATTTGTTCACTCAACAAATGTGTCGATGAAGTTCATATGCATGGGAAAAATCCTCCCATAATTTGGATGTCATGTATAAGTGATAATACATCCTTTAAAATATTAATTTTATTTAAAACATTTGACATTGAATCAATGAGAAAATGACTCAACTATCAACACTTTATAATTTTTTACATAAATATATTTATTAAAAAAGTAAATTTTAACTTGTGACTCTTTTTTTATTTTGACTCCTTGATAACACATGAATTAATAATATTATGATATTGACACACTTAAAAAATTCTTTCAGAGCCAACTAAAATACTATTGAAGATACTATTTTGACTCAAATAATAAATAGAAAGAGACACTACACCATGACTACTTATACTCTAACAAAAAAACTCTAAAATACTCTTTAAAGTAAAAAGACTCATGAATTTTTCTAAACTCACTAATGTTAATCTAAATAGATATCAAAACTTATTAAAATAGAATAAGAAAATAAACAAATCACAAAAGAATAAAATGTTATAATTATAAAAACTCTTAGAATGTGTTAACATCTATAGTACTCTTATAGCTTTGACTTGGAAGCCAAGTTAACAACTTGTCATTCAAACGTTGAAGTTGAGATCTTGGAGATCAAACCAATGAATTAGGTGAAATATAATTCTTAAAGACTCCAAGTAGTTTAGATACATGCCACATTGAGTTAGATGTGTCTCCCTTAGTATTTCTAATTTATGAATGGGCCATGATCACATTGGTGGTAAGATGTCTAAGTGTTGATACGACCATGAAATTGCATAGAAACTATCATACAATGATCTTAGGAACTAAATTACATGAAAAATTTAATGGCAAACTATATGGTAGATTTGTAGAGATAGGTACATAACTATTCCAAAAGACCACTCATGGAATGATTTGAGGACACATATCTCATAAACAATTAGAATATGTACATAGCTATCAAAATATGTTAAAGCCATGTTTATTTGAAAACGTCTCCATTCTAAATGTTTTACAATATTTTATCACTAGTAATAAATAATTAAATCAAACTAGATTGGGAAATAAAATGGTGAGGAGACAATGTGGTTAGCTTATAGAAGGATCTGGTAAATGCAGATTTCAAAGGATAGAATGTAGGTTTTATAAAAGAATAAACACATGATGTTAATTACAAAACCAACAAAATTGAGAAACTCCATGTTTGTACTAAGATCATCTAACATTTTCAACCATTGTAATACTAATAAAAAAATAATGCAACTATAAAAGACTACAATATGTCTATCCATAATATGTGCTCAAAATTTGTAAGATCAAATATATAAGGATGTCATGAATCCACACAATCTACATGAAATTAGAGATCTATAGAACTAAAACTAAATTTTTCATCTTCCATTTATATCTTTCAATGTCCATCTAAGGTAAGAGGCATCATGAATGTTAGTCTTGATGCATTGAAGCATCTATCAAGCAAAATAGTCAACATAGAGAATGTAGTTTCAAAAATAAACCATACACGATGGATAAAATTAATTGATGGTTTAGTGGAAGGCTAAGTGAATCTTGACATGGAAACCTTTAATCACACATGAGATGAACTAAAACATAATCAATAATAAACTACAAACTCTTTTTAACTCAAAAAATACCCATAAATAGGGGCACTACAAAATGCAATGGTCACTCCTTACAAGTACACTAAACTTCCAAATTAGGCACTTGATACCAGATAATGAATCTAGTTTAGACCTTTATAGATTAAATAAAAAATAATAATGAAGTTGAACACAAACACAATAATATATTTCTCACACTATAAAAACATCCTATTTTATATTCATTCGGGTGTTTACAAACATATAGGAATGTCTTTCCTATAAAGATAGTGAAATGTATCACCACAAATCTCTCTTCATATCCCTATGAATTTTAATAAACCTATATGCATAATATTTTTATAACATATAACAATATATCTAACAAACTAATATATTCTAACAACTAACTAGATATATCTAATAGTAAATTATTATTCTCATAATTATTCGCATTAAAATAATCACAAATTAATGTGAGGACTAACATTTCCTAACAAGGTAATCTTACCAAAAAATCATTACATAGTTATTTATATTAGGACATGACCAATTTAGATCCACTAAACCTATCTAAGGGATATCTTATCACACAACACCACTAGATAGGGTTCCAAAGCCTCTAATCAAGTAGCACCCCATAATATCCCTAGATAGGGCCATAATACATAAAATAAATATATTTTAGTAATCACTAAGGCTTGTGTCATAAAGGGGGATAATTAAATTAAATTAACATAACATAACATGAATAGGAAAACCTTAGTTAAATGTAGAGGTAATTCTAAGCAAGGATTAAAACATCTAACCTATTACTTTGTGTAATATTTATCTAACAAAATGAAAGAGTAAGAGTTAGGAATACTTTCTTTGAATGAACATGTCGTGTTCCAATGTCTCCCTTGGCCAATGGTATTTTTTAAAAAGTTATTGTGGATTTAGAATTATTACACTATATAAGTCATATATAGGATAAAAGACCCCAAATTTGTATCTAATACTTTCCCATAGGTTAAACTTCTTTCCTTCCAAGGCAAAACCCTAAGCAATGACTCTTCAAGTGTATAATTTGTAGAATTACGAGCTATAATCATGAAAAAATGAATTTTACTATCTATTGTATTAAAGTGAAGGTGGTATTTATAGCTAAGGATTGACCCTAAACCCTTCTATAAGTTTAGCTAACATGATTAACCAAATTAATTTCATTAGGTAGGAAACCTAGACATTAGGTCTTGAACTAGGTTAGTCCAGCTAACTTAGTTCTATAATGTGCATTGAATCCTTTATAACAAGATAAATACGACCTAATTAGTGAAAAAAATGAATAAAAATGGTTTTTTCTTAGTAAGGGGATATTTTAAAAAGGTTAATTATTTATGAAAGTGGATAAATGGGATTTAATTTCTTTAGGAGTAGGATAAAATTAACTTGTAGTGAATTTAGGTATGGTACAAAGACCAACAATCTTGCAAAGCACCAAAGGTCTACCCAGCATTTTCCTGGTGTACCCTTTGAGTCATGCACTTAGATAGATTGAATATATATAGGTTCTTACAAGAGATAAAATATATGTAAATGATATTTAAAAAAATTATTATATGTATACGTATGCCCCACTAGAAGCTCATTATATGTCACAAAGGTGTAACATGGAATAGTTCTTCAAGAAAGAAAATAACAATGCAAAAAAAATTGAACTAACAAATTGTATTAGAAAAAAATTAATAAATGAAAATAAATATATTATAAATACATACCCTCACTTAGCTTGTTGTTGTTGAATATGATTTGCATGTGAAGTAGATGAAAAATTCATCGATGTACAGAGTAAGAGATAGACCTAAAAAATAATATAAAATTTTAGTTTTTTCAAAAATATGTGGTAAATACAAAAATATTTTCTACATTTTCATGATTCCAAAACAAATTGATGGTTGTGAAAAGATATTTTAAAGTCAAAGTTATGAGCAAAAGATGGATTTTTTTTGTAAATAATTGTAAGATTAAGAATTTTGAATTTTGAATATATAATGCAAAAATAACTATTCATTTAAATATTTAATTATTTGTTAAAATAGAGTTTTTTGTGACCTATAGTTGTGATAATAGAGACAATGGCTTGGATGTGAGGAACACAAGGAGGATAATGTATTATAGTTTTTGTTACCTTAGTCTAGGTAAGATGTGTATTAAATATTATTTTATATCATTTTTCATGTTAAATGAAGTAAATTTGGACAATTATATGCTAGGCCAAATCCATGTAATATAATTTACCTGAAATTTTCTAGGAAAGAGTATAAATTATGAAAAAAATGGGTATGGGTCAAAAATAAAAAAAATATGTCTAGGATATTAATAACGAGTTATTTAGAAATCATTGTAAGAAAGAGATAGGATCAATATAGTTGGTGTAGTTTTAAATAGGTAGGCTTTTTTAGTGGTTGTTTGTGTATTCGTGGTCTAATCTAATTATGTAGTAAATGGTCTACTATGTATAGTGTGGTTGATCTAGTGTAAAATGATAAAGGTAACTAATGGTGTATAACAAGGCTAATCTAGTAGGTCTTTTAGGTGCTTGACTTAATATGGTAGATGGTCGATTACATAGGCTCAAAGGTCAACTTCACATTAAGTGGATGACTATGTTAGGTCAATTTATTGATTTCATAGTGATAGGTTGACACACTTATAAATTAATATTGGTTGATGTAGTTAGGTACATGGCCGACATAGTAAAAAATATATCCTTGGCCAACATATTTAGGTATGTGTCTAACATAGTATAAAATGATGAAAAAGATATAAAATAGGTTGATAAAGTAGCTAAAGTGGATTTAAATGGTTGTGTTATTTATTTAAGTAATATAATTGATGATTATTTGATGTAGAAAGTTGATACGTAATTTATTATTTCATATTTTATAAAGGTAATGGGGGTAGTTTGGTTACCTTCTTTTTTAGAGATATGGATCGTAGGTGATTAAGCACAACTAATATAACTAGTCTTTGTGGGTATCATATATATGTGACATATTTTTCTAAGTGTTGAGTTAGTTTCCATGTTCTTAGGGACATATGAATGACTAACCAACACTTTTAGGTGGATCATGAATGGGGATACCATTGAGGTGGGTATCACTTTAGAGGATGTAAAAGCACTATTAAGACTTTTAATTAGAGGGACACCTATAATTTTTGATAATCTTAAGACATACAAAAAAGTATGAGCCTTGGTCTTAAGTGTAACTTACTCTAAGGGATATTTTGTTGGGTTACATGTTCACTTGTTTTATGTCCATGTGTCATCCATTCCAAATATTGAGAAGGCCATTATTAGTATTATAATACCATGTGTTATCTATCATAAGTTGAATGGAAAAGTTTCACTATTTTTGGTTTCCTTATAATGATCGATGTTGGAGCAAAACATGATGTATGATGTATGATCTAGGATTGATTATTTGGGTGTATTTAGTACATGATTTGTATAGTATCTTATAATAAGGAATATGACTATAGGCCCTATGTTTTTGTTGAGAAGTTAGATATGTGATAACTTTCCTATGTATTAGCTTACAAAATTTCCACATGTGATAGATGATACTTTAACTCATCTTTTGATATGGATACATGGTCATATATTATGAGCTATAATGCATGCCCCGGTGTTGTAGATGATCACTCATAGAAATATTATTTAGTATACATATGTGTGTACTATAAATACCTGGCCTTTATGGCCAAGTAATTTTCAAGGACAATGCCATGCACATATTATATGGCCTTATATTTGGTGGGTGGAGCCACATATTATGGCTTATGTACTAAGATAGTTTAGGTCATCACATATGGTGGTACCTATAGTAGTTCTTGGGTTTTAGGTGTAACATGTAAGGGAGCACCAACATAGTGGAGGTGTAGAATTACTAGTGTATGTGACTATGATATGGCCACATCAACTAAGACATCAGGGATGATGATGTTGGTGGTAGTAGGTAGAGGATACAGTAGTAGAGGGAGAGGTATAACTAGCTATTTTGTCATTATAGTAGTGTTTGTATCTACAACTATAGCCACCACCAAGATAGCCTAGACTGAGGTAGGTGTCCATAAATCCATAACCACAGGTATATGCACTAGCCCAAAGAGATCCCTTAGTGTATCCTATCATGATTTGGTCTATAGTGTGACAAATTTCTAGTATGGTGCATCATGTTTATGTTATCTAACATAGTTTTACCACATCATGGATCCATGATTTTCATCAGGTGCTTGGTGGGAGGGCAGATGCAGAAACTAGAGGTGTGTAAATTGTATTTTTTTAAATTAATGTTTACCATGTTATGAATATATAGATATATATGCTAGATAAATTATTTTTAGAGATATATATGTGATATATAATGTACATTTGTTTTATCTTTTATAGATGTTGTGGTATAGGAGTCTTGGTGGTCAATTATGGTATAACAAACACATCAAGATATATTAGATGAAATGTTATCACATCATGACATGACATAGAAGATTGATCATTTTTTTGTTTCTACACCTAATAATGTGAGTTTTTTAGATTTGTTAGTGAGGTAGAATAAGAGTGGTAGAGATGAGGAGATGTATCCCATTTATAATTACCACTAGGAGTGGGTGATGGGGAGATGTGGGAATGGAAGACATTAGCTTAGGAATGGGAAACTCATTTAGATACATATAAAGAGTTATCATGTTTATATGGATAAGTGGCCCATTTATAGGGTTAAATTGATTGCCTACATACACATATAGAGTCTCTATAATGATCTATTCAAAGAGGGCAGTCATGGGCTTTTATGGGTAGTGTATCTCATCCACCACTATATGGATAGGGTAGACAATAGCCATAGAGATGAGATTGTATTATGCTTATAAAATTTTGTATTGTATCAAACATTTGATCCATTTATATATAAATCTATATTTGTTATTATGACTTTGGGATATTATGTATTTATGCATTTTATTTCTAACACATCTGTTAATGTTTGGTATATGTTCTGAGAAAATGTGTGATGTATTTTGATTATTTTATAGAAAATGTGAACAAATTCCAATTAAAACATTTGATAAAAAGTGGAATATGTAAAACCAAGTGTATAGAGAAAACAGTTTTCAAAAGTAATGAAATAAATATAACTCAAAAAAGGGATTGAAATAAGAAATAAAAATTGAGAAAAATTTAAATACATAAATACATAAACAAATGTAAAATATGAATGTGAATTAATAACATACATACAATTGCATGGAAATAAATTCAAATATAAATTTGAAGTACAAACAAAGATATGTAAAAATAAAATATCAAATGAAATGATAGACAAAAATCTAAGGTTTTTGTTAATCACTAATTTGAAAGAGTATATTTATTTTTTGATGAAACATGGTATGTAGCTTGTTGGTAAAATAGAGAAGATACTTTATGAGGAAATTCCAGCCCTATCCAAGGTCTTACACTAAAACTCATAAAGGGTAAACCAATGAGGTTTATTATAATTATGGTAAATGTTTATTTAGGATAAGAAACTTTTTGTGAGGAAAGACTAGGCCTCTCTGAGGTCTTACATTACAACTCAGAAAAGGGGAAAAAAAGATGTATGATAAACTATAAAGTGATATTCATCAAGGAGGAATATTAGAAATTTTATGATGGAAAAGGAAGTGAAAAAATGTGACATATGTATTGTAACAATCCTTAGTAGTCATGAAACATACTGATCAAATAGATAAGTGTTTAAAATTTCTTGGATGACAAAATCATAGATATTTTTTCTTGGTAGACAAAAATATATTTGTGAATTACATAGATAATATCATGAATGTGATATATCAAATAAAAGTAAAATGGGCCAACCTTCCAACATGTTCCTTGTTCCTCAAGACCCCTTATAGATCCATTGGTATATTATTAATATTGGGTGCTTATGTGATAAAGTAGTTATAACTATATAATTTTGAGACCTACTATCCTAGTCTTCTATCCTACTACACCCAATGGACCTTGGCTCTATCATGAGGCCAACTTTGGAATTTGAGATTTGAGTAGAAATAAGAGATGTGCTAAAATAAGAATAATGGATTTTGGTATGATTTTGAATTTTAATTTTATATATAAATTTTTATCATTGCCTTTTATTTGAATTATTTATATTTTGAAAATTTTATGGTTATTTATTTCTCTTCAATATGGATTTAGAAGAACAAAACATGACTAATAACAGTGATAAACATAGATAAGATGTAGACTTTGGTTGCAAGATACAAATTACCTAGATATTTTTTAATGGATAATTTAGTTTAAAAATAGAATTAAATCAAGAAAAAAATATAATACTAATTTGTTTTGGTTGGTGTAGTCTATTTACACATAATTAACTAGATCAAACTGGTCCATCTAGTTGAAACACACAACATAGAACTTATATCAATGCTAACTGGTAGAATATGAAATATAGTAGATAATATAAAGTGATAAATAGAAAATATAATTTTGTAAAAAATAATTCTAAATAATTAACCAAAAATAAGATAAATAAATAATACTAAAATATTTTATTTGATAATGTAATATTTTAAAGATACTGGATTATCTATTTTAAATTGATGACCCAATGTTTCAAAGTGTTAAATATGGTGGAAGTTCCATCCCCATAACCCACTAAACCCAATTTCAAGGGTAATATTAAAGTATATTCTCAATACTAACCTCTAACTGATGCACCACATAATTTAAAGGATGGTGGGATTCATAAGGTTCAATATAAAGGGAAATCCTAAGTGTTTCTAAAATATTATGAGGTATGTGTTAAATAAAGACCACATTTATCTCTATACAATGGCAATGAAAATTATAGAAATAACATTATGCCATGATAAATATAAATGATAGACAAGGACCATAAATATAATATTGTGTATCCCTTCATGATAGTGGCTAATTATTTAAAAAACTACTAGTACATAGTTTTTAGTAAAAACTAGACAAGATGAAAATAAAGGGAAAAAAAATCAATTTGTCGAAAACCAAATTGAAATTTCTAAAAGTAAATAAACAAGAAAACAACTCTTTGTTTCAAAAGTGAAATTTATTATAATTACTATGAAAATAAATATTAATTTCCTTTTCTTATGTTTAAAAATGAAACGTATAAAGTAAAACTGAGTAGGTTGATCTAGTTAAGCAAATAGTACAAAATAAAATGGAGCTGGTTGACATTCTATTTAAAAATTAAGCCCAAACAAACTAAATCAAGAATATAAATTTATTTTTATAATATAAAGCATATACATAGAACTAGATCAAGCTAGTTGATTTAGTTTACTATGTGAGTATGGTTTAACAAAATTGACAACTGAGGAAAATAAAAAGGATTTTTTTTAATTTTAAACTAAAAAAAAGAATTAAAATTAATTAATATTGAAAATATGGAAATTCTAGATAATTAAGAGTGAACCTGGAAGATAGAACACAATCGATCGGGTCGATTTAGTTGTATCCATTCTATTTATTGAATGGGTTATATATGTGAGATTTTAATCCTATAAAGGTAAAAATATAAAAAAAAATTAATAAATAGAATCAAATAGATTTTTAAAGTTTCTTAAGAATTAAAATATAAATGTTAGAAACTAATTTTTTTTTAGTAGATCAATTTAGTTGACTATAATTAAAATGCATAAAATAGGAAAATTGACTAGATTGACCAGTTTAATTTATTTAGTTGAAACTAAAATTTGTGAGTATCACATAAATGAATAAAATCACATAGATTTATTTAGTTAGGTGTAAAATGTAAAATATAAGCTAAATGATTAGATAGATAAATTCTATCTAGTTGACCAAAACTAGAACCTATAAATAGAAGGTAAAAACTAGGTTAACCAACATGACCTAGTTGACTAAAAACCTTATACTTGTAGACAAAGAAAATGACTAGATTAACCACCTCAATTCACTTACCTAAAAAATAAACTTGTATTCATAAAATGAAACTTAATCGACCAAATTGATCTAGTTAGTTGTGACTAAAAAATTAATAAAGAAAGGGTTATAATCATGTAGCTTCACCAAAATGTATAAAACTAATTAGGATGGACCTACAACTTATCTTAGCAAAATCCAAACTCACAAAAGGTAATCCTAGAAACAACTCATTACATAGCTATTTATATTATAACATGACCAATTTGGATCCATTAAACCTACCTAAAGGATATATTATCACACAACACCATTAGAGAGGATTCTAAATCCTCTAGTTAAGTAACAACACATAATAACCATAGTTAATCCTACAATACATAAAACAAATCTAATCTAGTGCTTACTAAGGCTTGTGGCATAAATGGGGATGGTTAAACGAACAAAATATAACATGCATATGAAAAGTTTAATAAAATCAATTTAGAGGTAATTATAAGCAATAATTAAAACATTCAACCTATTAATTTATGAAATATCTATCTAACAAAATGAAAGATTAAGAGTTAGTAATATTTACCTTGAATGAATCTATCATGCCTCAATATATACCTTGGATAATGGTACTTTAAAAGAGGTTGTTGTGGATTTATAATGATCACAATATAGAAATAATCTCTAGGATAAAAGAGTCCTATTTTGCATTTAAGACTTTTCCACAAGACAAGATTTTTTTCTTCCAAGGCAAAACCCTAATCAAGGAATCCTCAAGTGTAAAATTTATAGAATTTTGATATGTAATAATGTAAAAATGAATTTTCATATTTATTGGATTGAAATTAATGTGTTATTTATAGACAAGGGTTAAACCAAACCCTTCCATAAGTTTATTTGACATGATCGACTAGCTCAATTTTGTTTGATGCAAAAAATATATGTTAGGTCTCAGATAAGGTTAACCAGGATGACTTAGTTATGTAATGTTCATTGAATCCTTTCTAATATGATCAACCTAACTAAATTAGTAGGAAAATGAAGAAAAAGTGTGTTTTCCTAGTAAGTGTCTATTTTTAAAGGGGAATTACTTAGGGAAGTGAATATATGGGATCTAATTGATTAAGGAGTTGTATAAAGGTGACTTATAATGGGTTTAGGTAATGGTATAGGGACCAATACTCTTATGAAGCATTAAAGGTCTACCCACCCCTTTCCAGGTGTACCCTTTAAAGTGTGTACTTAGAAAGATTGAAGCTCAATATGTTCCTACAATAGAGAAAGAGTTAGTAAATGATAAAGTTTTTAAAAATATTATGTGTCTACAAGATCCAACTATAAGATCAAATTCACTAGGATCTAATGAAGATCCATGTGAAGCATTCATGAAACATTTTGATCATATTCTTCAATATTATGGGACAATCCTTTAAAATTTTGATGGAGGGGGGATATGAAAATCAAATGTTATCCCAATGGATGTTAATTAGTGATTTGTTTTTAGGTTCATCATTTATGATAGCTCTTCACTCTATCATGTATTGACCTTAGCCTTAAACAAGTAGAAACACCATGATTTATCATAATATTTTCCTTAGGGATTAAACATATAAGTTATTTTTGGGTGTGACAAAGATAAATGTTGACACTTGGTAGCTCCTCACTTCATTATAAAATTATTATCTTATAAAAGTTTTGAAATGTAACTAAGTCCCAAAAATATTGTGAGAAGTGAATAGAAGACATGAGAAAGTGTTGTGTGGCACATAAAACTTAAGTTGGACTTTAAAATTCAATTTTGAAGTGTGAATGCCTTAATAATAAGAAGAATAGTTTTTAAATTAATTTTTCTACTCAATCAAATCATATTTGCATTATATGAAAATCTAGCTCATTTTTATTTCTCTTTACCCTTTATCTTTTATTCTTTAAATTTTTATAACCTATATTAGAACCAAGTTTAGATTAGGATGAATTGTAATCTGTTTATGCATATATAAACATTTTATTGATGATATAAAAGGGATCAATTTATTTACAATGGAATGATAATTTTTAATCAACTAAAGGTATAATGTTTAGTCTAAATAGGTTGATTATTTTGGGCAAGGTTTACCAAATAATAATCATGGTAAGTAACAAAAGGATGTATTGAAATATGATATCCAAAAAGTATTATGTAATCCATATAATACAATTCTATCCATTTCAATAACAAGGCATATTGTACCAATTATGTGTGCACCTTAATCTTAAAAAACAAAAATAACACCTAAAACAATGGCATACCTTCCATATAAGAATTTGGCATTACTTTCAAAGGGATAATCAAACTATTTTAGATGGAATTTAATAAACTATTTATAAAATGAATTTATGTGTTCAAATATAATCAATTTAAATATTCAATTAATAAATTACACAAAAAAATTAATTTTCAATCCCTAGGTGTTATTTGCATGGGCATGTTAAAATTTTGTCCTAAATGTTTTTGTTGTTGTATAATATGGACTTATGCAATTATGTAAAAAAAATTCTACCAACATATATAATATTAATACACACATCATTAAATATAATAATTTATAATTTTATAACATAATAATAATATTATATTATAATACTAATGAAAGTATTAGTTTGTAAACATCAGTACATGACATTATATCTATATATTAGTATATGTCACTGAAACAGATATTTAAATTATTTTGAATCTTATGTGGTGAATCACATGACATGAATTGATTTGAAGATTACCATTTCAATCAAATTTATATTCTACATCTTCTAGATCTATGCATAATTTATTATCTATTACTTCATACCTTATAATTTGTTAAAATTTGTATGGATACTCTCTAATTTAAATGATGGAAAGGATCATGTAGTGAAGTAAATGGCATGGCTCAATATGAGTAATGTCATTTCAATAAAATTTAAATCTTAAATTTTATATACCTCTACATAATTTACCAACTATTTCTCATACCTTATAATTTGTTAAAATTTCTACAAATTATAATCTAATTTAAATTTGGTGTCAACTAAGGTGGTTATTAAAATTTGGTGGCAAACCTAAAATCATAATGGATATTAAGAATAAATATGAACCAAATTATGTCCAAAAATTAGATAAAAATGTATTTATTACTTAAATATTTGAAGATGTAGGGTGGTTTGAGTTTTTTGAGAAATTTGAAGGATTCAAAGAGGTAATTATTGAATAATTCAAATTAAATATCAAATAATAAAACTCTATCATGTTGGGTGTGAATATTTAGGCAAGTCCTACTGTCATAGTAAAAATTTTAGTAGCCTAGAGGAGGGATAACACTTTATTAACACTAAATCCCCTTATAATGAATTAATTATATTTTTTACAAACAAGGGTAGCCAACCCTTGAGGTACTTTTTGACAAAAAGGGTATTTTTAGAGATAATATTCTAGATGCATGGTAGTTAATATTTGTATCGGTGATGAAATATTTTACATATAATGGTCAACATGCAACTATTTTAGGGCCTAAAATGAAAATCTTGTACCATCATAGATATGGGGTGGAACATAATGAATACAAGGTTAATTTTCCTAGTTTCATGTATTCTTATCTTGAAAATATGGCCAAGAAATTTAAATAAGGATTAAGGCCTCTCAATCATTATGGCCTAGTTTAATTGATCTATAAGCATAATTGCTTTGAAAAAAAAATGTGGAAGAAAAATGGCACAATTATTTTATGAACAAGCATAAGAAGGTGGATTATTCCTCAAAACATTCACCTAATACAAAATTCATGGTCTTATAAATAATTTTTTAACTAGGTTTATAAATAAAAATAACTCTAGATTATGGTAATAGACCTAAAATATAACCTAGCCAAGAGTTATAGTGTAGAGCTAGAGCCATGAGTCCACATATCCTTGATTCTGGCTACAAATAATTGAAAATGGAAAATTAACATACAAAAAAGGCATAAACCCATCTCCTTAAAATAAATTAAATAAGAGTACATGACTAATTCTTGTAAGAATTCATGATAGATAACATTATTCACACCATGCGTCATACTAGTGATACCTTGATGGATACTCCATACATAACTTCCCATGAAGAATAATTAAATGAGGAGGTAGAACAAATTGAATTCACATATACATAATATATTTTCCTAGTTTATAAATACAAATCACCCATGCATATAGAAGAGGAAGGGAAAGACATTAGTCATATTGAAGAAGAGGCTAAAACCCTTTAGGTACTAACATTATCTAAAGCTGAAATTTCAATAATAATAATAATAATAATAATAATAATAATAATAATAATAATAATAATAATAATAATAATAATAATAATAATAATAATAATAATAATAATATTCCTTAAAAAACACTCCTACAAGGGATGGATAATATTGTCCTCACATTTTAACAAGAAATTTAGGAATAATAATAAAAATCTCTTGTAAATGAGGAAAAATGTAATAGTTGAATGAGGCATTAGTGGCTTCTCATGAAAAATTAACTCAAGATAAAATATTTATAAGATAATATTAGAGAAAAGTATATTTCCATTGAAATTGTAGCACAAAATTTTGATAATGTCATTTTAATTTTTCATCAAGAGATTACTGAGGCAAGAAAATAATTGAGTTACAAAATGCACAACATGCAAATATAATAACTCTATAAAATTTTGATATTATAGTTCAAACTAGTTTTATCATTCCATAAATAACAATGATAAAAGGATTTAATATATGGATAAACAAATTTTATGAATTGAAAAATGTGTACAAAAAAAAAAATGAAATAAGAGCTTGAAAAGTAAAATAGCAAAATGAAGTGCTAAAAGGAACATTAACTATAGACTATCAAATTGGTGAATTTATCCTTTCATGTCTAAAGCATTTCCATTTATATTCTATATTATTAAACTTTTCTCAAAAGTAAACTATTATGGATATCATGTAGTAAACCACATTAATTTAATGATAAAAAACATTTCATGGAGGCATATGCAACCAGTAATACTCAACTATAGAATTCAGAATGTGAATTATTTTTAGATAAATTCCTCCTTTGCCACATCACAAAATTCATGATCAATCTTTAGATAATTTCAAATCATAAATTACATTTAGTTTTTGAATAACCAATAATAATGGGATGATAGGATGAAATAATTTTATGTTCAAGAGTAAATGTAGGCCTCATAATGAGGCTTGAGTATACAACTCTGGATCATTTTGTTACATCTTTTAGAAATAATGCCTACATGATTGAGTTAGAAGATAAATATATTTCAAGTTTGATAGAGTGCATATATTATTTTATAATGTATAATTAAATAAAATGTAATTAATAATATTTAACTTGTAGTATAAGATGGGAAGGAATACCTTATTATTCCAAGATAAAAGACTTAATCTCCTTAAACAATCTTAGGTGGAAACTAAATATGGATAGAAACCTCCTTAAAATAATATCTAGGATATAGAATGATCATATTAGGAGGAAATACATGCCACCTTTGTTGTTGAATCTTATTCCTCATGGCTCTTGGATGGGGACCAACCCATAAAAAACTTTGAAAGATGGAAGGATAAAATATAAGAACACAAAGGGCATGTTTATACTAACAGAAACAATTGGATAAATTTTATAGAGTATAATTATACGGAACTCCTAAAATACATAAATTTGGAAAGAGAGAGATGATATGTAGGTCTAGGGATTATAATATATTAATTTATGGGTGATTATGAGACTATATTTATCTAATCCAAATCACAATGTAGTTGTACATGGAAATTAAATATTATAACAATCATGCGAGGACATAATACAATTATAAATTCATTGTACATTCAAAATTCTTATATTTGAACACCTAAATGAATTTTATAAATATTATATTCAATTTCATCTAGTTTAGTTCAATTATCCTTTTAAAACTAGTGTTAAATTATTGTATGATGGAATTTATGACACTATTCTAGATGTCATTGTTTAGTTTTATGATTAAAAAGGTCCTCATATCCTTACTCCAATATTAAATTTACATATTATAGTTTATATTGTGTAACTATGTGGAAGTTAGAATAGATTTGGTCTGGTGTATAACTATGTAAAAATTAGTGCATAAAATAATGGTTCTTGAAAATATATGGTTCTTGACGACACTCAATTAGTGGACCACTAAAATGAAAGGTTAAAGGAGCTCATCACTTCTCAAAGGCACTATATTCATTGAATAATGAAATTAATGGTTTGAGTAACTAGTATGCTCCTTAAATCTAGTATTTCATTAATCTAAAAATTAAAAAATAAACAAGAACAATTTCACCGATGGAAGGTTTCTAGGAACTAAATCAATTCATGTTAATTAAATTTTCACCAAATTGGCAATATGAAGTTATATAGTGTTTAAATGAAATTTTAAAAGTTATAGGTGGTAATACTGATAGGTATTCCATAATTTCACATTTAATAAACCCTTTAATTAATCTTGAAATGGGATATGGAAGAATTAAATTGGCATACTTATCATCATATTTGTTTGAAATAGTTGGCACATAATACATCTTGGTTCAAAAAAATTTAAGTATGTCACTTCAAATCTACATTGAAGATATACTAGATCCAGGTGCAAATGTGGATATAGTCATTTCATATTTAATAAACATTTTTCTTACTTGGAAATAGGAGGATTGACATTTTTTGAAGGAAATATTATAATTTGTAAAAACTAATAACTTAGCATAGCTCTAAACAACTCATTATTTTTGTTTTCTCATCTCAAACTCAACATCTATCCTTAACATAGATTTTTTGGTAATTTAGGATGCTACCACTTTGGTAAAACATTGATATAATTCCAAAGCCATCGAAAACTATGGGAGGTGGTAAAATTAATGTGGCTCATTTTTTAAAATCATAATTTTCAACACAACTAAAAATAGTTACCAAATTTCTCATTTCCCATATCACCTTCAAGCACCTAGTGGAAGAGAAGATTGGCATTTCTTGAGTATTGTTGTATCTATTGGAATCAAAACATGAATAGAAGGCAATCAAGTTGGATTGTGTTTTGGAGGGTTGTTTTCAAATATTTATTGGAGCCATAATTATTATTACATGTATTTTTTGTAATTTAACCTTGGAAATGTTAATATTTATAGTTTTCTAGGTCTTTTTTAATGATTTTTTAAATTAATTTCTTGAAGAATTAGTTTAAGTTGTACTATGGTTTGTGGTTTTTATTTGTAAGATATTTTGAGCACATTTATTTAAAATTTTGTAATTAATGAGTAATAGTTTATTTAAATACATGAAATGATAATTTAAGAGAAATGATAACATCCAATTTCATTATCCAACCAATCAAAGTTCTTTATTTCACTTATTAATCTATTAGTTATAAATTTTGGCATTTAGACATTATTTACATAGTATAAAATTTCCAAAATGTTTGTTCATGATTGGGTTACAATTTAATACTAATGTACTCATGTTCATACATAAAAATAAAAATAAAATAAAATAAAATGTTAATGATCTCAAAAAATAATTAATCAATTTCTCATTAATTTTTTGATGAGAAAATAAATTTTGGATGACCTAGACTGAAGGGATAAAAATCTTGTTAAAATAATAGTTCATTTGTAGAATGAATGGATTGGGATGAGATACATGAATTCAAGTCTGATATTTGTACTTGTACCTTCATGGCACATGGATTGGGAGTATCCTTTATAAAATATTGTATCATTTAAGGAAAAAATAAAAGATAAAGGAAATGTTAATAATGATATTATTAATACTTTATCCAATTTTATAAAGGTTGAGTACAATTAAACTAGACTCCTAGAATCAATCTAGTCTTGGTAAACAATATATCTATTAATTTATTAACTTTTATAAAACTTATGTCATTTAAGACTACTATTTACATGGTACAACATTCTACAAAAAGTTTTTCATAAAATGTAATTTTTTTTCTAAATCTTGTGTTTAGGGACTACCTTCATCCAAAAATTGGGCATGTATCATATAATAACCAATTTTTTATGGTAATAGTTTTAAATATATATCACTAAGATACATTGAAGTATGGGAAAATATGAGGAATGAAATGCCTCTAAGTTCCTAGAATGTGAGATATGTGTTGAAGGACATAACTGGAGTAATAAAAATTAAGTGTCCATTTGTACTAATAATGGGAATTTGCATTGGAATGAATTTCAATATATTTATAAACTTAATTTATGTGTTAAATGATAATTTATGTGAAGGTATGATTAATGAATTCAATATAAACCATTTAATTTATATATTTGTTTGAAGAACATGACATATTAGAGCAAGGATATGAGGACCTTAATCATAAAATTGAATAATGACAATGATATTTAATGGTGATATACTTTTCATAAAATAACTTGACATTGCTTTCCAAAAAATAATTGAAAATAAAATTAATTTTAATATATCTATAAAATGAATTTATGTGTTTAATGATAAGTAGTGTGAAGTTGTTAATATTTAATCTAATATAAAAATAAAAAATAAAAATTCCAACATTTTCTTCAAAATTAAATTATAAATAGAAATGGTTTTTCATAAAAATGAAATGCAATCCATAAAAAATGTTTGAATTATATTAAAATGAAACACATCTAAATAGATATACATATTTTTTTTACATCAAGATTCCATAATGCTCCAAGAGAAAGGAAGTAATATCCCCAAACAACCTTATAATTAGGAACTCAAGAGGGCCAAAAACCTTGTTAAAATAATAGATCAACTATAAAATGAATGGATTAGGATGATAAATAGGCCTGATCTAGGAATTTGGCTCTAGATTTTTCTAGGTGGCTATACAAATAGATTGGTTTATATAATTATTTCATTGTTTATTTTCTCTAAAGTATTTCCTATTCTTAAAAACAATCAAAATAATATGAAGGTATTAAAGTTGTTTTATATTTTAAATTTTCATGTAAATTCAAAGTTTAAAGAATCATTATTTTAATGGGGAAGTTAAGAACCACTCATGAGTACCAATATATAAAAATAAAGTGATTCAACATTAAACATACAAAGATATTTTTTTACTGTTTTCCATGAAATGGGTTCCATTGAGAGTGGGTGACTTGAAAATGGGATAAGTAAACTTATTATTTAAATGTGTAATGGTTTAACATTATTTTAGTAAATATAGAGCAAATAACATTAGTAGCTCCTTGTTTTGTGTGGGTGACCTCCAAACATAAGATTCACATGAATCTCAGGATTTACTTAAGTTAAAATAGGATGAGTAACCTTATTAATACTCTAGGGATTGGTTTTAATTTTACATTAAACATGTCAATGGCACAATATTTTTAATTTTTTGTATTTATTTTAATTAAAAAACCTAGATATAAAAAATGAAATTAATTTAGCTTTATTAACATGTCAAAATTTTTAGATAAAAATCATGCAAATAAGATGAGTAACATTATTTTTACTACTAACCATACCATGTTATACTTTAGAGTGGTCATTTTCCCACTCTATTCATATATTTATTAGGATGGACTTAGTGAAAAAATGACATCAAGTAATCATGTTAGTTTTATTTATAACGGTTCAACATCATTTCAGGTAATATAGTGTGAATAAGATTAGAATTTTTTCATTTAGAGTGAGTAGTCACCACTCTGATATTCATGTGACTCTTAGGATTTAATTTATACTTGAAAATAGGATGAGTAAGATTTTATTTATTAAAATGGGGAAATGGCTCACATTTGCCACTGGGCATGTTCAACAAGAAAGTAATTCAACATTGTAATTTAACATGTAAATATTTTTAGTTATAGAATAAATAGGATGAGTAATATTATTTTTACGTGTATCCTTACTATGGTTATATTTTAGGTTAGGAATCTACCCACTCTATTCAAATCTTTCTCCAGATGGACTAGTGCAAAGAATATGACAAATCTTGATATTTGTCTATATAATGGTTCAACATCATTTTAGGTAATATAGTGTAGATAGGATTAATATATTATCATTTATATTTGGTTTCTACCCACTCTAATATTCACATGAATCTCATAATTTAATTTAGACTTGAAAATAGGATGAGTAACATTCTTGTTACACTAGGAAATATTTCACATTTTTCATTGAACATGTCAATCACACATTTTTTACACTTGGTTGGATTCATTTTGATTAAAAAACTTAAATATAATAGTAATTTAATTAAAAAAAAATTAAATTTAAATATTTTTAGTAATAATTCAAATAGAATGAGTAGCATTGTTTTTACTAGTGTCCCTATCATGGTGCTCTTTTAGAGTGGGTAGCCACCCACTCCAATAACTTTCTTAATATGTATTGATTTGTAAGTAATGGTTTTAAATACTTAATAGGTACTTTGAAAATATATTAAAATTTCATTTTAAATTTTCAAAGATTCAAATTCAAATGGACAAGTGGTAGGATGCCTCCACTCTAAAAGTTAATTCTTGTAAATGAAGGCCATTTATCCTATTTGCACTTAAAGATTTAATTAAATTTTATATTCTAAATGAATGGACCATGATCTTATGAAAATTTTTAGAGAATATAAATATATAATATAAGGCCCACTCTAAATATATTTTAAGACTAAAATCATTTTGAATATACCACTTTATGATTGGTTCATCTCATTAATGATGATGATCATGAAAATAAAACAAAACAACTAATTAGCTTTGTATATAATCAAAACTAACTTATTACAATAAATATATTTGATTTTCCTAGAATAAAATAAATGAATTAAATATTTCATGTCATATAAATGTGTGATGTTATTCAATGAAAAAATATTTAATTTTTTAAAAAGCATATCCTAACATAAACGTAAAAAATGTTTTTGTTGTTTGAAATAACTTTTTGAATGTCATATATTTGTTTCATTTAAATTAAAATGATATAAACATGTTAGAGTAGGTTTTTATTTTCCTCATATTTATTTATTATGGTATTTTCCCCTCACTTGGGGTTTTCCTACTTTCATGGATAAGTTTGATTAGGTGTTCCTGGAGTTACATTTTGATCTAATGAATAGGAAGTAACTCCTTTGACTAGTTACCCCAAGTATGGGAATTACTCTTATATTATTGGAGCTTTGACTACCTTCTTAAATGATTTACTCATGCACTCCTATTTTTTCATCTCTCTTGGTGATCTATTGTTAAATGGAATATTACTTTTGTCTTATCTTATTTATCAATATTTTTGTGTATGTGATTTCATTTTCTTGTAGCTACTATGTTGTGTACTTGATTGACACCTTCCTATCACAAAATTATACATTTACTTGATCTATATATCTCAGAATACACTTTGATATGGTATCAAATCCACTTATGTATTCAATTGCATGATTTTTTGTTGCTATTAATTTCAATTAAAATCATGAGATTTATTATTTATAAATAAAATCTAGTTTTCATAATCCATTACTATTTTAGTGCTCATCCTTGGTGGAGGAATTTTTTATAGACTTGGTTCATTGACAACTATTACCACTTTTTTTATGGTTTCCTTATGACTATGTGCTATGTGTGACTTGGTGCATTTTCTTAAAAAAACCTATGTGCCTCTATACAGTGTTCGGTAATATGTGTTTTTGCATGCTCTAGATCTACTCCATTGACCCCTAATCGATTTAAAATTTCTAGATTCTATGTTTTCTATAATACAACATCTAGGGCTTGGGTTTAGTCTCAATTTAACCTAATTTTTTTTACATGTTTGATAGACTAATTGCAGTTCTATATGTTTGACCTTGATTTTATGTTACTTTAAGGTGGTCCTCGATAATAATATTATCAGCTACTAAGTCTAATATCATTTCTACTTAGTCATAAAAACCATTCTAATATGCCTCTTCATAAAAATAGTCAGTTATTTCTAGTGTACTCTCATTTATTCATGTGATTTATTTAATCAATATCACATAAGACTCCTATTGTTTCAAAAGGCTTGAAAGTTTCTTCCAAAACAATCTAAGTCTATTCAATGTTTTTCCTAAAGTTTTTTTTGTAAAATCGAGGATATTAAATCACTTTTTTAATAAATTGATTTAAAATAAGGTCAAATAGGCTACTTTTATTTAAATTCACAAGTAATGCATAAGAGGATTAATCATGTTTAGCATTTTTAGTGGAGATTTTCTTCTAGTAAAAATAATATATTATTGGAAATATTTAAAGAGAAATTGTTGCTATTTAAAACATCTTCATATTTTCACTAGATGAATACCTAAGGGTGAGGCATATTTTTTTAGGTGGAAAAAGACTTTAAAATTAGATAAAACGCTTCTCTATTTATCTTTTTCACTTTATGTAGTCATCCTAGATGCATTTTCATTTAACCCTGATGTCTTTATCTTATATTACAAATCACATCATTACAATATTTGAATTAGTTTATCTAGATGACTTCATATCTATACCAGATATATTTTGAGCATGCCTTATTTTCAATAATCATGGGGGTTCATAATTTTATCTTTTAGGAGGGTTTAATGTTTTTTGATTTATTTCTTATTTCTATTTTCACTTACATTTTTGTAACAACAACTTCAACTATAACCACTAGACTTTATTTTTTCACAATGGATACAAGTTAAATTATAAGTAGCATGAATGGAAAATAAAAATGAAATTATAATGAGGGGCAAGGTTTTACATCATATTAAAATGGGTAATGAGACTGAACCTAGTATAAAATTAGAAAATGATAAGTGGTACAACTGTTGTGATGAATCCTATAGGTTTCTATGTCTTTCTATGTCCCCTAATATTATATTTCAATTATAACCTAATAAATATCCCAATGAAGTTTGGACCATCTCAAATAATATTTTTAAGAATCTAGATGTGATGAGAGGTCACAAACTTGAAAATGAGCTTATCAGCCTAAGTCCTAACAACTTTGACACCCTTCTAGATTTCTTCACCAAGTTCAAATATTTGAGGTTTTAGTTGAAATAATTTTTAATAAATAATAAAGATGAAAAAATTATTCTTTCCATACTCTTAAAGCTAGGTCCTGATTACTTAGTCTTTATCTCTACTTGCCATGCAACTAAAAGTGATCTAAGAACTACATGGAAAATGGCCTCTTTAGATGCCTTTATTTTTGAATTGAATTAGTAGAATGATAGGTTAATATATATGGGTGAATTTAAGTCATTAAAACCTCAATCCCTAATTTATTGTAATGGGGAACAAAAGGATTATAGTAAAGAGAAGAAGAAAGAGAAAAAGGAACAAGAGAAGAATAAAGAATCAACCTCTACCAAAACAACCAATAAAACATCCTCTTCCAATGATAAACCTAAGAAAGAGGAGGTAAGTGATCATATTTAAAAAATAATGGTCATGATTAACATAAGTACATGAAGAAAAAAAATGATCACCTAAGCAATCTTCTATAAAAGAACAACGTAAGTGTTCATGAGCCTGTCAAGCATAATTCATCAACTCAAGATTATTCTAATAAAAAAGGGAAAGGTAAAGAGAAATAAAAGGGAAATTATATTTTATAATTTTTATCTCCAATAAATTCATGGTTTATTTAACTGAGTACTTCTCACCTCATGGGCTCTTCACAAGTTGAGTTTTATTCCTTAGATCCTTGTAGCATTTCATCTCTCACTTTGAGTGATGACACTTTAGAAGTGTTATCATCAAAATTTTCACCCTTGAGGAGGGTTTTCAAGCCTATTCACTTTAATTATATCATGGAGAAACCTCTAGGATTTGGGTGGTCTAATCAATGAGGTGAATCTCTAGATAGGGCTATCTCTCTTGATGTTATCACTCTGAAACTACTACTAGACCTATTAATTATTGGGAAAAGGGAGGGAAAAATAAAATAAAAATAAAATAGGGAGGAAATGTACTAATTTAACACCATCCAATTGACTATATTCCACTAAAAACATGATTTAGGTCTGAATATGATCACACTACACAATAAGGACCTTCAAACATGAGTATTTCAACATGGAAGTCATAGATAATGTGCTGAATAGAAGGGCTAATAAAGAGGTATAAAGAAGAAAATAATAACTAAAATACACTTATAAATAATGAAAGGCTATCTAATCTCACCATATGACCTACAAGAAGACAATCCATTTATAAAAAGGTAGAAAAGGACAAATGAGAGAGAGTGAAGGCACTACAACTAGAATTTATCAATAATCACACAAGTACACTAATTTTAAGAATTTGATAAGGTATGAAACAAATTTATTCAACATTAAAATTAATATTAAAAGTGTTTAGTTGTGTATTTATTCATCATACCTAGTTAAAGGATGCCTTTACAAGACAAAACTAACTAATATATAGAAGGGAGAATGAGTAGAAAGTGAGAAGGGCAATGGAGGAGTCTGTATGACAAGTATCATTCATTACCAATTAGTTAAAATCCAAGAAATAAGAAAAAAATAACTATTATACCACACTCCTAAACATGTGTTATTTGGGTTTGATGATGGTCATTAAGGTGGCATATGAGTTCTTGGACAAAGAGTTACAATTCAATTTCTTGAGGGAGAAGTTACAACTTAGAATCTTGACACAGGGAATGTTATCCTTATCATTAACCTTAAAATAAATTTAGGATCCATAATTTTTATTATATATTTTAATATCTAAATATCAAGAATCAAGTGTCTTCAAACTGATAAGAACCTTTAAGTTGATCGAGAAGCCTACTTTTGATTCAAATGAAGACCACAAAACAAGTATGTCTTGCCATCCTAGGCCTAGTTCTTTTCTTGAATATAAATATCAAAAATTGAATAATTTTTAAACACCATTAATTGGATAATCAAAAAAAAAAAAATTAAGAACCATATCCAATACTAAGGTATGGGTGTATTAGGTCTAATAATAACCCTTGATAGCATGTTACTTACCACTAGGTATCTTGAAACCTTCAAGTGGTGTTGAAATCATTGTATAACTTATTCATAATTATTTATAATAATTTTCCCATAAAATTTATAGATAAGATATGGTTACAAGGAACTTATTTAGTATTTACTTAGTCAAATTACAGGAAAAGTCCTCAAAACTGCCTTTTTAGGCCTATAGTAGTCATCTTTAGGCCAAACTCCATACAATATTACCTCACATGTGTCAAAATAGTGACTCATCCAAGTTTATAAATGTGTATATAGGTTTTTAAAATGTTTTAGGACACATAAATCCATTTTAGGCATTTTTAAGGCTAATATTTTCCATCAGGTCTCTTGCAAGGTTTGATGTGGGGTTTAATGTACTTGGAATCTTAATGATGGTTCATAAACTTGTAGGCCTTAATATTTTAAACATTGCCCAAAATTTCATGGAAAAAACCCATTAAAAATTACCCAATGATATTATTATCCCATGCACCTTCCCATTCAATTTCTCACATGAATAAACTAGGTTCTTAGGTAGAATAGGCTTGTTTGAGAGCTTTAGAAAGGTGATTTGGCTTATTAAAGCATGAAAATTATTTATTTAAGCATCATACACCTCATTTAGGTATATTAAATCCTAAATTAAGTATTTAAGTTTTATTATACATTATTATACTCTTCAAAATCACTACAACTTATATTAGCTCATAGTTAGGGTTTAAGGCTAGTCTTCTTGAAGTGACCCTAACAATGCTAGTTTCACATTTTATTCATCTTTAAAATGAGTTAAAATTAATATAATATTTATAAAAAATCTCACTCACCACAATAAACTCTAAAAATATGCAAATCACCTCAAAAAATTGGATGTTTCTTCATTTCTGCACACTCAGACCTGTGTGTGATCATTTAGATCTTCTAGGCCTAACTAGGCTTCTTGACCTCTTTCACTACCTCCAGTCACCTTGAAAACCATATTAATATTATGTAAACATATTAATAATAATTTATTATATATTTTTTACTTTATTAAACTTCATGGCTTCAAAAAACCCCAAACATACTTATCTTTAATTTGCCTAGGCCTATAGGTCTGTGTTTAGACTTTCTTGCCTGGGTTTAGATTGGGAATGGTTTTCATGAGCTAGTGTTGGCCTATATAGTTAATGTGTCAAGGATATAAAATATAATTAACATATATATATAACCTATAAATATTCGTATAACACTTCATCTTGCATCCCAAGTGTTTTTTTTTCATGTTGATGTATAGGGTTATAAGTCCTCACTTGGGGCTAAGAATGACTATGAAGGTCTAAAAATGTACCTTATTTGAATGAATTTCATACCTTTTAAAGTTTTTTTATAAATTTAATGACATTTTTTTATGACTCTTATACATTCTTACATTATACAATTGGTATTTTCCCTTAAGTCTGCCCATGGCAAGCCTGTAGGTTTGTGTTTAGACCTTCTTAACTGTTAGTTTACCAAATTGAACTCTCTAAGCTATTCAAGCCTTATTGAGGCTATTTTATATATATTATCCTTTATTAACCTTTTTTTATTTACCATTACCATATTATTATACCCTCAAACAACCAAAACCAACACACTTTCACTCCTTCATGCTAACAATCCTATGGGTGATCACTAGGGCAACAAACTTATTTTCTATTTGTTTGGTCCATCTTAAACTTAACATGACCAATGGTGGAGTATGGAGTAAATTAAAACATATATTTATATTTTACCCATTACCCCATTGTGTTTATATTACTTGGTATATCTACTTGACACCATATTAATCCTTTTTCAGACTTACACATATTGACATTGCCAACACAACCCACTTGAGTGAAAAATGGGTTAATTGTCTGAGTAGTCAAGTCTCAATTGATTTATATATTTTAAGTATTAAATATTACATTTAATTATGTTTTAAAAAGGTAATTTACTCTCCCATGAGTAGCTATTTGATGCCAATATTGACCTACAAGTCTGTAGACTTGTAGGTCCACAAAACCCTCTTGATATTGGGTTAAAGAAAACATCAAAACTTTTGAATTACAAGGATTATCACATTTTTAACTGATTTATAATTATTTTAAAGTATATATAAGGATTTTAATCTCTTTTTCGATCATTAACATTGAATTTTTATCCTCATTTGATCAAGGTTTCTTCACTATGGTTGCAAGTTTCAACTATTTAGCTTATGCATGCATAATTATCCACTTTCCTTAAAGTTCATCCATCCAATTAGTTTTTTATATTTATTATATATATTTATGAGTTTTAACCAATATAAAATATTTAATTTCAATCATTACATTGAACAAGATGACTCATAATTTTTTTGCAAACAAGACTTTCACGTTCAACTATCAAGTCAAGACAATTTGACCTTGTACCAATCATGAACATGAGGAGACATAAGGAAAAATGATATTTCATTGGTATATTAGTTTTTTAAGTGATCTTAAACCATCATACTCATGCATTCATCTAGATTCAGATCCCTTCATTTAGAGAAAATTATCCCTTATGGGGTTTTGAGTCCTATTTTTACACCTTAACTTCTTAATGATTACTCATAAAGTCAAGGACTATAAATAGAGGAAAAATTATAAAAAAAAGAAAATAAATTATGGTCCCCTCCCATGTAAAATATCTTGGGATCTAATTTTATGTCTCCTAAGAGTATCATCCATAAATTAGTTGCCTGTCTTGAGCTACCAAGAAAACTGATGGAGAAATGGAGTAGGGTTTTGAATTGTGTATCTCTATAGCTCCTCTTTTTGCATGGATTTTGATATAATAATATCATGGGTAAATATTTAGGTGTTTTTACCTTGTCATTTAATGTAAACCCTCTACAAAATACTTCCAAAATCTTACTTTATTTAATAATTTAGTTATTCTGACCTTTGGAATTGCTAGAGAGGATGAAATAGATGACTATTTAGCTTCTCCTAACTTCTATGGATGTGGAAAAGAGTTAATTTTTTTTAAACTCTTATTTTCATATATGTCTTTAAAAAATTCCTCATTTTTACATTGTAAAATGATGAATGGTAGTTACACAAGGGATCCCAACATTATAAAAGTAGTGTCAAGAGTCTTTGGATGAGATGTATGACCAAGTACACATATTATGACATTACACAAGTATTAAATGACATAAAGGACCATTTTTCATATTTGGACATAACATTAGACCTTAATTTTTGATTACCCTTATAAAGAGTGATCTCAGAACATTGTAATAAGAATTATAAGACAAAACAAAGAAACCTTAAAATTTACAAAATACCTTAACCTTGTCAAAATTATTTAAATTATAATGTTCCCATCTTATTGGCTTAGATCATTGGTTCACTTTCCTATCTTAGAACACATTCATCCTAGAAAGGTCAACACATTACTTCTTCCTTGACTGTGATTCAAACTTGACACTGACATCATACACAAACCTTAAATTTATCAAAATTATGTTAAAGAATGCTAAACACATAATGAAGACCACAAATAATGACCAATACATGACAAGACAGGTGAATAGAGTCAACTACTAACTAGACCATCCTAAATGACTTATAAGATGCTAAGGAAGACACACTACCTATCATTCTAGATCATTAAATGACTAATACAATACCTTCATAATGTTTATCAATAAATTTAAGATAAAGTACATCAAAGTTTTGAATGATACTCATTTATGGTATACAAAGTTTTGCTAACATATTTGGCAATCTCTTGGTGTTGCATGTCTATTATGTACCTTAGATCAATTGACTAGTCCATCCACTATGGGCTATGGAGTTGTCTCAGCTCAACACAAAACATGACTTGACCTTGACACTTGACATCTTGAAATAAATGGAATATTTGATTGCTTTCACCAACACACACAATAAGACAAGAAGAGAAAATAGAAAAATAAGACACCAAAATAAAACAAGACACAATGATATTCTACAAAGCACTTAGGGGAAATATAAGACAAGAAAATACTATGTACATTGAACCTTTTAGAAATGATCCTCCTAGATAAAAATTAAAACTCATTTAGTCACCTTCATGTGATGAACAAGAATAGTATATAATTTTTTTATTAGGTTTTATTATTGCTTGACCAACTCCTTTATTTACCACCACCTTCTTTGGATTGACCTCAAATGGATCTATAGTAACAAACATGTCTCAAAAAAGATAAATTCATCTTGATCTTCAATTCTTACCTCATATTGTTGCATATCCTTGGAAATGTGAGACACCTCTAAATTGACCATGGTTTGATTCATAAAGGAAACAACATTCTTAGCTTTAGCGTATATTGGCTCCTCAAATTCCATCTCTTTCTCACCTTTAATAGAATAATATTCATCATATTTTTGTTCATCATTATCTTAAACCTCTTGGTGATGGCTTATAGGACTTGTTATCTTGATAAGATTTTTGTACTTCTCATCAACATCTTCATCTTTTATTTTTGGAGGTGTGAACCTATCAAACTCTTCAAATTCAATGAACATGTCCAATTAAGACTACCACATGTCCTCAATACCTCCTTAAGATTATTTATGAGACTCAACAAGATCAACTAACATGATGTTCTTTTCAAGATATTTCTCAAGCATGTCTTCATCATGCTCATTGGCCAAGATAACAATCTAGAGAAAAAAATTTCTCTCTTCCCAAAAGATAGCTTCTTCTTGGTCACTTGAAAGCATTCCAAGTTCAATTTCATTATTTCCATTCTATTTAGGGATACTAGGATCTTAAAATGCTTAAAATTCTTGAATAGACTAATGAAATATCTATAATTTATCTACTTAAAGTTATATCTTTTTCTTGTGTGGTTCAACAAGGTTAATATCTAAGGTATCTTTAATAATACTTACCTCATGTTCAACTATAACCTACTCAACTACTACATGGTCTCCTTTATTTTAATAAAGACTCAATCCATAATAAATATATTGGTCTTCTTATTCCTCGATGAATAATAGAAGCTCATCTACCCATTCAAGGTTTAATTCATCATGTCTCTCTTGTACCAAACCTGATTTATCCTCTTCTAGGAGGCTGCTAACTTCTACAACTTCTTGTTGATTATCACTTTCATGTTCTAAATGGATCACATGCTTACCAAAAAATTTCATTTCTTCCATGAAACTATGGTACATCTATTTCCATGCCTAATCTAGATCTTTTTATTCACTATTTTTGATGGAATCACTTTGACAAGAAGTTTTTATCATGTTAACTTGTACTCCACCATCAAGACCATTTTATTCAACATCATTTAAGACTAATTTGATCCCTTCTTGACAAATATGGCTTCCAATAAATATTTTAGAAACACTCTCCTCATAAACTTCTTTATATTCACTTGAAGTTAATTGATTTTCCTTTTCAAGGAATACCACCTCATCACCTAGTTTTGAAAAGCTCTCTTTCACATATGAATGTCCATATTCTGACCTTAATGCAACTAGTTATCCTTCACAAAATTATGGGGTGGGATTGAGTGAGACTTCATTATCTTAATTGAATATTGATAAAATGTCCTTCCAACTTAGGATTTTTTTTTTTTATTTTTTTTTTTTTGGGGGGGGGGGGTTAGATTCATTGAAGGATTCTTGGAGAGATGGAGAAGGGAATTCAATTGAGGATGGTACATTATTCTCCTTCCACTCCTCAATAACTCTATCAAACATTGAGGTGTCTTGAAATTTATGAATAGATTCAACTTGAAGGGTAGGTAAAGAGATTTAATAACTTGAGATATCTCTTGACTTGACCTCCATACACTTTTCCTTTTCTTAACTTTGGATAGTCATGGGATAAGGTTCTTTATAAATATTAGACATGACATAATCATGGTTCTTAGTCCAATAAGGTCTCTAAAATGGAAAGGATTCAGACTCCAGAGGAATAATGGGTGAAGGTCACATTGTCATAGATCTATCTTGATGACATATTGTAACTTCGACTAGGTTTGGAGAAAAATACGATTGGATTTGAGTATGAGAAGGCATACATAATGAATGAATTGCAGTTTTGGCCTCTATTCAATTAGGAAACTATTCTTAATACATTGAATTGACCTTCTTATTTCCATCACTTCATCAACTAGAAAATGTTGTTTTTCTCTCTCAATGTCTATCAACTTATTATTGACCATTTATAATAAACTTCTTTCAGTTTGAATGATCTCACTTCAATTAGAAGAGATAGGGACAATTAGGTATAGTTATTTTTCTCTATCAATCTCCCTCATTTGTATTTCACATTATAATTTATATTTTTTAAGGATTGAGTAGGATTATCATAGATTTCATAATGTTGGATAGAGGGATGAATAAGTTGCCAAAGAGGATGAGTTAGATTGGTAGAGGGAATATAAGGATATTGATAGCCTTGGTGAGGTTAACATGCTACTATTCAAGGTTAACATGGGGTGAATCAATGAATGCCATCACCATGATATGTAGAATATGAAGGCATAGAGTATATATTTTGACCAAAATAATGATGATAATATATATCATTTTTTTTATTTTTAGACACCTGGGCTAATTATACTAGTTTATATTCACTTAGAGTTGTCATTAATTCTTGTACTCATGCCTCCAATGGTTGATGTATTGAAGAGAAAAATTAAAAACTCTTCAATGGGATGTAATCCTTGTCTCATTGGGTGTGAAAAAACTGTTTTCATAAGAAAATTCACCCTTGAAGAGGTTATTAAAGCCTCATCACTTAATTTATATCATGGAGAGACATATAGGCTATGGGTAGCCTAATCAGTGAGGTGAATATCTAGATAGGGCTAGCTCCCTTGATTCTATCACCTTAAAACTAATACTAGACCTATTGATTTTTAGGAAAAGGGAGAGAGAACTAAAATTACACTAAATTAGGGTGGTGATGCACCAAATTTAACACCATCCACTTGACTATACTTCACTAAGAACATGAATTATGCCTAAATCTCATCACACTACTTAACAAGGACCTTCAAGTATGAGTATTTCAATATAGAGGTGACAGATAATGTGTTGAATAGAAGGTTTAATCAAGAGGTCTAAGGAAGATACTAATTATTAAAATCCACTTATAAAATATGAAAGGATATCCAAACTCACCATGTGAATTTCAAGAATACAATCCATTTATAAATAAGTAGGAGAGGATAAATGAGAGAGATTGAAGGCACTACTACTAGCATTCATCAACAATCACACAAGTACATTGATTGTAAGCATTTGAGAAGGTAAAAAACAATTTTATTCAGCATTCAAAGGCATAGTAAAAGTGATTTTTTTATTAGGTATTCTCCATACTTATCCAAATTATGCCTTTACAAGACAAAATTTGATAATATATAAAGGAAGAATGAGAAAAAGCAAGAAGGGTGATGGAAGAATCTCTATAACAAGTGTCATTCATTAAAAATCAGTTATAATCAAATAAATAAGGCCAAATAAATTCTATATCTCCCTCCTAAACATTTTTTTCTTTGTTTTGAGGATGGTATTCAAGGTGGTGTAGGAGTTCTTGGATAAAGAGTTACAATTCAACTTATTGAGGGAGAAGTTACAACTTAGAATGTTTACACATGGAATCTTGGCATCATTTGCAATGTCAATGACACTATAGGTTCATAAATTATTATTTTATATTATAAGATATAAATATTAGGAATGAAGTGTCTTCAAATTGATAAGAACCTAAAATTTGATTGAAAATCCTGCTTGATTCAAATGAAAACCCCAAAACAAATCTATCTTGCCATATTAGGCCTAGTTATTTACTTGAATATTAATATAAAAAATTTAATACTTTTTAAAAACCATGTAGGGGATCATTAAACCCTTTTAAAAGTTCAAACCCATCTCCAATACTTAGGTATGGGTGTATTAGGTCTAATAGGAACCATTGATAGGATATTGCTTACCACTAGGTGTCTTGAAACCTACACGTGGTGTTATAATCAGTGTATAAATTATTAATAAGTATTTATAAGAACATTACCATATATTTTATAGATAATATATGGTTTCAATGGACTCAATTAGGATTTACTAGTCAAATTGCATGAGAATTCCTCAAAATTTGCCTTTTTAGGCCTGTAATAGTCATCCTTAGGCCAAAATCCATACAATAGTACCTCACATGTGTCAAAATAGTGACTCATTTAGGTTTATATAGGTGTTTATATGTTTTTAAAATATTTTTATGTTATATAAATCCATTTTAGACACTTGGAATTCCAATATTCTCTATTAGGTCTCTTGCATGGTTTAAGTAGGGTTTAATGCACTTGGAGTCTTAACGATGGTTCATAAAATTATGAGACTTAATTTATGAAACAATAATATTAATTTAATTTAAAAAAAAAATTACAACTTACACAATGAGATTATGATCCCATTCACCTTCTCGTGTAATTTCTCATGTGAAGAAACTAGGTTCTTAGGCAGAATAGGCCTATTTGAGAGCTTGAGAAAGGTGATTTGGCCTAATAAAGCATGAAATTAATTTTTTATATAATAAGACACATAATTTATGTATATTAAACCATAAATAAGGTATTAAAATACTATTATACATTATTATACTCTTCAAACTCACTTCAACTTGTATTATCTCAAAGCTAGGGTTTAAGGGTAGTCTTTTTGAAGTGACTTTAACTATGCTAGTTTTGCATTTTATTCATCTTTACAATGAGTTAAACTTCATAAAATATTTATACAACATATAAATAACACCTTTAAACTCTCCAAATCTCCAAATTACCTCAAAAAATTGTCTTCATTTTTGCACACTCAAGCCTGTGTGTGATCATTTAGGTCTTTTAGGCCTAACTAGGCTTCTTTACCCCTTTCACTACCTCTAGTCACCTTGAAAACCCTATGAATATTATATAATAATATTAAAATTAATTTAATATATATATTTTAATCTCTTAAAATTCATGGCTTTAAATATCCCCAAACACACTTCTCTTCAATTCACCTACACAAGCATATAGGTCTGTGTTTAGACTTTCTTGACTGGGTTTGCATTAGGAATGGTTATCTTGAGATGGTGTTGGCCTATATAATGAATTTTATGAGGATATATATATATATATATATATATATATATATATATATATATATGTATATATATATATATGTATATATATATATATATATATATAACCTATTAAAATCCTTATAACACTTCGTCTTGCAACTTAAGTGTCTCTTTTTTCCATTTTTTTATACACGGCTATAAGTCCTCACATAGGGTTAAGAAAGATTGCTAAGGTCTAATAATAGACCATTTTTGAATGAATTTATTACATATTAAAGTGTTTTATCAATTTAAGGACATTTTTTATGACCTATAATTCCTTTATACATCATAAAATTGGCCATTTTCCTCAACTCTATCCATGATAGGCATGTAGGGTTGTGTTTAGACCTTCTTGACTATTAGTTTTCCAAATTAAACTCTCTAATATAGTAAAAACTTATTTAGGTGAGTTTATATATATTATAATTTATTAAAAAAAAATTATTTACTTTTCACATCTTATCATACTCTAAAACAACCAACACTAACATGATTTCACTCCTTCTGCCTACTAGCAGGCCTATGGGTGATCACTAGGCAAAAAAAATTATGTTCTCCATATTTGGTCCATATTAAACTTTATTTGACAAATGGATGAGTATGGATTAAATTTAAACATTTATTTATATTTTATCCATTACTCAATTATGTTTAGATAAATTGGTATAGCCACTTGATACCCTCATAATCCTTTTTTAGACATACACAGTCCAACTTTCCTAACACAATCTTCTTGAGTGCAAAATGATTTAATGGTCTAATTAGTCAGGTCTCAAGTGATTTAGATATTTAACTGAGGAAATAGGAAATTTAATTATGTTTTAAAAAGTTCATGTACACTCCCATGAGTATTTATTTGGTGCCAATATTAACCTTCATTATGCAAACCTATAGGTCCACAAAATCCTCTTAATCTTGGCTTTAAGAAAACATCAAAACTTTTGAATTATAAGGATTATCACCTTGGTTTACTTGTTTATAATATTTTAAAATTATATATGAGGATGTTTCTCTATTTTTTTAGCATGAAAAATTAATTTATATCCCAATTTGATTAAGGTTTCTTCATTACGGATGCAAGTTCCAACTATTCAGCTTATGCATGTATAATTATCCAATTTCCTTAAATTTAATCCATCCAATGATGATTTTAAATGTATAATATATATTTATAATGTTTAAATAATACAAAACAATTCATTTTAAACATTACATTAAACAAGAGAACTCACAACTTCTTTGTAAATAGGACTATCATGTTTAAACTATCAAGTCAAGACCATTTGACCTTGTGCCAATCATGAACACGAGGAGACCTGAGAGAACATGATATTTTAGGTGTATATGATTTTTTAAGAGACCTTAAACCATCATCCTCATGCATTCATCCAATTTTAAATCCTTGCATTTTGAGAAAATTGACCTTGATGGGGTTTTGAGTCCTTTTTCTATACCTTAACTTTTTAACAGTTGTTAATAAAGCTAAGGAGCCTAACTAGAAGAAAAATGACACAAATTAAAATATAATTATTTTCCCCTATTTTTATGAGATATTGAGATCTAAATTTATCTCTCCTTAGAGTACCATCCATAAATTGGTTACTTGTCTTGAGATGCCATGAAGACTAACGGAAAAATAGAGTGGGTTTTTACATTATTTGGATATATAACTCCACATTTTGTATGAATTTGGATCTAAAAATACCATGGGGACATATATAATACATTTTAATTTTAAATTAAATATAAACCATCTAGAAAAGATTTCTAAAAGCTTGCTTTCTTTAAGAATCTACCTGTTTTGACCTCTAAAATTACTGGAGATAATGAACTAGGTGAATCTTTAGCTTCCCCTAACTTGTAAAAACATGTAAGAGAGTTCCAAAACATTTCACACTCTTATTTTCATATATCTCTCTCAAAAAATCCTCATTTTTACATTGGAAAATGATGAAGGGTAGTTACAAAGGGATCCCATCACTGGAAAAGTAGTGTCAAGACATTTTGTAGGAGATGTATAGCCAAGTACACATATTATGATATTACACAAGTGTTAAATTACATAAAGGACCCCTTTTCATTTTTATACATAATATTAGACCTTAATTTTTTATAATCATTTTAAATAATGATCTTACAACATTATAATAAGCATTATAAGACAAAACAAAGAAACCTTAAACTCTACAAAATACCTTAACCTTATCAAAATTCTTGAAAGTCCAATGTTCTTATCTTATTGGCTTTCCTCATTGGTCCAATTTATTATCTTATAACACATTATTCCTCTAAGGATTACCACCTTACTTCTTCCTTAACCATGATTCAAAATTGACCTTGACCTCATACACAAACCTTAACTTTATCAAACTTACCTTAAACAATGTTAAATACATACTGAAGACCATAAATAATGACCAATTGCAAAACAAAGTGACTTGACTCAGCTACAAATTATACCATCCTAATTAACCTTGTAAGCTACCAAGGAAGTCACACTACCTATCATACTAGATCATTAAATGACTAATACAATACCTTCATAATGGCTATCAACAAAGTTAAAACCAAGTACATCAAAGTTTTGAATGTTACTCATTCATGTTAGCCACATTTTGGATAAAAATTAGAAGTTATAGGGAGAGGTCTATTGAAATTAATTTAAGAACATTAAAAAATGTTCTAAGTGTTCTCACTATCAACTAATATCCTATCAGTGAACAAAATCAATCACATCAGTAAACGCATGGAGGTAGATTTTTCACAATATTATTCACAATCAAAGGGATGTACAATGATTTTGTAATAGTAGTGAGTAGGGTAGATCACCAAGCTAGGTTATATACCTTCTCACATTTTTTCCTTGATTATTCTCCAAATGCATTGTTGACTCATTCAAATGGAGTTAAAAAACTTTGGCATGAGCTGTTTGGCCACCTCAACTATCACTACCTAAAACAACTCAATAATAATGATATGGTTATAATCCTCATGTCTATTTATCTAAGGGTATTTATGAGTTTTGATCCCTTGGGAAACATATTGAAGATAAATTTGATAAAATAAAATCTTTGAGGGCTTCATAGGCATTGAAGTTAGTATATGGTGATATATCTAGGAGTTTCTCAATATATCTTTTATAAGGGCTAAGTATGTCATTAATTTCATTGATGATTTATTGAGATACATATTAGTTCACTTCCTTAGTCAAAAATATAAAGTTTTTGACAAGTTTCAAGACTTCAAAGTTATTATAGAGAAACAATCTGAGAAATGCATCAAGGTTATTCAAATTGATAATGGGGGTGAGTATGTCAAAAACATGTTTCAAAAGTTTTGCATAATAGAGGTGATTGATTTGTAGTAGATAGTTCTATATTTTTATCAATAAAATGGAGTTGTAGAATATAAGAATAGGACGTTGAAAGAGGTGGCTAATCACATGATTAACTCTAAGTCACTTTCACCATAGTATTGGGTTGAATCAATCAATTGTGAGTGTTACATTTATAATAGGTTTACTCACAAATATTTGAAAGGTATAAATACCTTTGAATCTTGGCACAAAGGAAACCTATAGTTGATAACTTTATTTTTTTATATCTCTAGCTATGGCACACATTCTCAAGAAAAAAAACAATGCTATAAACCTTAGAATAATCCTTGCATCTTTGAAGGTTAACACGATTATGTCAAAGGGTACTAACTTCTTCATCTAACCACAACTGAGTTACTCATTGAGATGAGTGTTAAATTTCTATAAAGTCCAATAGATTTAACACTTGTCACTTATTCCACTTCATTAGACTCACTTTGATTTGATTCAAATGATTTAGATTAGCTTGAGCACATTTTAGAGGTTGAGAATACTTATTCTAGTTCTGAGAGTGAGATTAGTGATGGGGACTCATCACCATCCACATCTATCCACACTTTAGAGGATGATTTATCTACTTAGGTCATCAAATTATAGTCCTATTTGGGCTATATAAACATCACAAAGCATAATTATATTAGTTTGGGATCCTTTAGATGATAAGCATACATGTTGAGAGTGGTTCACATGTTTTCTATGCCTCTACCTTAGATCCATGGAATTTTTAGGAGGAATAAATATTATTTAGTGGGATTATTCCATGGATGAGGATTATACCTCCTTAATCAAGAATCATACTTGTGAACTAACACTTATTCCTAAGGGAAGACATATAGTTCAATGAAAATGGATATATTAAACTAAGTATGTAGTAGATGGGTTCATTGATAAGTTCAAGGCATGTTTGGTTATCAAGGGTTTATAATAGGTGTATGGAATTTAATACACAAATGCCTTTACATTGGTGTACAAAATGAACTCTTTTAGACTCAGAATTTATATTAAGATATAAAATCATTAAGATGTTCATCATATGGATGTGCAGAGTGCCTTTCTTCATAGTGATTTTAAGGAGGATATTTACATAGAGAAGCCTTAAATATTTGTTTAGGATTATTAATTTGTATTTAGACTCTATAAATCCATCTATTCCCTCAAAAAAAACCTTCATGTTACAATTTATCATTTATGTCACATGTTTATATATGGTCATTGATGTCAAAAGAAGTTTACTAGTGTGATCTTTGAAGTGATCCATTAGAATGTCTTGTCTTGATGAAGACATGTATTGTGAGAATATGTGAAATAGTACATAAACATGGCATGAAAGTGGTTTGGCATGAGAATGAACCTTGAATGTGTCTACAGTGGCATGATGATCTCTAAGAGATATGGAACCTAGTAAGATTGTGTCTTTAGACTAGTTCATAAGCATGAACAGATCTTACATAGGTATGATGAGATGAAGGTATTTGATATTTATAGTGTGAAAATAAGTGTTATATCATATGAATGTTGTTTTGAGATCATTTAGAGTGGTGATAGGATCATTCTCCAAGACTTAAAGTGACTTGTAGGTGAAGACGTAGTGTGTCAAGATACCTAGTGAGGCCAAATGGAGGATGAAGATTAGATTCTAAGGTAAGAATTATTATATGATCATGCTATTATGTCATAAAACATATATATATATATATATATATATATATATATATATATATATATATATATTATGTCATAAAACATATATATATATATATATATGTTTTATATAATGATTTTGGATCAGTTCAATAAGTTTTCAAGTGTTTTCAAGATCCACGTATGACTGGCGATCCTAAGCCTAACATGCATAGAGACCAAGTGAGGTATAATTAGAGGTCAAAATGAGTTTTCAAGGGGATTATGAGAATGATAGAATATATAAAGGTCTAATAGGTTTTTTTAATAATGTGGACCAATTTTGAGTTCATGGATTATATGTTTTATGACATAATATATATATATATATATATATATAATGATTTTGGATCAGTTCAATAAGTTTTCAAGTGTTTTCAAGATCCACGTATGACTGGCGATCCTAAGCCTAACATGCATAGAGACCAAGTGAGGTATAATTAGAGGTCAAAATGAGTTTTCAAGGGGATTATGAGAATGATAGAATATATAAAGGTCTAATAGGTTTTTTAAATAATGTGGACCAATTTTGAGTTCATGGATTATATGATAAAGCTCAAAAAGCCATTCAAAAGTTTCCAATGCATGTAGAATGAAAAAATGAGAGCTCCAAAAGAATTTTAGATGCTCATTGGCATGTGTAAAGTTTACATGGTGCATTGATTCTTTTTGGAGAGTTATAAAAGGTCCATAATATGTATTTAAAAACATTAATTTTTTATTTGAGGGACAGAGCTTAATGAACAATAGTTAAGAAGGTTAACTTGCCTAAAACCCTCTTAAAACCCTTATATTGACCTAATGGTAAAGATATTGCTAAAAAGTACCTAGAATGGTTTTTTGAATATATTTTTATGATTATATTTTTTTATAAGACTCCATCAATCATCTCCAAGTGGTATTGGTGTGTCAGGACAATGAGCAAAAACTATAAAAAATACTTATTTTTAAAGAATTTAATGTTACAGGTAAGGTTGACTAGGTTAACACATATAATTTATTATAGATTGAAGGCCAAGAGTTAATATTTATGTCCATGAATTTTTTTTGGATATTTAAATCATATGTGTCAACTATTTTGATCATATAATATGACCTATTGCTATTTTGACAAATAGTGAAAATAATGAGAAAAAGCCAGTTAGAGTGAAAAAACATTTAGCGATGAGTTACAGATGATTAGGGATGAATGAAATTGATGTAGGTAATTTTTAAATACCTATAAATCTTTTAAATGTTTATTATATTATTTTAAATTCATTTCAAATGATGTAAATAGTTCTCTCAAAGTTACTTGTATGTATGAGTCAAGACCGTGAAACCTAGGATAGTGAGAATGATCTGTAGGAGTAGAGTTGCCATTGGAACATATGATTTTCTTGTCAAATTGTGATTTAAGTATTTTTTATGATATTTTTCATGTATTTTAAGATAATTATTATGATTTAGTAGGTGTCATAATGTCATGGTTACATGACTAGACATTTGTAATATTTGGTAGTTATTGGTATGCTAGGGGAAGTGAAGTGTGTAAGTGTATATGACCATAGTTGATACATTTAATGAGTTAATTTTTTTTTATAATTTATTTTAAATATTAATTATATATGTAATATGGAGACACATGTTAATTTTTTTAGATATCAAAGCCAAAATGGCTTGTTTAGTTATGTTAAGACAGTAAGAGAGTAATTTGAGAGATTGGTCTGTAAGACCAATTATTGCCTCTAGAGATTCATATTTATGATTTTGGAGTGACATATAAGACTCATAAAAAATAATTATGAGGTTTATATGTCATTAATTTTTCTTTCAATTTCTAAATAGTAACTTATATATGATTGTAGTTTTGGAAACTAGAGGCAGTTTGAGTAGTCATCTGGGACTGATAATTTTAAGGTCCTTTGACTTGAGTTATAGAATAAAATGACTATTAAGATTTTATAAATATAAATAAATATAATTTTAATTAATTCATATTCATTTAAATTTCTCAAAATATTCTGGAGGGTCATGAGTTCTTGACTATACTTTGACTATATTTGACTAGTCTGAGTAGTCATATTGCAAGAGATTTTTTGAGGTCTATTGTCATGTTTGATGATTCAAAATGAAAATGGATAGGTTTTTTAAGTAATTAATTATATATTAATTTCTTTTAGTGGTTTTTTTTAATAAATTTAACTATATTCTTTAGTTTTTTAAGGTATATTTTCTAGGTGTGTGAAGGGTTAATGGCGAGTAACCCTTTTGGCTTGGTTTAAGTGGTGAATTTGATTTAAGAGTTGTGTGGAAATATTTTGATGACATATGTGGTATATTTAAGTCACATTATAATTTTTTAAAGTTTTGTTAAATTAAAATGTTTTTAATGGGTATAAGTGTAACATGTGCTTCAGAAAGGCCTAATTCTTTTAGGTCTCTAATAGGCCTGATAGGGTTTTGGTCCTCAAGGGGCATAACCAACCTATGGAGTGGTTGTATCATTAATTTAAAGTTTTTAAGACATATTTAAAGGATAAATAAATCATGGTAAGGATTTTTTAAAACCAATATGGGTGAGATTATGAATTGAGTATAAAAGCAAGGCTTAATTGGTCTATTTGTGCAAGTGAGAGTTTAGAGGATACAAGCAAAGGAGATAGACTTTGAAAGAGGAGGAGAAGGTAATTAAGGACCATAATATGTATAATAATATAATAAATGTTTATATAACATATTTTTTTCATGTGGATGACTAGGTCAATGGACCTAATGAGCCTAGAAGAGGCATGTTGAGTAAGAAGGCCTAAGAGGTTGTTTGAGTGAGTTGAAGGTTAAAGAGTGAAAAAAAAGAAGGTAATAATTATTTAAAAATTATAAATAGGTGTTTTAAAATTATTAAATATCAAAGGTTACTTATTTGGTGATAAGCTACCTAGGGGGTTGGAGCCTCCTTGCAAGATTAAGCTTGAAGAAGATTAGTTCAGTGAGTGCTCAATTAGGTAGGGGTTGGATCTCCTTGTGAAGTTGGTTCTTTAATAAAATTTGCATATTTAAATTATATTAATTACATGTTCATGGTATAGTGGGTTTTATTCCCCAAGAGTTTTTCAAACATATCTCTTGTGTTCTCTTGTGATATGCTTTTGTGCTTATTTATTTATGCATTGATATTTATATAAACGAATGATTTATGGAATGATGAATGTAATTAAATGGTTATTGTTAAGAAATTGGTTCACCATAATATAATTATCTAATTCCAACAATTTTTATCAGATCTATACCTTTTTATGAGGTTTGATATGCTATAGGTGATCTTAAGTAGCATAAAGTGTGATGAGGACAATGCTCATCTTGTTTGTAGTAATGGTGCTTGCAGAGTTTGCTAAAGAGTTGAAAGAATGTCAAAGGTAAAATTTATAAGCTCAAAAGGACTATATATAATCTATGTAAAAAATAAAACCCAATATTTAAAATCTATAAGGACTTTGAAGATATGTTGAGAGAAAAGCACATGTTAAGACATTCCAAGATGGTCAACCTGGTCAGCTAACATAGTAGAAAGTAGTGATAATTTGATCCATGACATAAATTTTATTATAATAGTAAGATTTTAGGTTGTTTGAGCCTAAAAATAAATAAACAAATTTATTATTTGTAATCTTTCCTAAAGCATGACATGAAGATGTTCTAGGCCTAAGAAGAAAAGGTGGTTGACTGTGGCTTAATTATGAAATTTATTATCTACACAATGTATCTGAATACGTAATGATCTAATAAGGTTACTATATAATTTTATCATGATAAATATGACATAAATAATATATATTTTAGATATTATTGAGACTACAGAGGTCTGAACTTGACAAACTCAATGAAAATAACTATATTCTTAAGGTCTTTTTGAATGGTAGACATGGGTGACTTGTTTAAGTTGCATAATGATTTTGGTCCATTAATGACATTGATATAAGTGAATTTATGTATTATTTAGGTTATTATATTACTATATGATTAGTTTAATTGATCATTTTTTACCTCAAAAGTGATGAATGAACTTAAGACTCATAGGATAGTGAGATAAGGGTTTTAAGTCTTCTAGTGTCTTCAAACCCTAAAGTGTGTTATCGTAATTCTATAAACTTTGTTATGGATTCTTGGGCTCAATATGATTTTTTAAAGATGTTTAAAATGTTTCCTTTAGTTTATGACATGCTTGTAATGTAGGTTTGAGTTTATGGTGGGGTCTAAGAAGCAAGATTCAAAATTATTGATCAAGAGAGCTATAGATTGGTGTATATGACCAATGCTATTAGAGGTAAATAAAGTTTATCACGAATATCCATGATGTTATGTTAAAAAGAGAGTGAAATGATAATTTATTGGTGTCCTAATAGTATTCACAAAGTTATGAAGATGGTCATGCCATGTAACATGACAAGAAGCTAGTGAGCCTGAAGAAAATTATTATGGTAATCATTAAAGTTGTGTAATGGATTGAAATTATCTCTTAATATTTGTTGATTTCTATAAAAGATCAACAAAGATCCAGAAATATAATAAATAAAACTATAGATCTATCCCAGAGGGATAAAATCGGGGTGCCAAACCATTTGAATCTTTAAAAAAAAAAGTCACAATATATTGGATTAGTAAAAAAAATAGTAGATAGTAAACGGATCAGTTTGGAGATTAATGAATTGTTAATCTTAGAGTATTATTCCTGTCAAGTTTAAATTCATGATTTTATGTATTGTAATGTTCATAATTACATGAATATGTTCATATTGTTCTAAAAATTACAAGTTTTAAGTGATCATATCAAGGTATTGACTATATGTATGCAAAGTTAATTCTTGAGTCTAATTGAAGAGTTTATTGGAGGTCTTAGTGTTTTTTATGATTCAAGATGACCTTAAGGTCATGAAGGAGTATGTTGATAAGACATTTTGGTGATATGATGTTTTTTTATCCTTCTTATGAGATAAATGTCAATAAGGACAAAGAGGATGCAAAATCTAAACAAGTTTTAGATTGTTTGTGTGTATGATACCACTCAATAGTTATCATGTTTTGCATATGAACCTAGGAGATTAAATATGATCTGAGAGATCATGTGCACATATTTTTTTCATTATGAAAATGTTTGAATATTTTATTTAAATAAAATAAATTCTATACAAGATATAATAAAAAAGAGAAACCATTGAAGGTGATCTTAGAGTTGTTTTACTAAATCTAGCTCTATAGGGCATGAAGAGAATAAGGGTTCCAAGATTATGAAAATAACATAAGTATATTAAGGGCATGAGAAGATATTAATAATGAAGATGTAGATCTGAGGAATGATAGAGACTACATGTTTTCATACACTTAATATGACTATATGATAACTAAGAAGGTATTATGCATTGATTTGAGTCATGATGGCCTATGATGCATAAAGAGAAGTTACTTGATTAATTATACTTGTTGAATATTGTGCTTAGATAGAGAAATCATATTATTCCTATAGGATCAATTCTTGTAAACCTATATTCATACATAGTTTGTTGAGGTGATATGTTAAAGGTGTCATGAGATGAGCCAATCCCTAATGAGTTGAGGAGTCTATTTGAGAATCTATGGAACTTTCATAAGGTGGATAATGGAGTTAGTTGGAGCTAACTTAGGTGGTTTTAAAATTGTATAAATAAGTATGCATGAACAAAGGGAAGTTAGTTTGTTCATTGAAATTATCAGGTCTTAGGGTCAATGGAATGTATAGATGACCTTATGAGAGTGTATATAACCTTTCTCATCAATGTTAAAGGGGGAGAGAGATCAGATTGATAGATAAGTTGTTTGGTTTAGTTAATTTTTGGTTTTCCATAAATGATAAATTGGGAGATTTTTGTGAGTTTCATTGATGTCACATGTTTATATATGGTCATTGATGTAAAAAGAAGATTTGCTAGTGTGATGTCTGAAGTAATCCATTGGAATGTCTTGTCCTAATGAATACATGTATTGTGAGAAGATGTAAAGTGGTAGTTGAATATGGAATGAAATTGGTTTGGCATGAGAATTAACCTTGAATGTTCTATAGTGGCATGAAGATATTCAAGAGATATGGGACCTAATAGGCTTATGTGCTTAGACTAGTTCCTAAGCATGACAAAGCTTGTATAGGTATGATGAGGTGAAGATATTTGATATTTCTAATGTGAAAATAAGTTTTAGATCATATGAGTGAGGTGTTGAGAGCATCTACAATGGTGAGAGGATCATTCTCCAATACTTAAAGTGACTTGCAACTGAAGACGTAGTGTGTCAAGACACTTAATAAGGCCAAATGGAGGATGAAAATCAGATTCCAAGGTAAGATTGATTGTATGATCATGGTATCATGTCATAAGACACATGGATAAGGTTTTTGGATTAGTATAAGAAGTTTCCAAGTGTTTTCAAGATCCAAGTATGACTGGTGATCCTAAACCTAATATGTATAAAGACATAGTGAGGTATAATGAGAAGACAAAATTAGTTTTAAAGTGGATAAAACACATGAGAGCATGGATCAAGTTTTGATAGGTTTTTTCAAGCATGTGGACCAATTTTTATGTCATGGATTGCATAATAAAGATTAAAAAAGGCATTTGAAGGTCTTCCATGCATGCAGAATCAAGAGATGAGAGATCAAGAAGAAAGTTTAGATTCTCATTGGCATGTGTAAAGTTTTCATGGTGTATTGAGTATTTTTGGAGAGTTATCAGAGGGTCCTAAGAATAATTTAAAAACATTATTTTTTCATTTTAGGGACAAATTTGTATGAACAATAGTTAAGAAGGTTAACCGGTCTAAAACCCTTATATTAACCAGATGGTAAATATCCTGCTATAAAGTACCTAGAATGGTTTTTTTAATCTATATTTATTTTTTTATTTTGTATAGGACTCCATAAGGCATCTCTAGGTGGTAGTAATGTGTCAGGAAAATGTGCAAAAACTATTAAAAAAATTACTTGTTTATAAAGAATTTAATGTTACAGGTAGGGTTACCCAGGTCAATTCATATAAGTTATTGTACATTGAAGGACAAGAATTATTATTAATGTACATGATGTTTTTTTGTAAATATTTATAATATATGTAAATTATTATGATCATGGAAGATGACCTATCACTAATTTGACAAGCATTGAAAATAGTGAGGAAAATCTAGTCAAAGTGAGAAAGCATTTAGGGATGAGTTATACATGATTAGGGATGAATCCAATTGATTTATTAATTTTTAAATAACTATATATATTTTCAATGTTTATTATATTATTTTAAATTTATTGAAAATGAGGTAAATAGTGATCTCAAAGTGACTTATCTGTATGAGTTAAAATAATTAAACCCAAGATAGTGAGAATGGTTTATAGGAGCAAGGTTTCCATTGGAGAGTATAATATTTGTGTTTTATTGTGATATAAGGAGGTTTTATGATATTTTACCTTATAATATCATGATTATGCTTTCTCAAGTGTCATAGTGTCATGGTTCCATGATTGTATGTTTGTAGTGTTTGGCAGTTCTTTGTATGCAAGAGGAAGTGAAGTTTTTAAGTCTATATGACAATATTTGATGCATATAATGAGTAAATTGTTGTTTTTTGGAATTTATTTTACTTATTAATTATATATGGAATATGGAGAGACATGTTAAGTGGTTGATATATCAAAGCCAAAATGGGTTGTCTAGTTGTGTTAAAATAGTAAGAGAGTAATTTGAGAGGTTGGTCTGTAAGACCAATGATTGCTTCTATAGTTTTATATCTATCCATTTTTAAGTGATATATAATACAAATATAAACTATTAATTAGGTTTATATGTTATTAATGTGTACTGTGTTTTTAAACGCTATAGTCAATTTGAGTAGTTATCTAGGAGTGATGATTTTGAGGTCTTTTGACCCGAGTTGAAGAATCAAATGAATATGAAGATGTTACTAAGATACATAAGGATAATTTGAATTAAATTATAGTATTTTAAAGTTCTCAAAATTTTTTTGAGAGTCAAGAGTTCTTGACTATACTTTAATTGTGTTTAACCAATCTGAGTGGTCATACTGCAAGAGAGTTATTGAGGCCTATTGGCCTATTTAATGATTTCCAATGTACATGAAGAGTTTTAAAAGTCATGAATTATATATTAATGTGTGTTTTTATTATTTTTTTATAAAATTAACTATATTATTCAATTTTTTTAAGTAGATTTTATGGGTGTAGGAAAGGTTAATAACAAATAAGCTTATTGGCTTGATTCAAGTGGTGAATTTGACTTATAGGTTGTGTGTACCCATTTTCATGATATAATAGTTTTATTTAAGGTATATTATAAGTGTTTCAATAATTTTTAAATTAAAATGGTTTCACGGGGTCTAAGTGTAATCTATGCCTTAGAGAAGACCTAATTCCTTTAGGTCTCTAATAGGGTTTCGGTACTCAAGGGGTATAACCAACCTATGGAATGGATGTATCACTAATGTAAAAAAAATTTGGACATATTTTAAGGGTAAATAAATCATGGTAAGGATATTTTTTGACCAAGATTTGTGAGATCAAGAATTGAGTATAAAAGCAAGGCCTAATTGGCCTCTTTATGTAAGTGAGAGTTGAGAGGATACAAGCGAAGGAGGGAGCCTTTGAAACAAGAGGATAAATTAATTGAGGAAAATTAGAGGGATAATATGGTTATAAATGTTTATCTAATATATTTTTTATAGGTGGATGACCAGGTCAATGTACCTAATGATTCTAGAAGAGGCATATTGAACAAGAAGGCATAAGAGGCTATTTGAATGAGTTGAAGGTTAAAGAGTGAAAAAAAAGGAGGTAATCATCAGTTGAATATTAAAAAAGGGTGTTATAAGATTATAAATTATCAAATGTGACTTATTTGGTGCTAAAATACCTAGGGGGTTGCAACCTCCTTACAAGATTGAGATGGTGACTAGTTGAGTTGGTACTCAACTAGGTAGGGGTTGGATCTCTTTAGGAAGTTATTTCTTCACTAAAATTTTGATATTGAAATTATAATACTATATTTAATGTGCATGTTTAAGTAGGTTTAATTCCATAAGAGGGTTTCCCACATATCTCTTGTGTTCTATTGTGATATTCTTGTGTGGTTGTTTGTTTACACATTGATCTTTATATGAATGAATGATTCATGGAATGATGAATGGAATTGAATGGTTATTATTAAGTAAATGATTAAACACCCCCCCCACTCTTAGTATATAATTAAAACACCTTAATCATGGTATGATAATATGAATTCATTTATTATTTTATTAGGATTCACTAGATGCCATTTGAATCTGAACATCTATCTCTTATAGTAGGATGATTCACTTTTGATTTGTATACTTTATGTTGATGATATTTTTATCACTATTATATTTTATTAATCCATTGTAATGGTGAAATTATTTCTCTAGGATAGGTTTTTTATGATTGACATGGGCTTGTTACATTAATTCCTTAGGATTGATATTTCTTAATCATACTTAGGGATCACTCTTACATAGCCTAAGTTTGTTGTTCATACACTTATTTAGTTTCACATGGATAATTATAATCCAAATATGACTCCCTTTATATTATTATTAATCAATATTGAGGTATATTATAATTTATATTTTGTCTATGCTACCTTGTATTGACAACTTATGGGTAACCTTATCTACTTGACACATACCAAATCTAGCATATCATATACAATGGGATTAGTCTACATATTCATGTAGGAACCCCATGAGATTTAATATAAATAAGATAAGAGGATATTTTAGTACATTAGGGGCACACATAAATTTAGGATTCATTATAGAGTTGGTACTGACATCAACTTGATTGGCTATACTGACTCAGACTTGGCTAGTGATATTCTCAATTTCAAGTCCACTTCAGGCTATAGTTTCTCCATTGGTTCAAGTGTAATTATTTGGTAAATAAAGAATAAAAATGCTATTAATTTATCATATAATGAATTATAGTACATGGGGGTTGTTAATGATACCACTAAGGCCATATAGATTCAGGGGATTCTCATACAGTTTGGTATCTAGTTTAGATGGCATGCCATCATCTACTATGATAACCAAAATGTTATTCATATTTATAGGCATATAGTTTAACATCAACATATCAAACACATAGAGATTCACATTCACTTAATCAAAGAGATTATTCATGGGAATGTCATTGATCTGATCTATTTCTTGTTGATAGAGTAAATTGTAGACATATTTACCAAACCTTTCATAGACAGAAATTAACTGCACTTGTAGGCTCTTCTTGAGGTTCAAGATACTAAAACATCATTTTTTTATTGGGGGGGGGATTATAACTTTTTATTTTTATGTTTATCTTTTTTGTGAGGATGATTTTTTTACTTCAATTTTTCTCCCTTTCTCTACTTTATGAGAGATTTATTTGTAGATGGGTACCTCATCAAGCCTAGTTGTGGGTCTTTTTTTTTTACACTACCTACCTAAGTTATGATTATGGGGGATGTTAGAGTAGATGTTTTTTTATTTCCCATATTTATTTATTATGGGGTTTTGCCCTTCACTTAGAGTTTTCCTACTTTCATGGATAATTTTTTCAGGTCTACTTAGAGTTACATTTTGAACAAATGAATATTAAGTAACTCCTTTGATCAACTATTATAGGTATGGGAGTTACTCTTCTATTATTGGACCTTTGATATCATTTATTGGAGGAGTTACTCATGCACTTCTATTTGTACATCTCTCTTGGTGAACTATTATTCAATGGAAGATTGATTTTTTATTATCTTATTTATGTAATATTTTCATGTATGTTATATCATTTGCTTGTAGATATTATGTTGTGTAATTTCTTGACTCATGCCTATCAAAAACCTATGTATTTTATTGATCTAGAATCCTGACATCCACTCTTATAAAATATACTTATAAAAAAGAGATTAAAAATTCTATGTTTTAGATCCTATTTTGTAGTATAAAATTATTAAGGAAAGAAAAAGGATATTCATAGTCCATAAGATTGAGCAAATGATTTATGGGAAATAATTATGTGCTTAGTATTTGTTTGACACATTTTGAATCACTATTCATGATTCATCATCATGAATAATAAATGTGAATATTATTTATAATGAATCATGGATAGTGATTAAAAATAGATTGATAAAAAATTATGTACATAGTTTTTTTCCAAAAAATCATTTGCTCAAAGAAAAAGGATTTTTAGACAAAGCTGGAATTTAATATGAAAAAAAAGATGTGAGAAAATATTCAATAAATTATCATTCTATAGAATATATGTACTCATTTATACATTGATATCTTCAAATATTATAAATGAAGACATATAAACAAGTTAAATTGTATGATCTTTGATTTTATGATAGTCTATGAGATTGAAATTGAGATTTATTGGAATAAACTATGTGAAGTATTTTAGATCGAGGTATTTGGAATCACCATCTATGATTCATCACCAGGAAAAATATATAGTGATGATTTTTCCTAATGATGAATCATAGATGTTGATTCTAAATACCCTGATCTAACAAAATTTACACAATTTAATCCCATAAATATCATTCTTAAGTTAAATTATATTTTTACTTTGAGTTTGTTTTTAGTATAGATGTTAAAAAAAATGTTTACTTAAATTTTTATAAGTACTAGAAATGAAACTTTTAGATAAGAATAGAAAGTACTTAAACCTATTTTCTGTAATTTTTATATGGATCATTGGCTTCAAAAGAGTTTCTCTAATATTAATGACCTAAATTATTTATTATTTGACTTATCATTAATATTTTAAATCTCATGCGCTTGTTCTTTTTATTTATTTAATTATAGTAATGGTAGTGAATCACCCTCTACCTATTTGAACCCTTACTTATGTATTAACTGGTATTAATTCTTCTAGCTTGTAAAAGTATGGAAGTAGTTTTAAATCCATGTACTTCTCTTCTTCCACCAAAAATTTTATTTTTTGTAAAAAAATTAAAAAAAACCCTATAGATTTATTTTAAAATGATGTATATGTGCTCGATTCAAAAGGTGTAATTTTTTTAATTTTGAATATGTGGTAGTAAATTAAGAGTGCCACTCAAATTAAAACATGGCATTTTTTAATTGAAATATGTAGGTGGAAAATATTTGATTTTTAAATATGCCACATTTGTCTTGAAATGAAAATGTCATATAATATACTACATAAATAATAAATTTTCAAAAATAGTACAACCTACTATTGAGTTTTCCTACATTACTATTATTTTAAATATTTAAAATTTAATAATATTTGTATGTAACATTTTGTGCACTCATATAAAATAAATAAATATGTATTATAGTTCCTTGCAACATGACTTCTAAAAGTTACAACTACTATAATGGTATATTATAGATATTTATATTGAGTGTTAGAATTATAAATATGTATACTATTATTACAAGTTTACATTATTATAATGATTAATATTATAAAGGTATATTCTAAACTTATATATATATATAGAGAGAGAGAGATACATATAATTACTATTATGGGCTTATAATATAATATTGAACTCTAATATTATTTTGAATTAATCAATTTTATTATAATTTTAAAGTAGATGATTGAAAACTAGGCCATGCAATTTTTTTAATTTTCATAATAGTTAATCACATCTTGCCATGTGTCCAAAGTCCATATAATATTTTTAAATTGCAATATGGCCAAAGAGTTGCCAAATAATTAAAAAAAATATATTTTAAGAGTAAACATTCCAAAAACATTTTTATTTTATAAGATTTACTAATATTATTTTAAATAAAATGAAATCTATTATAGTCTTGTCTTACAACAAGATTTATTACTACAATGTGCTTAAAATATATTATTTAAATAAACTCAATGTTGAATATATTATTTACATGAAAAATATTATAATATTTTTATAATTTTTAATTATATTATTTTTGAAATGTTATTAAAATTTATTATATTGTAAGATTTATTATTAATGTAATAATTACATAACCTACATAATAGCCAATTGCATCTTGCCACATGGTAAATTGTCACTTTGAGGGTGTGACCCAATCACATCTCACCATGTGTTCAAACTCTTGATAGATTTATGTTAAAAATTTTATTTCAATGTTTTTAACAATAATCATAATCATAATTTATATTTAATATGAATCCATCCTATAATTACATAACCTACGTAATATCTAATTGCATCATCCCACATAGTAAATTTTCACTTCGAGGATGTGAGATAATTGCATCTCACCATGTGTTTGACCTATTTTTAGACTTACGTTATAATTCCTACACCAATATATGTAAAAAAAATCATAATTATCAATTATATTAAAAATGAATTCATCCTAAGAATTAACTCTTAGAGTGGGTAGTTACCCACTTTAATTTAATGAGAAACTACTACAAAGAGTGACAACCATTACAAGCATGTGAACCATAATTTTTTTACTAAGTTCCTCCATTAAAACTATTTTAACCATTACACACTAACAAAAATCATGTAACTTATCATTTTCTCACTAAGTCCATCTAGAGAAACCTCAATTAGAGTGGGTGGTTGTTCACTACACTATTAAAAGGATAAAATACTAAATCATATTACTAGACTATTATTATTTGAAAATATTTTAACATGTTATGTTCAATAATTTAACCATTACATAGATTATACTAAAAACATTGAGCATGTAAATAATCCTTCTTTCATTAATTTACTCACTCGAAATGAGAAACTACCCATCATATTAATAATCACACTATATTAGCTGAAATGATGTTGAACCATTACATATAAAATAATAATATAATACTCATCCTTTTAGTAATCACACATAAAAATAAGCTAATAGTCATATTTTTTACACTAAGTCCATACTAAGAAAAATTTAAATAAATTTGGTAGCAACCCACTCTAAAATAGAATCATGAAAGGGATATAGTGAAAAACCAATTCTACTCATCATATTTGAATAGTCCCCTCAATTGAAAATTTTGATGAGAAATTTTCCTTTATTCATTGTGAGTAGTGATCAGTTTATGATGGGTCCAAATGCACTAATTCAAGAAAATGGGCTTTTCTCATAACCATTTTGATTCTCAAAAAGATCAAAATCACCATGAAGTAACACCACTAATTGAATTAGTGATGATGAATACTTTGATGTCATTAACATGTGTATAAAGAGTCAATGATAAATTAAATAATTGTATATAAAATTAAAATAATCTATGTTGTTAATTATAACTATTTATCTATTTATAATATCAATCATTGTGATAAAATTAATTTTACTTGGTGATCCATTAAACTAGGAAATTATGATGGTTAATGTTAACGATTTAGTTTTTGATAAATAATGTTATTTTGAGGGATTTGATTCAATGGTCAAAATTATGATTTACCTAAAAGGTCATCAACACATATTAAAAGTTCCCAACATTATTCACATGTTCCCTTGATTGCCAATTTAAATGTGAATGATTAAGCTAGTGATGATGAAGGCTCATATGACTTTAACATGTGCATATATATTGTGTGATAAATTAATACTATTTTAAAGATATAATTAATATATTTAAAATTGAATCATTAGGTGTCAATATTAATAGACATTTGGTCTTATTTCATATTCAATTAAAAGGGTTCATTCATGATTAAACTAGTGATGATTAGATTGAGAATTGTATGTCATTAATAATTATTCATAGAAACTATGCAAGTAATTAATTATATTTAATTGTATATAAAAATTAATTATTCAATCATAGATACTATGAATATATAGTCAATAATTTATTAAATATCTAGTTAACTGTAAAATTTTTCAAGATTTTAATCATTAGTTAACATTTTCCTTTTGGTAGCATCTTATATATGATATATGATTTAATATGGCTAATGTTATTTTGGTTATTGTTAAGTTTAATGGGAGTGACTAAATTTATAATATGATGAATACTTTTTTGTCATTTTGATGTACATATATATTATGTGAGACATTAGTAGGAATAAATTAATATAAAATTAGAATCTATAAGTGTTAATATTGATAGTTATTTAATATGGTTTCATATCTAATACAATTTATGATAATTTGTGACCTAAGTGGTGATGATGAGGAGTATATGTAAATATGAATAAAACATGAAAAATTATGCATTCGACACCCTGAGGTTAGGTCAAGGTAGTTGACGTAATGGATGGGTTATGGATAGGACTATGGGTTAGGCTAGTTGTTAGGTAGAATGAGATTTGAAATGAGTGGCGGTAAGGGGTTATCATGATGGAACCAAAATATATCTTTAACATCATGATTATTTTTGAGATAAATTAATTATGAATAAATAAATCCTCAAGGTCCTTTGGTCTCTAATATTACAAGGAGATGAAGTTCCTAATAGATATTAGGACTAGGGAAATGAGGGTGGGACTGTTGAATGACCCATGGGATGAGATCAACTCTATCAAGTTGGCTATGTGCAATTAATTTAATCCATAAATATGAATGATATATGATGAGGATAGACCTGAGGAGAAGGTAAATGGATAGAGATGAGGATCTAGGCTTGAATCACATTGTATTTTTTACCTTTGTTCTAGGAGAGGACAATGATTAGTAGATCAAGAATTTATTCTTGTTCCTCTAAAGCATTGATAGAGTCAAAAATAAGTTGAGGGGCTGGGTTGGAGTATAAAACCTATATTCTAATATTAGTGTTGATATTAGACTATATATTTATTATGGGACCAGGTGTTCTAACCCTAAATAAAATACCTTGTCTAACAAGACCAAGTGTTTTAGGAAGTGTAATCCAAAGGAGATTAGTCAAGGTGTAAGTATATGGTCGTTTATTGTTAATTGAGTGTTTTAATGGACTTGTTATGTTATTATAAACAATGTTTTCATTAAGAGGATTACATGACTAGGGAGGCCTTGGTAATGTTTATGGCTTGTTTTATTTTAAGGAATGTTTGAATTGAAAATTAAAATTAACTAGCTGAAATTAAATGAATTAAAAGTAAATAATGATAAGCAAACTGAAATTGAATCAAGAAATCACATTTTTGGTCTTTTATATGCGACGTAGATGAAGCTATATGTGTATTTCTTTAAGTTTTTATGACTAAAGTATGAGTATACCTATGTATAAGATAAAACACCTATCAATATGCAAATGCTTCAATAAGAGGTTTATATTCTAAAAAACAAAATACTATTAAGCTCTTAACACTTATTTTACTCATATGTAAGCAAAAACAAACTTTTAATATTTCAAGATTGGATGCACACTAGCTATGATCAATGTTTTTTATTATATAAAATGATTGTCTAAATTATAATTTTCTATTATTTTGGGCTAAAAAATGTTTATAGTTTGTTCAAAATAAGAGAAATCAGAATTGAAACAAGAAATTTTATCTACTTAGGTTGATTTAGGATTTTATATTTGCTAGTTTTTGTTTGTTTTGAAACTAAAAATTGGTTATTGCAATGTTTAAAGTTACGTGTATTCTATTCTAATATTCACCTATAGATTTGATGTAATATTTATGTAATATGAATGGATCTAATGAATACAAATAAATAAAGAGGCTAACTACATTTTTTTGGTTATAAATATCATTAAAGTAAATGATTATTTTCCTATTAAATTTTAATTTTTATAGAATATAATTCTAATCTACCACAAGTATAATTTAAATAAACAAAATTAATTCAACCAAAACAAGGTAGATATCACTTGAAAGAATGTAGTATGTGTTTTTATTATCCTTAGTATGATAGTTATTTTATCCAATCATATATTTTAGTAAATATTTAAAAATTAATATGAAAAAATGGTTATCAAAATAAGGGGAAGAAGGAGAGAGACACAGTCCCAAATAAAGAGCAATTGATCTATGTCTAGTTGAGTGCATTATTTGAAAAGACCAATTTGAAGAATCAATAACACTTCTTTTTTGAAATGATGTATTCAATCAAAAAAATAATAGAGGAAGAGTTTAAAAATAGTGGTAGTAGTCTATGGCTATGAAAATATTCAAAACTCCATTCTCTAATGCAATTTTTGGGATAAAAAATTAAGCAAAAATTGGATTACTTGTAAAAGAGCAATGAAGGTCACATGAAGTAATTTAATTGAGTTGAAATAGAAATAGAACTTAGGATGGACTCAAAATGATATAAAATATAAGAGGGAGTGATTTGGGTAAGATTGGAGGTTAAATTAAGTCATAAAAACAAAAAATTCCAAAGCAACATGTAAAAACGTGTAAAATAATGAATCTCAAAGCTATATTTGGAGGATGTGGAGAAGGTAATAGAAATACCCTCTTTTAAACGGAGAGGTTATGAAACCACTAGACCCCATAATATAACCACAACTTTGAGTTACACATTCCCCTATTTTAAAATAAAACCACCCTGTTAAGATAGAGCCATTATGGTAGTTATGAAAAGTAGGTGGTGGTTCTATCATGCATGGAAGGTTTTCAAAAACTATGTTGTCAAAGGCTATAGGGACCAGACAAAAGAGGCTGATGGGGGATACAAATAGTAATAATAATAAAATAAGGTGAAGTGGCTAGAGAAGACCTTTATCTAAGAATTCATTAGGAGATCATTACATTATCATCAGACATCATATTGAACATATCACTTTGTGTGATTGTTAAGTGCATACATATTTCCCCCTCAAGAAGATGCCTTGAAATGAATTGAAAAGAGTGTTCTCCTAAGTAATGGCATGTATAAGAGAAATAGGAAGTTATAAATACTTACCTAACTTACATAAGCACTGCAACAAAGCCGACTGAGACTATGTGCAACTTGTAGACAAAAGGAGATCAAGTGAAACATAAAATAAAAGTGGAGACTATGATATTTAATCAAAACATAGATGATAATACATATTTTATGTCTGAGAAAGGTCATACTACCTAAACATTCCTCTCAAGGGACCAAATCTATTGTTAAAATCATAGTGTACCTATAAAACTATAAAACATGCTACAAAAGATAGGGATGATGTTAAAAATGTTAGTTTTGAAATGTGAATCATAAAATACAACAAAAATAAGGCTTATACACATGAAAATAAGAGTTAAGAAAGAAATTATAATAAAATTAGAAAGTTTTCATGGGAGAGAAGGCTTTGAATCTCAATAACATCCCTTTCAGAATTGAAAATATGTGGATAACCCACCTAGACTTATTTAACTCTATTAAAAAATGGTAGAATGAACCCATTTAGGATCTAACATGTACATTCTCATAATAAAACTCAATAATATTAAAAATAAACTAAAAATCTAGAACAAAGAAGTTTTTGGAAAAATCTTCCTCCAAAAGATAAACATTGAAGATGAATTAATCAAGATTAAGGAGGAAATCAATCTCTTAGGCTCTAGTATTACCCTCCACAAAAAAGGAAAATGATTTGTTAAGTTGATACCACACATTGGAAGCCAAAGATAAGGTCTTCGAGCACTAGAAATAAATGAAAATCTATCTCAAGGAAGGTGATCAGAACACAAAGTTTTTCCATCAGGATACTTCTATAAATTACAATATAATCATAATTTTGGAAGTGAAAGGAGAAGATGGGGTGATATACAAAGTGGAAAAGGAGATGGAAATGAAAATTATTAATTTTTTTTAGGAATATCCTTTCCTCCTCCTCCCATAGAATGAGGAAGTGGAATCCCAAATCCTAAACCTCCTTACATGGGTTATTTCCCAAGATGGTAATGTCAGAATCCTTTCTCCTCCTTTGGAGGACATTAGAACTATCATATTTGATATGAACGGGTAAAAATCCCATGGGCCAAATGGATTCCCTCCCCTTTTCTTCCAATAATACTAGGACATAATCTAGAATAAATTTTTCTATACAGTCACTAATTTATTTAAATTAAGCATTATTCTCCAAGAATTCAATAATACCTTTCTTGTGTTGATCCCAAAGAAAATGGGCCATAATCAATTGAGGGACTTATTGGCCAAAATTGGCCTACATACAAAAATTTTATGTAGATGGACTATGACATTATTGAAAACCATTAATTGACCTTTTTAATTGTATATTAAATTTTTACACCTTCAATAATCAAAATTTTCAAGCAAAAGTGGAGAGGTTCAAGTTTGTAAGTTTTAGGGTTTTAAGCTCTAAGTGTCAAATCATCTTGTGTAGTGCTTTTTGGGAACAATTTCGTATGACTAAATCATGCCCATTTATCTCCAAAAATTGTATGAGAGTATCCAAATGTAAGGATAATATAATGGTTAAAGTGGTTTCAAAAAATATTTATTCATTTGGAATATACATAACCATGAAAACTGCCTAGAACGTAGATTTTTGTGTGTTTCCAGGTGCCAAATCTACCAAGTAAGCATTTTTCAAACACCATTGTGTAGGTCTAGATTAGGTGCAATTGAATTTAAATTCAATATGGTAGTATACAATTGTAGGGATATTATGTAGGTAAAATTTTCATATAAAATTCACTCCCATGTGAAAATTCCATAACTATGAAAATTGGCTTCTGAGTTGATTTTATACTTAGCCAATTTTTTGAGTTTTAGTTGTTAAATTTGCCTGATGAGCACTTTTGATTCCTATTTGTGTAGGGGTAAATGAAGTATAAATTACATGAAAATTTTCATGATTGTACCTTGATGTCATGATAATGTAACTCACTTAGTTTCTTAGTTGTGCGAATCTCCAATGAAAAGTTATAATTGTGCAAAGTAGCCCTTCTAAGAAGATTTATTACTTCACCAACTTTTTCCAAAAAACACATAGAGGGCAAGTCATAGAATTTATTTCAATCATTTAAAAAAACAAAAAAAAATACCCTTCTGAGTTTATTTTCAATATATTTCCATTGATATAAGATATGATGGTTTTTTCTCATATCTTATGCTATGAATTTCCATTTTTCCATGTTTTAAAGGTGTTGATGTGACTGTGCTACCATGTGTTGGTTTTCTAACCATATCTTTTGATCTGTGGATCCATTTTCAATGCCACTCATTATGTTGGAAATATTAATTCACCCAATTTATAATTACATTTATTTAAAATTGGAGAAGTGTAACAATAAATTGGTTAATATTGTAGCTGGAGCAGTGTATTTATTTGACAACTCTATGAACTTTAATGTAAAGATGGGTACTAACACCAGGCATAATTTTAAAGAATGCAGAGCATGGAAATTTATTCACTTCCCAAAAAATATCTTTTATACTCCCCAAATCATTATTTAATATTTTAATTACCCCAATAGTGGGTGAGATGGAGTAATGATTGCGAGCTCTCTAATTGCCTATATAAGCAGGCATATTTGCCATTATAAAGGGATGACTTTTTTAGCACAAAAATGCTACAAAAATATACCCTCCAAGAGCACCTCTATTTGTTTAACATTTAATTTTAATGAAAATTGAGTTCACCTCCCTTAATTCTTCTTGTATTTTGTGTTATTTGTGTTTGTTGATCTCTGTCTATGGGTAATGTTTGCCCCTCTCATTGTTGTCCATTCCCAACACCTATATGTAGAACTTAGAACTAACTTAAATTTCATATTATATGGACACTTAGGTCTATATAGGAATTTTTTGTGGATAAATTTCATCACTCTTAATGTTGTGTTGTGTTATCATGCCTCCATATGAAATACTTATACATTTAGAGTATCCTTGGTGGAGTCTATACAATATTGTCTCATTCTCATAAATATGTAGTGTGTTTATTAAGGTATTAGGATAACTCAATATATTCTTGGTGCATCACCCTTTATTTATTTTATCACATTATTACCTTTTCCCTCCCTTTTCCTTCAAAATATTAGGTTTATATTAGTGGTAGATTTACCTTTATGCTCTTTAGGTCTATCTGATAGTCTTAAATTGATGCACCTAGAATAGAATGAATCTAACCTACTCTAGAGGTTCATACTAACGAGTGAAAGTTTCCCACAACATTTTGGATGTTCCCATTCACTCATTGAACCAATTCTTTCAATTTAGTGGGTGCACTGTTCAAGTGACAATAGGACTTCAGACCAATAAACCTTTGCACCACCTTGTATAAGATTTGGACCAAGGCTCTAACTATAAAAATTTAGTAGCTTATGGATAAATTTAATATAAAATAATGAGTCTTTATTTTTGGAAGATAAATCAATGATGACATAATCATCATTTATGAGACTATCCACTTAGTCTCTAATTATTCTAGGCTAGGAGTGTTCTTAAAGCTTGACATGAACAAAGCATATAACAAGGTGTCATGGAGTTTCATTGGGAAAGTTTTGGGTAAATTAGGCATCAATTTATGGATCATAAGTCTTATATCTTCTTGAATTACATCCTCCATATACTTATTTATCATTAACGGAGTCCCAAAAGGCTTATTTTTTGTCAGAAGAGGCATTTGATAAGGATATCCTTTGTCTCCATATCTATTCATAATCATGCTTGAAACTCTAAGAAAAATCATAGAACAAGATAGATCTAAGGGAATCATAAATGGAATAAGGGTCTCCCCTAACACCATTATGATCACTTACCAACAATTTTCTAACCACACTCTAATGATGGGTGAAGGCTCAGTGGTTGAATCAAAATGTTTCAAGAGAATCCTAAAGAGCTATGAGGATGTCTCTAGCTAGTGTGTTAATTTCCAAAAAATATCCCTCTTTTTTATCAACAATTTAGATTATCTAAAAAATACAATTTAAAAAAACCTAAGCTGTGTAGTTAAAAACCTACCTTCAATCTATTTAGCCATCACCTTATTTACTATAAATATGAAACTTGAGTATTATAACCCTCTGATCGATCAACTATATAATATAATAACTATATGGAAAGGAAAAATTTTATCCCAAGTAGGTAAACCCCATCTCCTAAAAAGTTTTCTTTAGATCATCTTGGTGTACTCAATCTCTATATTTACTATTCTTAGGAAGGTAGCCAATCAGCTCAAATAAATCCAAATAAGATTCATGTGGATGGGAGCCAAAGATAAGTTTAATTTTCCTCTTGTATCTTCATAAAAGGTATGAATTTACAAAGGTAAAGGAGGCCTTGGTCTAAGAATTATAAATCATAAGAACAAAGCCCTTTTGTAAAAACAAGGGTGGAAGGTTCTAAAAGAAGATAACTAATATACCCGGATTCAAGGGAAGGAACTATCCTATTAATAGAATAGGGTTCTATTAGTGTATCTACCTTTTGGAAGGCTATAATCAATAACAAATATGTCTTGAAGAAAGGTATTAAGTGGAACATGGGCAGAGGAGACCAAGTAAATTTTTTGTATGATCCTTGGTTACACCATCTACCCATTATTTCCTCCTCTCCATAGAATACCACTAGTAGTCATTTTGAATCACTATTAGTGTCTAAAGTTAATAATTATTGGGTGGAGGAGAATGGATAAAAAAAATGGAAACTTCTTAATAAGGAAGGGATCAACCAAGATGAGTCTTAGTTTCTCCTAACCCTTAACCCTTAATCACTTCCAAAAATAATACACACTTGTTTGGATGAAATAAATAAGAAGATATTTATCAATCAAATTAGGTTATCTATCCATCTTAGATTTTGAAGATCTCAATTAATATTGTTAGAGCTTATGGATTAAGAACCTCACCCCCAAGGTCAACATTTTTTCTAGATAACTATCTAGAACAAAATCCTTACCATGAATAACATTTATATAAGGGGACTTCATATCACAAATAGGTGTTTCTTATATAAAATGGAGGATAAATTATTTTCTCATTTATTCCTCTTTTGCTCTTTTGCCTCTATCGTTATGAGTTTTTTCTTATTGAAGTTTAACTTCTCTTAGACCAACCCTTGCTCTATCCATGACAATATCATTCAATGAAAAACTCCTTGGGATTTACCCTCTCTTTTTTATTTTCCATATCCTTACCCCATATTTTCTAAGGCATTTGAAAATGCATAAATTCATGCTTTTTGACAACAAATCCCCTTATCCCTCCTCCAATACCCCTAAAATTCTATCAACCATCAAGGATATTTAACTTAAATTTGCTTCCAACTTCAAGGACCCCTTCCCCCACCACCTTTTATTTATTATTACCATGAGGGACCTCCCTTTCCCATCTCAACCCCAAAAGTAGAAGGTGGACACATCTCTAATCAAATGGATTTGCCTCCCCCTTGGCTTAGGTTTAATTTTAATGGTGCAACCAAAGGTAACCTAGGGTCATCTAGGGAAGGGGTAGTTATTAGGGATTCCAATGGGAACTTATTTTCAACCTATGTTGTCCCCTTAGGTGTTTAAACCAACCATGTGTCTGAATCTTCAAAAAAATTCTAGGGAATAGACTTAGCAGTTAAATTGGGCTTAAAATAACTATATATTTAAGGATACATCTATAAGGACATGTAATATGTTAAAATTCTCATAGTCAAAGTTAAAAATTACACCATATCCCATTTCTATAGATAAGGTAATACAGGTGAAATCATATGTCAAATATAGGGGTATGATGTAAGGTGTTCAAACATTAGATAAACATGGTTGATATATTTTTTGAGACCTCATTATTAATTCAAAAATATAATCCCTTTCCCACATGTAGGATGATGCATCATCTCTCCTCATGACCAATCATATGATGATCAGATCCTAAAGTATGATACATATTAATCAACACCAAATTATTATCCATGCCATTTCATTTAATAAATACCCAAAATTTTACAAAAGGAGCACCCATACCAAGATTAAAATGGTAATTTAATTCATAACTCAAAAATTTTCATTCAAAGATAATATGGGAGGTGAGCAAGATGGGATAGAACAAATTTCCTTTATAGAGTCAAAGGAGGACCCAAATGTCTAGAGGAAGCTAGTTAAAGGAGTACTTTTCAACTTCGTGGTAAGAATTATCAAACATTACTTGTCCATTCCAATTATTTTTCTAATAGTAAGGAAAATTATCTGGTAAGGATGAGAGGGTTGAGCATTATGATCATGAAGGAGATTATCGATGAAGTAACTAACATCAGTTGGGATGGAGTTAAAGCTTATAATGACAAAAAGAGTAATGAAAAGGTAATGAGAATTTTATTTAAATCTGATATACCAATCATCTCATATAAAAAAATGATTCCCTAGAGTTGAAACACCTAGGAAATTACTTGAGGTTTTCCTTTAAATCATGAAGTACACCCCTTAAGGGAAAAAACACTATCTTATTCTCACACCATTTTCTACTAAAGAACTATTTTAAGGATCATAAGATTAGTCTCCCCTATTTTATATTAAAGTCTCTCAAATATTATGTTATTTCCTTCAAGGTCAATCCCTTAAACCCCATTCACTAGGGGATTGTCCTTTTTATCATCCATAGAGTTGAACCACTGTGAGGAAAATATGTTAATGAATTGATTGATATCCATAGTAGGGGGAGGACTCAAGAGAAGATATTGAGGAGATTTAGGAAGTTGAGGTTAAAAATTATTCCTTATATTTAGGGGAGAAGGATAATTTTAGTAAAATCCCTATGGAGAAAAGTTCAAAAAATAACTTCAAAGAGGTGAAGGCCAAGTATAAAATTCATCCTACCACCCATTTGAGTAACAAACAAATCAACATAGAAAGGATTATGGATGAAATATAGACTAAGGTGTCCATAAAACACTTGATTTACACAAATTTGGTGGAGGAAATTAACAACTTGAAAGAGATGGTTTATTTAGAGGAGGTTAGAACTGAGATTGGTAGAGGATTAGTGGTAGAGGATGAATAATATGGGGAGATTGGTATCACTCCCCCCAACATGAATAAGAAAATAGATCAAGGAGAATAAAATAGAGATAAATAATATATCATTATATAATGGGGTGGAGTGTATACCACTCTATAAAAGAAAGAGTTTGATTGTAAAACCTACCATGGCTTGAGTAAACAGACTAGAGGCAAAGACAAATGAAAAACTAAAAATAAAGAAGCAATAAAATGGTTGTATACTCTAACTCTAAGGATTATAAATAGTTGTTTCATCATTTCCCCTCTAAGTTTGTTTTTATTTATTTTCTGTATGGTTTTTGGCTAACTTTTGGTTGGTGATTACATTATGTTCATGGCCTGCATTTTTATAGTCCTATGTTTTTCCCTCTTGTTTTAAGTTTAATATCTTTCAATGGTTATTGTAAGGGCATGGGAACCTCTTCCCAATTTTTAACCATATCTAATAAAAAAAACTAACTAGGGGTTAAATATATTCAAAAACTTTCTAAAAACATATTCATTTCTTCCAATTGGCTTAAGATATTTGTAAGATCTAGGTTACCTATAGTATATTTGGGAAATTGAGAAGTCAATAGATAGATCACAAGATGAGGATATAAAATCTACTATCTAGAGGTGAAGGTGGGTAGGGATAGGTAGGTTTTCATGATTTTATTTAATTTTGCATAATTTTAAAATTATGTCTAAAACTTACTAAAAATCCCATGAAAATAAAAAAATGGCATAGGCATGCTTATGAAGGTGGAGGGTAGACTATGGATTTGTAATAGTTTTTGTGGTTTATGTGTGCTTTTAGGTGTTTTGAGAGGGTTATATGGGAATGTATATGGTAATATAACCATTGCATCAAGTGTAGAATTTTGGATATTCATAAATCAAAAGATATGTAACTACCATGGTGAAACTATAACCACTATTGTCTATAGAGTGAGAAGTTACAAAACTACCTCCAAACATCAATTATGTAATCACATTCAAGGAACTTCTTGTTAATTTGAAGATAATTTATGAATAACATCATAGAGAAATGAAAATATTACAACACCATAAGGGACTTTAGAAACACAAAGGTCCCAAAGATTAATTGAAAAAAAAATTCTTCCTGTAGCTAAGCATTGTATATTTTGAAAATGGAATATTATTTTTGTAAAGGCATGTGAAACTTGTAAAGCACATTGCCTATAGATTAGTCCATTAGGTAAAGTTTAGTGTATTCTATAACATTTGAAGAAAGGACAATTGTCCTAATACTATTACTTTTTTAATTGTATATGATTGATCGACATAATTCCTTACATTTTATTAAATGAATATTGTTAATTGTAAAAGGGGAGAGATTTTTTGGAGCTAAAACCTATTTGTAACTTTTGAGCAAATTAATATAAGCAAGGCATTTTGTAAAGTTTGTCTATATTTGCTTTTGTGAATTGTTATCATGGTTCTTGTGAATTATAGATGTGAATATTTAAATTTAGATTTGAAAATTTTGGATAATTTTGGATTAGTTGAAAGTTCTTAGGTTTAATTCACTTTCTTTGCTCTTCTTACATCTGGGCTAATTCCATTTTCTTAAAGGGGTAAAATTCTTAAAGTAAATCTTGTTCTTATTTGCATATTTTTATACTTTCCTTAGATGTATACCTAATGTGTGATAGGATTTGATCTTATGATACTTCATATTTCACATTGATATAATGCAAATTTATATGAAATTGGAACTTTGTCATAATGTTTGAAGCAAACAGCAACAACACTTCTCTTTTTTGCTCTACCCTTCCTTTTTGCTCCTTTTTTATCAATTCACATTAGATTAGTTTCATTGTGAATATTCATATTAATTTATATTTAGACCCAATTTTAAGCATAATTAACTTTAAATATCATAGATAATCCTCAAAATAAAAAATTAACTATAGGCCATGGTGGCTCCCAACCACCAATTAATACAAATTTATGAAATAGTTCACTTTTTCTACCTCTATTCCACCAAGGATAGAATGATTATCACAACATGCAAGTAATTAAATGGATTATTTTAATCTATAAATGAGAAGTGTTTCTTAAACACTATATGTTGTCTTAGTGGTACACATTCAGACATCAACAAAACCCTACTCATACCACATAGAATAGAAATATGTTTATTAATTGTTATTTGTTTAATATTACTTGCAACATGCATTTAATTATTAATATATTTTATGAATTTGGATATGTTTTATTATCATGTTTGCATATTGATTTAACCCTTTTATTGTTTTTCATTGATGAGTTTGTATGATGGCTAATATTCTTGTATGTTTATTTTAATCCATTATCTATGATTGTGTACCATATGGGTCAAATGAGCATGGAATATGTTTGTTAAAGTAAATTAAAATGTTTTTCTTAGTTTATTTCATATATTAATATTTTCCATAACTTGTGCTCTAAAGTCCTTGAATGATCTTGACGTGATGCAAAGTCTAATTATGTTGTTTTGACAATGTTTGTAATTATTTATGGTAATATCTATTTCAAACATTACTATAGCATTATATGTAGGGTAATTAAGGTATTATCTATAAATAAAATTTCTTTAAAAAAGGGTTTTTGGAGTGACCTTAGGACATGGTTAAATAAGATAAAGTCATTGTAAAAAAAAGGGACTTGAATTGTATTATTGATAGATTCTTAACCTTAGGCCATATTAAAGTTAGTGAAGGTTTTCCAATATAAATGAATTGTATTTGTTTGGTTGAGGCATAATGTATGTTGCATGGTAAAAATTAGATTTTTAACCTTTTTATTAAGGCATAATTTTCATGTAAAGTCAATATAATTTTCAACCATATCATTTTGAATGGTAATAATTGACATTTCTTATGTTGATGAATATCATCGGTTTTATAATTTTTAAATTATTACTAAACTTGGAATATTAAAGAATATAAGGTTATGAAACATTGACTTAGTATAATCTTCGAGTCATTATATGAATATTTAAAGACTATTTTGGTTGCATGGTTTTGTGATGATGAGGTTTTCAACTAGTTAACTGATTGTTGAGGAATTGGAAGAGATGACTATGCCAAAAAATTTGCATGCATGTTGGAAATTTTTAGAGATAAATGGGAGTTGTGCATTATAGAGGTAGGTAAATTGAAAATAGAATGAGAAATGAGAGAATGAGATGATGATAAATTTAGGCATGGAAGAATTTTGGGCTTTGTTTACCAATAAATTGAGGTAGGGTCTATTTTTAAATTATTTTTAGTTTCTCTGATGGAATCATTTTGTGAATGTCATGTTGATGTCATTGGTTAAACTTTTTTTATGTTTTTGGAGGTTTTGAGTTGGTTTTAAAAATGATATTTATATAAATAAAGGGTTTTATGTGTTCAAATCTATGGATGGGTATGACCCATATAGAGGGATGATCACATAATAAACCCCCTCCATTATTTTTAGTTGTGTTTAATTTCTAAATATGGTAAAGATGGTGAAGAGAAAACTTAAAATAATAACTAGGATTTTTAGGAGTTCTAGGGTTTTTACATGTGATAAATTTCCATATTTAGAAAAAAAAATTAAGGTTTTCTACCCTATAGTTATTTCATTTCATTTTTAAAATAACCCCAAATTTTTTAAATGAATGTCTATCAATTTTAAAATCACTATTATAATGGTCTTGGATCGAACCCTTGAACAGGGTTGTCCTTACCATACTATGCATTAAAAGGAAAACTTTTGGTTATTTTTTCTATGTTGTATGCATTTTTGTAATATAAAATTAAGTCCTAAGTTTTTAAAGATAATAAATTTTGGAGAACAAGGTCATTTGTAAATGACCCTAGGGATGGGATTGACCCATCCATAGGGTCGAGTACGAATGGATTCCCCAAGCTCTATTGCCTCTTTGATTAATAGTTGAGAAAATGGGTAGTTGTGTATATAAATTTAAAGGCATTTTTATTCGTTGATTGATCTAATATTTAGATATTAAATAAGGATTATTATTTTAATTAATTCATATAAGTATATGAATAGGGTTTATGAGTTATAATTATTTTGGAATGACTTGACTGGTTAATATTAAACAAGGGTTTTGGTTTTAGTTTATTTTGAAAAAAGTGATTTGGATATCATGTTAAGATTTTAAAATATATGTTGTTTCATTTTATGATTATTTGGAGGAGTAGAATGGGATCTATTTTTTACTATTCTTCATTACTTAGACTTTGGACTCTAGACTATATATATATGGGGAGAAACCTAAATAAAAGTTTTAACTGAAGATTTAGTTAAATAGTTTGAATATATAATAGAAAGGGTTTTATGAAGGAGTTTTGTTGATTTTATTAATTTTGAATGAGTTGAATATGGAATGTTTTAGATAGCTATAGGACCAACTATTTATAGTCTAGCTTGTAGCTATTAGGAAAATCATGGTTATATGGAAATTGTATTTGTGTTATGAAATATTATCAAACTAGTTATTTTTATACATTATAGCTTGAATAAAAATATTAAAATAATAATGTCTACAAACACACACAGACACTCATATGTGTTTGTGTGTGTGTGTGTGTGTGTCTATATATATATATATATATATATATATGTATGTATGTATGTATGTATGTATGTATGTATGTATGTATGTATGTATGTATGGAAATTGTATTTGTGTTATGAAATATTATCAAACCAGTTATTTTTATACATTATAGATTGAATAAAAATATTAAAATAATAATGTCTACAAACACACACACACACTCATATGTGTTTGTGTGTGTGTGTGTGTGTCTATATATATATATATATATATATATATAGACACACACACACACACACACACACACACACACACACACACACACACACACACACACACACACACACACACATACATATATAATCTATGTATGTATGTATGTATGTATTTGTGTGTGTGTGTGTGTGTGTGTGTGTGTGTGTGTGTATAGATACATTACTATGTAGTTGATACTTATATATAAATAAGGTGGTTGATCATTGTCAAATGCATTATCTAGTTTCATATATATATAAATGTATGTATGTAGTAGAATCTTGTTTGAGATTTGAGTGGATTTTCTTTACCAAATGATTTATATGGAATGATGTGTGAATTATTGGGTGTTATATTGTTCTTGTTTGGAATTAAAAAATAAAAATTATTACTTTTAAATTAAACTTAAATCTTAGTTGGAATCAAACATTGTTTAACTTATTGATAAGTATTAGGTGGTTAATTATTAGTGATTATGTTGGAATTTTACAAAAGAATTTATGAGGATTGAAATAACTATCATGGAGACAAGGGTTTTTATATGTTTGAGGCTGGTAGTTAAATGAAATCTTAACCTATATGTAAAATGATTTTTAAGTAAATGATCATTAAATTTTTATTATGGCTTAAATATTACTATTGTTGTTTATGATTTAAATGGAATCAATTGTTTGATTTAAGAGGGTTAATTAAATATATAATAGTTGACTATAGTATTTAGATTTTCATAATGAATTATCAGAAACATTATGATGTCATTGTATTCATACATGATCTAACATTCATTATGTAGTATTTATTTTTTTGAAATCTATGAATTTTAGCATTATTATGTTTATCTGGTATTATTAACATTAAATATGTATGTGTAATAGAATTCACATACTTAATGTCATTAATATGTAGATTGGAGTTACACAAATGAGTTGTGTGTGAATTTGACTAATCTTGAGATCTACAAAACTATATTAAAACATTGACCAAATAAATGATTATGTTTTAAACATTATCATTTCACTTGTTTGATTTAGTTTACATGTATTTCATAATATCATGTTAGAACATATTTTTTTATGATATGTTGCATGTGATATTTATCTTACAACACATGAGTTTTTTATTAAATTTCTCAATTTCCACACTATCACTATCTACCCATCCATCAAGGGAGGGCCATTCCCTTGTTGAGATATTATGTAGGGGATCAATGGTCTACAGTTAGTGGGAAAAGCAATTGGATGATATGCTCCCTCCCCTTCTAGTAGGTAATTAATAAAGGATTTACTCAAGATTATTTTTGGGTAGTAATGATTTATTATGGCTCATATGTTTTGTGGAACATTATATAATTGTAATATGTTATATAGATATGTATTATTATATAATTGTATTATTTTATGTAAATTGTAAATAGCAATAATAGGATGTAATATATCTATAATTATTTTATTATTTAATCAATAATGGCTATATTACTATCATATATTTTTATTATGCATTATATTTTTGAAATTATGAGAGCAAATCAACACATGTTGTATTGATCACTAGCTAAATGAATAAAAACTTAACCTTGTATTTAATAGCTTAATTTATGTCATTTGATGAATTTAGTTAGGGATCATTAATGCTAAGTTAATTTTGAATTTGAGTTAAAAAAAATCACCGAACTCTAGTTAACCCTAATGGGTTGTTACATTGTGGTATCAAAGCTGAGGATCAAACTCTTCGACTTAATCAGTCCAATAACATATTCTTATCTTATTTGTTCATAAAGAAGAATATCATGTTATAGGCCAGCTAGTGAGGGTACATTAAATCCTAATAATTATAATCCTCTAGTTTCGCTAAATTAGTTTTTCATTGAATAAGCTATAAAACTTGATCATATTCTCATATCCATGAATGAGACTAGGGATTGTATAGATGCTCTTGAATAGGAATTTCATGGCCATGTTGAGGAGAATATTCAAAATGAACCTAAAGAACACCCTTATGTGTAAGAGGTTTCTAAAGAAACTAGGTAAGGGGAGGTACATCGAGATATGAGAGCATGTGTTCATGTTGAGCTTACATGAGACATGAAGAAGGTAAATCCACCCAAGTTTTATGGAACCATTTTTGGAGATGGATTTCAGGTATGATTAACTAGAATGGAAAAGTATTTTGAGTGTCAAAATTACTCTAAGGTTACAAAATTAGTTTGGTAATCTTAATAATTGGTAGGTGAAGCATCTAAATATTGGGTAAACAAGAGAAAAGGGTGTTAAACATTTATTATAAAAATAAATGAGATGGAGGAATCAAAGCAACTTCTATCCAAGATTATCCTTTTCTCTAGTATTTTTGAGATGTTTTTCTTGAAGAATTTTTACCACTAAGAGATAATTTTATTTCTTAATTAGCTATCATCATAGGCTCAAACCAAAATCTACATCCCCCAATTGAATGATAAAAAATGATTTAGTGGAGCTGAAGGATCAAATTCAATAGTTGTTATCTAAAGGGTTAGTTCGACCAAGTGTGTCACCATGTGTGCACTAGTTGTGTTTTTTAAGAAGGATGGAACCCTTCACCCATGTATTTAATACATGATTTTGAATAAGGAAATAATAAAAAATAGGTATCCTTTACCTCACATTGATTATGTTTTTGATGAAATGCATCAAGCATCATTTTTATTGTAGATTGATCTTTGAGCAAGATATTACCAATTAAGGATTCGTGAGGAATACATTCCAAATATAGCATTTATAACTTGATATGGGCATTATGAGTTCATGGCGATTATTTTTGGGCTAATGAATGTGATAGAAACATTTATTAATCTCATGAATAATGTGCTTAGGGATTGTCTGCATCATTTTATGTTAGTATTTATAGATGATATCCTCATCTATTCTCAATTTGAGGAGGAACATATAGAGTTTTTTAAGTTAGTTATTAAATGGTTAAGGAAGTATAAATTTTTTGGAAAGTTATCTATGTGTGATTTATTTCAAAAAAATGTACAATACCTAGTGCACATTATATCTGAAAAAGGAATATCTATGGATCTTTCAAAGATTAAAGCCATGACATAATGGATAACACATAAAAAATTTCATGAAGATAGGAGTTTTATGGTTTTGGTGAGATATTATAGTAAATTATTTACAAACTTTTATAAGATAGAAAACCTCATTACCTCTCTTAAGTGAAAAAATTAGAAGTTTATGTGGTCACTAAAGTGTAAGGAAGATTTTTAGGAGATGAAAAGAAGACTCACCTTGGCACAAATGTTAGTTCTCGATCCAAATAGCCAATTCATGGTAATAATCAATTGTTACAGAGATGGTCTTGGAAGATTTCTCATGCAAGAGGGTTTTATCATGGATTATGAGTCTAGAAAGTTAAAACATTATTAGGTAAATTATGCCTCACATGATCTAGAGTTGGCTATAATTGTTTATGCCTTGCAAGTTTAGAGGCATTATATTTTGAGAAAACCATTTGAGCTCAAGAATGATAACTTGAGACTCAAGTATATATTCACCCAACATGACCTATATGTACATCAGAGGTGAAGGTTAGAGTTATTATCAAATTATGATTTTTATATTAACTACATTAAAGGAAAGTAAAATAGGGTTGTGAATGCCCTTATTCGTCAAAGGTATATAACATAGTTGGATACTATCAGGAGTAACTTTCATAATCAAGTGGTTAAATTCTCTCTAGGAGATGAATTTTACAAAAAGGTAAAGTTAGCATTGGCTTAAAATGCTTAGTATCTTAAGTATGAGGGATTCAAATTCAAATATGATTATTTATTGAGGTAAAAACATGGATTTATGTACTAGATGAGGATAATTTGAGGAGTGTAGTACTCAAGTAACTACACAATACTCCTTATTTAGGACACACATGTGTGACTAAGATCTTATTAGAGCTAAGGCCATTACATTTTTCAAAAGGAATTAAGAAAGATGCAACTATTTTTTTATCATAATGTTTATAATGTTAGCGAGTTAAGGATAAGAATGTGAATCCTATTGAGTTATTATACCCACATATTTTACTATAATGGAAGTGGTAAGTCATTAGTGTGGACTTTATCCAAGGTTTTTTGATGTCCTAGAATAGACATGACATGATTTTTATGGTTGTTGATAAACTCATTAAGGTAGCTCACTTCATTCTTGGTAACATTTCAGATGATGTAGTTATGCTTGCAAATAGATTCGTGAAAGATGTGTATAGGTTATATATGTTTCAAAAAAATATTATTTTAAATAGAGACCCAAAATTTTCTTATATATTTTAGTTGAATCTCAACTCAACTTTGGGTACTCAATTGAAATTTAGTACAATGTACCATCTAAAAATAGATGGATAAAAAGAGGGGGTGAATCAGGTGTTAGAAGATATTCTAAGGATGCACTACATGGATCAACAATATAAATGGGAAAAAAATATTACATTGGTTGAGATTTCCTATAATAAATCATACCAATTAGTGCTAAAAATAGATCTATTTGAGGCATTATATGGAAGAAGGTGTAGAACACCAATCAACTGGGATAGGTTAAAGGTCAAGGTAGTCTTTGGTCAAGATATGATTCTTAAAATGGAAGAGTAGGTTAAGTTAATAAGTCAAATGTTGTTTAAATCTAATGATAGGCAAAATAGCTATGATGATCTGAAAAAAAAAAACACAGTTTTCAATCAGAGACAAAGTGGTTTTGTGGGTTAAACCTTAAAAAAATTTGATCAAATTTGGAAAATCATACAAATTATCTCCTAGTTATGTGGGACCTTTTGAGATGTTAGAATTTGTCAATATTGTGGCATATAGACTTACTTTTCCACTAGATTTAGCACTCATTAATAATGTTTTCCATGTGTCTTATCTTAAAATTTATGATGCTAATCCTTGTCATGTGTTTAATTAGAATGCTTTACATGTTCTGGATCCTAGGGTGGTCATAGTAGAACCAATTAGAATAGTTGACACTAATAAACTTAGTTTATGTAATAGAGAAGTGTCATAGTTCAATGTCCAATGAGACCAATATTCTAAAGATAGTGCTAATTGAGAAGATTATGAAGAGTTTCATAATCTATTTCCTCATTTGTTTCCTTAGCAATTTGTTAGATATTATGTTTATTTTTTTCTAAACACTCTTTTATTTTAAATTTTTTGTTGAAATAAGAGTCAACAAGATGATGACCAACTTTAGGGTGGGAGGATGTTACATTCTAATTTTCATCTACACTTATTATTATTGATTAGGTGGTTAGTGATGGGTTTACTTGATGTGTTAAGTAACTAGAATCAGTTATATGCTACTTATGGATAGTGTTTGTTGCTTATGATCATTTTAGTTAACTAATAGTTAGTTTTTTGTATTCTACTATGATATATTTTAATCAAGATTATGTAGTATATTCTGTTACAATAGCTTACTATGATTTTTACATGATATGGTCTAACCATTGTTCCTTTATATTGAGGTGGATGTAATATGGATTCCACCCTCCTGAATATGACTGATGGAGGTTATCATCAAAGAGGATGGTGAAAATAGAGACATGTGGGGGAGGAGATAATGAAAAAAGAACCCTGCACACACCACATAGAGTATAAATATATTTTCTATTTGTTAACTTGTTAATATTAATTATAACATACATTTAGTTATTTGTGTATTTTTTTCATTTGGATATGTTTGATTATCATCTTTCCATATTGATTTAACCCTTATAGTGTGTTGAATTCATGAGGTCATAGGATGGATGAGATTTTTATATGTTTATTTTACTCCATTATCTACAATTATGTACCATGTGGGTTGAATGAGTGTGGCATATGTTTCTTGAGGTAAATTAAAATGTTTTTCTTAGT